>JAXQQM020076903.1:0-14971 GCA_034641835.2 Pinus albicaulis
GTGTTAAAGAACGTAATCTCAACCACTTTCTAGGTGTCAGATCTGTCAGTCCAAGTGTCCAAGTTTAGTCCAGTTTAGTCGAGTTTATCTCCAGTTATTTATTGTTGATGTTTCCAATGTAATCTATTTAATCTATTCGTAATCTTCAGAAGAGCAACTCTCTGCTCCAGTTCGTTTTCAGTGTTTCAATTCTTGTCATGGTATCAGAGCCGAGTTGCATAAGCCTCCCTAGAGAGTAGCAACAGAGCCACTAAGGAGCAGAAGAGAAGAGCAGTCAATTGGCGCGACTGTGAGTTGATTGGCGCTGGAATACATGCCATACCCGCGCCATTTTCGTGCCTCGCATCGTTTTGAAAAAGGCGCGACTGTTTCCATCGGGATCGCGCCAGCCAGCCCACTAAAATTTTTTATGCATCTGCGTTAAAGTCACAAGACGCATGCGCATGCATGCTAAGGTACGAAGCGTTCGTATGAAAGATATTCAAAAAATTGGTTTTTTTTCAAAAGGTGCGAAGGTCAACACGGATTTTAAAAATCGATTCAAAGGAAACCATCTCATATTTTCGATGTGTTGATTTTAAAAGAAGGGAAAAGCATAAAACGTGTGGTGATAGTGAGTTTAAAAAGGTGAAGCCTTTTTTATAAAGAGTGGTGAAGGTGAAGTTTTTTTAAAAAAGAGGAGAGTTTTTTTATAAAAAAAAAGGGGTATATGATTTTTAAAGATTTCATCTTAAGGAACTTAAAAAGAGGAGGAAGCTCATTAAAGAAAAAAAATTTTATTAAAGTTTTTTTTATAAAAAAAACTTAGAATGTGCAAAGGTATTTTATAAAGAGATTATGCAAGAACATGTGTTGAAGAGTTTTAAAATATATTTTTTTGGAGTTTTAAAAAAAAAAAAAAAAACTTAAAGTTGTGATGTGAGATGAAAGTGAAAGTTTACAAGAAATTTTTTTGGAAGATATTTTTTTTAGAAGGAAAAGTGAAGTTGCATAAGACTCATTCAAGAGCAGCAAAATTTTTTGAAGAAGTGAAGTTGCATAAGACTCATTCAGGAGCAGCAACATTTTTTAAGAAGCAAGGTATTGATGAATATGTAAACTCGTTTGTTTGTGGAAGTTTGACAACGAGGACATGGGAAAAGCCAAGAGGCTAAAGAAAAAGCAGATTATGTTTGAGATCTTTCTAGATCTGGAAATCAAGAGGCAAAAAGACGCCTATGCATTAAGATGCATAAAAGAATCTGTCGATGACAGCATTCTTCCCTTAATCTCAGATGCCAAGACAGCCAAGGAGGCATGGGATACCCTTGAGAGATGTTTTGGTACAAGGGGGAGCATTGAAGCAAAGGGGAGCTTTGAAGATGCAGATGAAGGTGGATCTGTAGCAGCAGATCTACAGCCAGATGAAGAGTCAGAAGAAGCAGAAAAGCAGGATGCTCTTGAACCCCACTGTGCACGGCCACAAGTGGATGAGGAGATTCTAGCAACAGAGATTGCTGACAAAGTTTTTATGATACCAGCAACAGAGCTTGCTGATGAAATGGTAAATCCAATGATTGATATGGCTGATATAAACTTTGATAATGAAATTTTTGCTAATGATGATTGGTTGCAGATGATGCATCAAAAGTATGATATCGACATGATGTTATTTGGTGAGATTACCCCACTTCAGTTAGTGGAAGACAACCTGTTTGTAGCAGCACAGGGCGGTGAAGAAGAGGCAGAGAAAAACACAGAGACAAAGCAGAAGGAAAAAACAGAGAAAGCAGCAGAGATAGAAACAAAGAAAGAAGTTTGCAAAGAGAAAACAGAAACAGAGAAAGAAGAAGAGACAAAAGAAAAGAATGAAGTCTGCAAAGGGACAGCAGAAACAGAGACAGATGAAGAAGCAGATAAGGAAGCGCAACAACAAAAAGCTCTCATTTCAGAGCAAAAAGAACAGAACCAATGTCGTTCTCCTTTTTTATATAAACCTTATGTTTGAATTCAATGATCTCAAATATGTCGTACCTCGATGCATTAGACTTTAAAAAGAAATTGTTGAACGGCTTAACGAACATAACGTCCACGCCGGATTTGATAACATTGGTGATGAACTTCTACAGATCCGCGTGTTAAACACGCAGGCCATTCACCTTGGCTTCGGTTTTCCTGCGGCGGCTTAACGTAGACTGACACCATGACAAGAATTGAGAAACCGAAAAGAAACTGGAGCAGAGAGTTGCTCTTCTCAAGATTACGAATAGATTAAATAGATTACATTGGAAACATCGGCAATAAATAACTGGAGATAAACTCGACTAAACTAGACTAAACTTGGACACTTGGACTGGCGGATCTGACACCTAGAAAGTGGTTGAGATTACGTTCTTTAACACTCCCCTTTAATTTCAACCACATAAAAAAATTAATTAAAATACCTGCCGGTCTATGTCTCAGCGAGGTTTACAATTTAAAAAAAATTGACTTCAACTAGATTTGGTTTTCTTCTTCTCTTATTCCAAATTCTGTAGCCTCTAAATTGTTTCCGATTTTTCGCTTTACTGTATCCTTGAGAACTTTGTTTCTTTATTTGTTGTTGCAGGTCTTCTATTTTTCCAGGCTGTCTAAGAATGTTCTGGACATCTTCAAGAAATGTGGGCTACTGCCACATATTGTATTCTGTAGTGCTCTTTTCATCATCAATCCTCTGCAACATAGGATTAGAATAATATCTTATCTCTTCAAAACTCCAATGCATGAAAATTTCATTGACATGTTCATCATGCATGTCATCTTCATCATTCATATCTACATCTTCTGTGTAGATCTGATCAAGACATGGTGTTGCAAGCCATGTTTCAATAAACTTTAGCTCTTCTTCATAATTAATCTATGTACCTGCACACTGAAAATCAATGTTAGAATAAAAAACATTTTCAGAACGACATTGGTTCTGGTCTTTTTGCTCTGTAATGAGAGCTTTCTTCAGTTGTTTTTCCTTTTCTGCTTCTGCGTCTATCTCTGTTTCTGCATTCCCTTTGCAGAGATCTTTCTTTGCTTCTGTCTCTTCTTCTTTCTCTGTTTCTTCCTTCTGCTCTGCAATGAGAGCTTTTTGCTGTTGCGCTTCCTTTGCTGCATCTTCCTCTGTCTCTGTCTCTGTCTTTTTTTCTGCCTCTTCTTCAATGACCTGCGCTGCTGCAAACATGTTATCTTCCACTAACTGAAGTGGGGTAATCTCACCAAATAACATCATGTAGATATCATATTTTTGTTGCATCATCTGCAACCAATCATCATTAGCAAAAATTTCATTATCAAAGTTTACATCAGCCATATCAATCATTGGATTTACCATTTCATCAGCAAGCTCTGTTGCTGGTATCATTAAAACTTCGTCAGCAATCTCTGTTGCTAGAATCTCTTCATCCACTTGTGGCCATGCACAGTGGGATTCACGAGCATCTTCATGCTGCTTTTCTGCTTCTTCTGACTCTTCATCTGGCTGTAGCTCTGCTGCTACAGATCCACCTTCATCTTTATCTTCAAAGCTCCCCTTTGCTTCAATGCTCCCCCTTGTACCAAAACATCTCTCAAGGGTATCCCATGCCTCCTTGGCTGTCTTGGCTTCTAAAATCAAGGGAAGTATAGTTTCATCAACTGATTCTTTTATGCATTTTAATGCATAGGCATCTTTTTGCCTTTTGATTTCCAGATCTAGAGAGATCTCGAACATAATCTGCTTTTGCTTTAGCCTCTTGGCTTTTCCCATGTCCTCGTTGTCAAACATCCAGAAAGAAACGAGTTTACATATTCATCAATACCTTGCTTCTTCAAAAAATTTGCTGCTCTTGAATGAGTCTTATGCAACTTCACTTCTTCAAAAAATTTGCTGCTCTTGAATGAGTCTTATGCAACTTCACTTCTCCTTCTAAAAAAAATATCTTCCTCAAAAATATTTCTTGTTTCTTCAAAAAAATTGCTGCTCTTCAATGAATCTTATGCAACCTTTCTTTCCAAAACATTTTCTTCAAAATATCTCTTACTGCTACATGGCTTTCACAATTTCACTTTCTCAACTTTAAGTTTTTTTTTTAAACTTAAAAAAATTCCAAATCTAAAAAAAAACTCTTTTTCCAAAAGACTTCCTTTCTTAAAAAACTTCTCAACGTGCTGTTCGAACCCTCTTTATAAAATTTTTTGAAAAATTGTAAGTTTTTTTATAAAAAAAACTTTAATTAAAAAACTCACATAAAAGGACTTTACATAAAAGAGCTTTCACGTAAATGTATTAGAACTTGAATCGATTTCCCTTTGAATCGACTTTTAAAATCGATGTTGACCTTCGTACCATTTGAAAAAACGATTCATATCTTAAAAATATCGATGTTGACCTTTTTTTTTTTAAATATCTTTAATACGGCGCTTCGTACCTTACCATGCATGCGTCATTTGAGTTTCACGCAGATGCATAAACTTTTTCACACGGCTGGCTGGCGCGATCCCGATTGAAACAGTCGCGCCTTTCTGAAAAGAGGCACGAAAATGGCGCGGGTATGGCGTGTATTCCAGCGCCAATCAACTCACAGTCGCGCCAATTGACTGCTCTTCTCTTCTGCTCCTTAGTGGCTCTGTTGCTGCTCTCCAGGGAGGCTTATGCAACTCGGCTCCGATACCATGACAAGAATTGAAACACTCAAACGAAAACTGGAGGCATGGGATACCCTTGAGAGACAATTTGGTACAAGGGGGAGCATTGAAGCAAAGGGGAGCTTTGAAGATGAAGATGAAGGTAGATCTGTAGCAGCAGATCTATAGCCAGATGAAGAGTCAGAAGATGCAGAAAAGCAGCATGAAGATGCTCGTGAATCCCACTGTGCACAACCACAAGTGGATGAAGAGAGCCCAGCAACAGAGCTTGCTGACGAAGATCTAAAGATTCCAGCAACAGAGATTGCTGACGAAGTTTTAATGATACCAGCAACAGAGCTTGCTGATGAAATAGTAAATCCAATGATTGATATGGTTGATATTAACTTTGATAATGAATTTTTGGCTAATGATGATTGGTTGCAGATGATAGAAGATATTGACATAATGCTATTTGGTGAGATTACCCCACTTCAGTTAGTGGAAGACAACCTGTTTGCAGCAGCACAGGTCAGTGAAGAAGAGGCAGAGAAAAAGACAGAGACAGAGCAGAAGGAAGAAACAGAGAAAATAGAAGAGACAAAAGCAAAGAATGAAGTCTGCAAAGGGAAAGCAGAAACAGAGACAGATGAAGAAGCAGATAAGGAAGCGCAACAGCAGAAAGCTCTCATTACAGAGCAAAAAGACCAGAACCAATGTCGTTCTGAAAATAATTTTTATTCTAACATTGATTTCAAGTGTGCAGGTATACAGATTGATTATGAAGAAGAGTTAAAGTTTATTGAAACATGGCTTGCAACACCATGTCTAGTTGAGATCTACACAGAAGCTGTAGATATGAATGTTGAAGACGACATGCATGACGAACATGTCAATGAAATTTCCATGCGTTGGAGTTTTGAAGAGATAAGATATTATTCTAATCCTATGTTACATAAGATTGATGATGAAAAGAGCACTACAGAAGACAATATGTGGCAGCAATCCACATTTCTTGAAGATGTCCAGAACATGCTTAGACAACCTGGAACAATAGAAGACCTTCACCAACAAATGAAGAAACAAAGTTCTCAAGGATACAACAAAGCAAAAAATCTAAAACAATTTAGAGGCTACAGAATATGGAAAAAGAGAAGAAGAAAACTAAGTTTAATTAAAGTCATTTTTTATAATTGTAAACCTCGCTGAGACATAGACCAGCAGGTATCTTAATTAATTTTTTTGTAGTTGAAATTAAAGGGGAGTGTTAAAGAACGTAATCTCAACCACTTTCTAGGTGTCAAATCCGTAAGTCCAAGTGTCCAAGTTTAGTTTAAGTCAGTCCAGATTAGTCTAGTTTATCTCCAGTTTTGTTTCAGTCTTTCAATTTTTTGTCATGGTATCGGAGCCAGCGTGCATAAGTCTCCCTGGAGAGCAGCAACAGAGCCACGAAGGCGCAGAAGAGAAGAATAGTCAATTGGCGCGACTGTGAGTTGATTGGCGCTGGAATACACGCCATACCCGCGCCATTTTCATGCCTCGCACCGATTTTGAAAAAGGCGCGACTGTTTCAATCGGTACCGCGCCACTCTGCCAGCAGGAAAAATAACGCATGAAAGGTCAAACGCATGCGTAAAGGTTTTAAAACGCATGCGTAAAGGTTTTAAAACGTGAAATTCAAAGTTTTATATCAAGATTTTATTAAAGGATCCATCATTCAAAATCGATTCGAATCATGTTTTCAAAAAGTTTTTTAATTATCGATTTTTAAAAAAGGTGAAAGGCATTCAACGTGTTGAGCTATTGACTTTGAAAAGTAAAAGCCCTTTTTATAATGAAGTTTTTTTTATTAAAGTTTTTTTTTATATAAAAAAAAAACTTGAAATTGGATCAAGGGTTTTAAAAAGTGACCGTGAAGGAATTTTAAAATGTTTTATTCAAAGTGTTAAGGGAAAGGTTTTTTTAGTTTTTTTTCTATAAAAAAAACATAAAATGTGAAAAGGATTTTTTTTAAGAGTATGTGTAAATGTTTTTTTTTAAAGCTGTGATGTGAGATGAAAGTGAAAGTTTGCAAGAAATTTTTTGAGGAAATTTTTTTTTAGAAGGAGAAGTGAACTTGCATAAGACTCGTTCAAGAGCAGCAAAATTTTTGAAGAAGTGAAGTTGCATAAGACTCATTCAGGAGCAGCAAAATTTTTTAAGAAGCAAGGTATTGATGAATATGTAAAAGTCAGACAACAAGATCATGGGAAAAGCCAAGAGGCTAAAACAAAATCAGATTATGTTCGAGATCTTTGTAGATCTGGAAATCAAGAGGCAAAAAGACGCCTATGCATTAAGATGCATAAAAGAATCTGTCGATGACAGCATTCTTCCCTTAATCTCTCTGCTCCAGTTCGTTTTCAGTGTTTCAATTCTTGTCATGTGTACCTGCACACTGAAAATCAATGTTAGAATAAAAAACATTTTCAGAACGACATTGGTTCTGGTCTTTTTTCTCTGAAATGAGAGCTTTCTGTTGTTGCGCTTCCTTATCTGCTTCTTCATCTGTCTCTGTTTCTGTTGTCCCTTTGCAGACTTCATTCTTTTCTTTTGTCTCTTCTTCTTTCTCTGTTTCTGTTTTCTCTTTGCAAACTTCTTTCTTTGTTTCTGTCTCTGCTGCTTTCTCTGCTTTTTCCTTCTGCTTTGTCTCTGTGTTTTTCTCTGCCTCTTCTTCACTGCCCTGTGCTGCTACAAACAGGTTGTCTTCCACTAACTGAAGTGGGGTAATCTCACCAAATAACATCATGTCGATATCATATTTTTGTTGCATCATCTGCAACCAATCATCATTAGCAAAAATTTCAGTATCAAAGTTTACATCAGTCATATCAATCTTTGGATTTACCATTTCATCAGCAAGCTCTGTTGCTGGTATCATTAAAACTTCGTCAGCAATCTCTGTTGCTGAAATCTCTTCATCCACTTGTGGCTGTGCACAATGGGATTCACGAGCATCTTCATGCTGCTTTTCTGCTTCTTCTGACTCTTCATCTGGCTGTAAATCTGCTGCTACAGATCCACCTTCATCTTTATCTTCAAAGTTCCCCTTTGCTTCAATGCTCCCCCTTGTACCAAAACATCTCTCAAGGGTATCCCATGCCTCCATAGCTGTCTTGGCATCTGAGATTAAGTGAAGAATACTGTCATCGACAGATTCTTTTATGCATCTTAATGCATAGGCATCTTTTTGCCTCTTGATTTCCAGATCTACAAAGATCTCGAACATAATCTGATTTTTTTTTAGCCTCTTGGCTTTTCCCATGTCCTCGTTGTCTGACTTCCACAAACAGACGAGTTTACATATTCATCAATACCTTGCTTCTTCAAAAATATTTGCTGCTCTTGAATGAGTCTTATGCAACTTCACTTCTTCAAAAAATTTGCTGCTCTTGAACGAGTCTTATGCAAGTTCACTTCTCCTTCTAAAAAAAATTATCTTCCTCAAAAAATTTCTTGTAAATTTTCACTTTCATCTCACATCACAGCTTTAATTTTTTAAAAAAAAAACTCCAAAAAACATTCTCTTGAATTGCTTCAGCACATGCTCTTTCAAACCTCTTTATAAAAAAAACATTTAAAAAAGTATTTTCTTTTCTTTACACTTTGAAAATTTAAAGTTTTTTTTAACTTAAAAAAACTTAAAAAAAACTTTCTCCTCTTTTTATGTCACGTGGAGCATAAAAGACTTAAAGATTTCTCCTCTTATAAGTCATATCCTAAAACATTATAGCAATTCCAATATTCCATTCGAATAAAACAGATCTCATTTGAGGAGATAAAAAAAATACTTTTATGGATTTCCTGGCCTAAAAGGGCTTTCAATTTTTAAATCGATGCCGTTCTCCTTTTTTATATAAACCTTATGTTTGAATTCAATGATCTCAAATATGTCGTACCTCGATGCATTAGACTTTAAAAAGAAATTGTTGAACGGCTTAACAAACATAACGTCCACGCCGGATTTGATAACATTGGTGATGAACTTCTACAGATCCGCGTGTTAAACACGCAGGCCATTCACCTTGGCTTCGGTTTTCCTGCGGCGGCTTAACGTAGACTGACACTGGCGCGGTCCCGACTGTATGCAGTCGCGCCTTTATCAAAAACGATTATTTTATGCTTGCGCAGTGGCACGGTCCCGACTGTATGCAGTCGTGCCTTTATAAAAAACGATGCGAGGCATGAAAATGGCGCGGGTATGGCGTGTATTCCAGCGCCAATCAACTCACAGTCGCGCCAATTGACTGCTCTTCTCTTCTGCTCCTTCGTGGCTCTGTTGCTGCTCTCCAGGGAGGCTTATGCAACTCGGCTCCCATACCATGACAAGAATTGAAACACTGAAAACGAACTGGAGCAGAGAGTTGCTCTTCTCAGGATTACGAAATGGTTAAATAGATTACATTGGAAACATCGGCAATAAATAACTGGAGATAAACTAGACTAATCTGGACTGACTTAAACTAAACTTGGACACTTGGACTTACGGATTTGACACCTAGAAAGTGGTTGAGATTACGTTCTTTAACACTCCCCTTTAATTTCAACTACAAAAAAATTAATTAAGATACCTGCTGGTCTATGTCTCAGCGAGGTTTACAATTAAAAAAAATGACTTCAATTAAACTTAGTTTTCTTCTTCTCTTTTTCCATATTCTGTAGCCTCTAAATTGTTTCAGACTTTTCGCTTTGTTGTATTTTTCAAAGCTCAGTTTATTGACGTGCTGGTGCAGGTCTTTTACTGTTCCAGGCTGTCTAAGCGTGTCCTAGACTTCTTCAAAAATTGACTTGTATGTGGGCTGCTGCCACATATGGTCCTCTATTGTGCTCTTTTCATCATCAATCCTCTGCAACATAGGATTAGAATAATATCTTATCTCTTCAAAACTCCAACGCATGAAAATTTCATTGACATGTTCGTTATGCATGTCATCTTCAGCATTCATATCTACATCTTCTGTGTAGATCTCATTCAGACATGGTGTTGCAAGCCATGTTTCAATAAACTTTAGCTCTTTTTCATAATCATTATGTGTACCTGCACACTGAAAATCAATGTTAGAATAAAAAACATTTTCAGAACGACATTGGTTCTGGTCTTTTTTCATGAAAATGTTTTTTATTCTAACATTGATTTTCAGTGTGCAGGTACACAGAATGATTATGAAAAAGAGCTAAAGTTTATTGAAACATGGCTTGCAATACCATGTCTGGATGAGATCTACACAGAAGATGTAGATATGAATGTTGAAGACGAAGACGACATGCATGACGAACATGTCAATGAAATTTTCATGCATTGGAGTTTTGAAGAGATAATATTTTATTCTAATCCTATGTTGCAACAGATTGATGATGATCAGTGCATAACAGAAGACAATATGTGGCAGCAGCCCACATTCAAGTCGTTTTTTGAAGAAGTCCAGGACATGCTTAGACAATCTGGAACAGTAAAAGACCTGCACCAGAAAACCAAGAATCCGAGCTTTGAAAAATACAACAAAGCGAAAAGTCTGAAACAATTTAGAGGCTACAGAATATGGAAAAAGAGAAGAAGAAAACTAACCATTTTAAATTATGTTGCAGACCGGCCAGGGTCATCTTAATTAATTTTTGATTATATTAAGGGAGTGTTAAATAATCTCAACCACTTCTAGGTGTCGGTCTCGCTCGGTCCAAGTGTCCAAGTTTAGTCCAGTTTAGTCGAGTTTATCTCCAGTTATTTATTGCTGATGTTTCCAATGTAATCTATTTAATCTATTCGTAATCTTTAGAAGAGCAACTCTCTGCTCCAGTTCGTTTTCAGTGTTTCAATTCTTGTCAGAAGGAAAGGTTCTATTATATTTCTGGGGACGTGATTTGCCCATGGCTGCATTATATTCCAATATCTAATAGCAATCTTGGGAAATCATGAGCCAAGCACTACAACCACAGTTTTGATTTTGTGATGCTCCATCGAAAAAACCTGCAAGGTAGTGAGGCATTCTTGTTGTAGTTGCATTTTCTTGGCCATTCCCAGTAACTTGCATGTTTCAGCCAGCACATCTGAATCTACAGAACAACTATCGAATATGATGCCCTGATCAATATGGAAATACACAAATAGTTATTAATATTTAAAGGAGAACAACAATTTCCAAATGCAGAGCAACCAGATGAAAATGAATTTCTATTTCTAATGTATATATATTATACCTTGAATGTCTCAAAATATTGATGTGATATTCATTAAAAGTTGGAAATCCTCCATGACATTGACATCCATTATTTTGGGCTGAGGAGATAGTAATTGGCTCTCACCACATGATTCCTCCATGAATTAGGCGACCATATCCACCAGGCATACCGACTATGTTTTGTCATTATGTTCGTGTTCACTCCTGCTGCTACTGTAAATTAGGCCACCCATTTTCCTTGGCGGAAACTGGTGTTGGCGACGTAATATATTACGAGAAGAGAAGCACCCGAAAGAGGCCTGTGTTTATGAAAATGGGTAATTAGAATAAACAAATTTATAGGAATGGCAAGGCAGGGAAATGGAGCAAATCGGCAGAAGCACATCCGAGAGAGTATTATTCGTTTGCCAATGGGTATACTGGAAATTCAAATTTTCATAGGAGCCGTCTCAAGTTGGTAACCCCCGTGTCATTATCGATTTTAAAAGTGCAGAGGATTTCAATGATGGGTTCTATAAAGGAAATTGTAGTGAAAATTTCGGATAAGGAGAAAACGAAAGTGAATTGTGGACATGAAAAAATTGTTCTCAAAATTATAATTTTAATAACAATATCTCATAAGAAAAATCAATTTTCCCTTCCCTATTTAACCTGATCTGGGTTCGAATATAATCGAAAACTTAAAAAAATAAAACCAATAGTTATATGGTATATATAAATTCCTTCTTATAGCCATTGTAATTGTAGTTTTAAATTTATTATTATTTATACTAGCATGCCTTGGAAGCACGGAAAGGGAATGCCAAAGAGTCGCTATGCTATTCAAAGATTTGAGAATTTTATTTTTATTTTAAAGGAAAATGTGAATGGAGGTATGGTAGGAGGATGTGATGTAAGAAATCTTAAAATGCATATTTATATATTAAAACATTTGTATATATCATTGATACAATTATAAGTTTAAAGCCATTGGTTTATATGAGATCAATAGTCCAAGTCCATGTGAGAGTCATTAACTCAATAATTTATAATAGTAAAGATTCATTAATTCATAATGGAAATATCTCAAGAATGGATTTCCATCCACAATGTGTTGTACTTATTTCTTGTGTAGAAATTTATTAATACTGATGTATTACTGGATTCTCTTGATCTAACAATATTTATCTTCTTGATAAATACAGAATCCTTCCACTGTTAATCTTGTGGAAATTAAAACACAATTGCAAACACATGTGAAGAAAATCAATCGCACATAAACACAGTTGTTTAACGGGAAAGCTTAAGATAAAAACCCCATCATATATTATATATATCAACGGATTATGTAATAATCTCATATAAAGCGTAGTACATCGAGCTCTTAGTACAATAAAAAATCATTACACACTGTCATGCTGAAATTTTCATATCTATGCACCAATTTCTTGCCTCCTAACAGTGTGCCTCCACTGTGTAATCTCTGCTGAAGAAGACCCCTGAATGACTCATTGGCATCTCCAATGTGTGTCAGATGCATTGAATGCATCACTATAGTCACAACAGATAGTCCATCTCACCCTTTCACCTATCTATCCACTGGGTCTCCACTAGAACTAACATGCAAGTAATTAAATGATGTATTTGTTCAGTTGTTAGTGAGTTATTAGTTATGAATTAATTAACTAATTAATTCACTAAACTCTCACAAGTGTAT
Organism: Pinus albicaulis; assembly: GCA_034641835.2. NCBI lineage: Eukaryota > Viridiplantae > Streptophyta > Pinopsida > Pinales > Pinaceae > Pinus > Pinus albicaulis. Next base: position 12,523 of record JAXQQM020076903.1, read on the forward strand.
CTTTTAGTTAGACTAGATACAACTAGCTCAACTGAGTTTAACTCACTTAACTGAGTTAAACTAAATAACAATTCCCATAACTACTCTTCCAACTTTGTCACAACTTTTCCACTGCAGTTCTAACTGAGTCCTCCATGCATGAGCCACCAATAACCCTAGGAATTGCGTAATTCCTTCAGCCCACTGATTTGCCAAATCTGTTCACTGAAATAAAGTGCTCCAAGTGAATAAGTTGATATTTATTGTCGGATTATTATTAAGGGCTGATAATAATCGACATGCATCTATATTTAGATTGACAATCTATAAATAGACTTCAGCCAATATTCTAAAAATATAATTTCACCTATTTTTCACATTTTACCAACCATCTAAAAATAGCATCCTGCAACTTATAGAATATGCTCACCATGTCTAAAAATAGACATACACCTAAAAATAACCTGCGGGCCCCATGTTGTGTAGATTAATCCGTCTTGCGGACAAGACCGATCTCTCTAGTACAAAAGGTAACTAGCAACAAACAGCCAATTATACTAATCTCTCTCTAAGCATATAAGATTTATAAAAACACTATACGGGTGTAAGGCCTACCTTATGTCCAACGCTTGCTTGATTTTGTTGAAGTCCTTCCCGTGCACTGAAAGAACGTTCCTCGTATTATCTGCAATCACAAACAAGCAAAAAGATTAAGCAGCACCTGTATAGACACTATTACAAATCATACTTATCATAATGATCAAGGAATTTATGAAATAAACCATGAATTGACAGTTTAATGAGAGAAATGAGTATATTTGTATTAACTTCAAAGATAGAAAACCTTTACAACCTGTGCCTTGATGTTGTGCAGGTCCTCCCGGGGTCCGAAGCAGGAATCTCTTCTACTTTGACAAGCATTGCACTCTTTGAACTAAGACAAATGGAGATGAGTGATTTAACCTCACAGAAAGTCTTAGTTAACTAAGTCTAAATCTCAACAGCATTTAACTTCAAATCTCATAAGCTTCAACTCCCTTTGAGGCTACCCAAGGCCTCTTTTTATAGTGGAAGAGAGGAGGTTTCTAGTTCCAAATATGAAGGGATAGAATCCTCCTTCAAAGGGATAAGCTCCTTACATCAAGGGGTTAGCTCCATTAAGTGAGGGATGCATGAACCTCTTCAAAGCGTATCCATTCCCGAAATATCCCGTCCAGAATCTTCTAGAATTCATCTGGAATTCATCTTTTTATCTTTACTTTCTCGCCTTTTTATGTTTTACAGAGGTCCGCACCCATTACACAAAGAACGTGCGGTATGGTTCCGCAGGCAGGCTGAGATTTAGGTGCGGGACCACAGGGAATGCATAGAGAAAGTGTGATACCAATTCTTAGGGGATTTTAGGGATTTTCTTCTGATTTTAAAGCTTGATATGAGGAGCTGGTATATTGGATTTGCAAAAGGAGGGAGTATGAGTAATAATGAGCTCATACAGTCAGCAGAATGTCAAGGTGACAGTTTTCAGTGTAACAAATTGCCCCCTAAAGTGCAAAGTCTGGAATAGATGAAGTTGTAGTCTGTCATATATGAAGAGTGCAGTACTTTATCATTTCAAATATCATCCTGTGGACACCCCAGACGGTACCTGTAAAAACATTCAATGCAAAATATATACATGTATATGTCATCACTGAGGTAGGCATTCTGATACAGGAATGATTTTGAATACATCATATGTAGACACAGTATGGACGCAGCCATCTGTTTATCAATAGTCTACTGTATAGATGATAACAAAATTCCTCGCAGCCTGGATGGTGGAAACTAGATCCAGGGTCTTGATTTCCGCATCTCGAACCAGTACGATTCTATCCATGTGAATGAATGTGTCGAAGTCGAACATGGTAGAAACCACTTGATTACCAGTCAATGATGTGAACTGTTAACAAGTGTGAGAGAAACCACCAGTAATGTCAATGACTCTCAAAGTACTCAGTACAATCCATGAAATGTGAATGAATGAGCTGAAGTCGAACAAGTCACGGAGTCATTCGATCGAAGGTCAATGATGCAACCTATCGTCGAAAGCGAGAAACCTGCCATTGAGGCATGCAGATTTCAAGGTACTGACGATTTCTGGATCAACTTCCTAGATAATGTGCTGATGTCGATAGAAAGTGATCTGTCGTAGGCAAGCCCACAACACGAAATCATAGATCAAGTTTTGAAAATATGTTGGCAAGGACTGACTCAGGGATGGTCAATGATGGATGACAAATATTTTGCAGATGAATGGTTTTATTTGAACTGTTCTCTTGGACACATAACGACACTGCAGATGGCTTGGTGACAATTGACCCAAAGCTAATACCCAGAAACCGGCTGAAAATTTTCAATATGGTTTGATTAACTGTTAGGCAAAGGATTTCCCAACCCAGGTGAATATAAGTGTCGTGTCCAAGAGTGGTCG
>JAXQQM020090571.1:0-37524 GCA_034641835.2 Pinus albicaulis
AGAACATCTTTCAGAACCATCATAATGCCAACAATCCATTATACTCAGCAAAGCTAATGCTCCCCCTGAATCTGTGCAACCAATCAATCTTTCCAAATGACTAAGGCTCCCCCTTAGTTTGTGCATCCTGAAAACTTCCACCAACAAATCATCAAGGCATTTTCATCAAAACATTAGAAATAGAATTATGGGAACTGGAACACCACCAGAGATAAGCCAAAATGGGAAGATCGGAGATATCAGACAAAGATCAAGAATTTTGGTCAAGAATGTCAACCATCCAAAAAATTGCCACGCAACTAAACATACGCTATTTTGGATGTGTGAACTCAGACATATGCGATCAGAGCCAGAAACCCACGTATCCACTACCATCTTCTAAAAAATTATGCAGATTTGTTATTTTGACTGGCAGAGAACACTCCCAGCTTCTGTCTTAGATACTCGAACGCTTCCCTGGGCAGAGGTTTGGTAAAGATATCAGCAACTTGTTCTTTGGAGGGAACATACTCCAACTTCACCTTTTTCTCAAGCACTTGTTCACGTAAGAAGTGATACTTGACGGGAATGTGCTTGGTCTTCGAATGCATAAACAGGATTCTTGAACCCGATGGCACTTGTATTATCACACATAATGGAGATAGGAGTTAAAATTTGATTTGAAAATATTGCAAGGTTTGCATCATCCGATAGATTGAGTGCAACAAGAGCTCCTAAAATACATACCGGGTCAAATCCTCGCTGGGATAAGGCAATAGAATTTTGCTTCTTGCTGAACCAAGATACTAACCGGGGCCCCATGTAAAATGCACCACCACTAGTGCTTTTCCAATCATCAACACTTCCAGCCCAATCTGCATCAGTGTAAGCATGAAGAGTAAGATCAGCATCCTTTGGATACCATAGACCAAAGTCTTGAGTTCCTTGTAGATATTCGAATATCCTTTTGACAGCCTGAAGGTGAGACTCTTTTGGATTAGCTTGGAATCGTCCAACAATCCCAACAGCATGCATAATGTCTGGTCTGGTCCCAGAGAGATAAAGTAGACTTCCAATCATCGATCTGTATTCTGGTTGATTCACAGTGGGAGAATCATCATTAGAACTGAGACTGCATCCGGTTATCATTGGTGTACTTACAGGTTTGCATACTTCCATGCCATACTTCTTCAGAATTTGCTTAAGATATTTTGCTTGTGATAGAAATATACCATCTGCAGATTGATGCACTTGCAAGCCAAGAAAGAATGTTAGTTCTCCAAGTAAAGACATTTCAAATTCTTGCTGCATGACAGAAGCAAATTTTTTACTCATAGATTCTTCGTTACTCCCAAAAATGATATCATCAACATATACAACTACAATCAATAGTTTATCATTTTCAACTTTTGTGTATAAGTTGCTATCAGCAGACCCCTTTGAAAATCCTTGCTGATGAAGATATTTGTCAAGACGATAATACCAAGCCCTTGGAGCTTGTTTGAGTCCATACAGAGCCTTTTTAAGTCTACAAACAAGATTTGCATCATTTCCAAAAATGAATCCTTCCGGTTGTTCTATATATACTTCTTCTTCTAGGTCACCATTAAGAAAAGCAGACTTAACATCCATTTGATAAACTTTGATTCGTTGATAGCTTGAGAAAGCAAGAAACATTCTTATGGCTTCAAGTCTAGCTACATGAGCAAAAGTTTCTTCAAAGTCTATACCTTCTTGTTGAGTATACCCTTTGCAAACCAGTCTAGCTTTGTTTCTTACAACATCCCCATTCTCATTTAACTTGTTCTTGAAGATCCATTTAGTTCCAATGACATTTTTATCATGAGGTCTTGGTAGCAAATCCCAAGTGTCATTCTTTTCAATTTGCTCAATTTCTTCATCCATGGCATTATTCCAACATTCATATTTGCTAGCTTCATTGACATTGTGTGGTTCAATTGTGGATAGAAGTGCTTGATGACTAGAAGATCCCACAAAAGTTCTCCTTGTTCGTACACCTGATTCCTTGTCTCCCAAAATCTGAGATTCAGGATGATTCTTTTGAACGTATCTAGATGGAGCTTTTTCAGATAGATCATTTTCAGGTTCTTCATTTGATTCACTGTCTATATCATTTCCATCTGATGTAGAAGGCCATATGTCATCATCATCTTCTTCTGTTGTTTGTTTTTCTTCTTTAGGAGCTGCAGGAGACTCGTCAATAACAACATCAATACATTCAATAACCTTTTGAAGCCTCTTATTGTAACATGTGAATGCTTTGCTTGAAGATGTGTAGCCAAGAAGTATCCCTTCATCTGATCTAGGGTCAAACTTGCCAAGTTTTTCATCATTATTTTTGATAAAGCATCTACTTCCAAAAACTTTAAAATGCTTTACAATGGGAGATTTGCCATACCAGAGTTCATATGGAGTTTTATCACTGTTTACCCGAACATGAGCCTTGTTGAGAATGTTAACTGCTGCACGAGCTGCTTCACTCCAAAACATGTTAGGAACATTAGAGTCAGTAAGCATAGCTCTGGCCATTTGAACAATTGTTTTATTCATTCTTTCTGCTACACCATTTTGTTGTGGAGTGCCTGCTACAGAGAACTGTCTTTTAATGCCATGTTGTTCACAAAATTCAAAGAATTCATTTGACGAATATTCTCCTCCTCGATCAGATCTAAGACACTTGATTTTTGAATCCAATTCATTTTCTGCTAGTGCTTTGAACTTCTGAAATTTTTCAAAAGCTTCATCTTTGTGTTTAATAAACGCGATCTCACACATTCTGGAGTAGTCATCAATAAATAGGATATAGTATTCTTCCCCACGTAATGAATTTTTCCTCATAGGTCCACAAATGTCAGTATGAATGAGTTCAAGAGGCTTACTTGATGAACCTTCTTTGGCTTTAAATCGGACTCTGGTATGCTTACCAAATTGACATGATTTGCATATGGTACTTTCTGGAAGATTGATCTTGGGAAGATCACGAACAGCTTGAAGTTTGCTTGCTTTGTTGATTTGAGAGAAACTCAGATGTCCCAGTCTTCGATGCCATAGCCAATTTTCTGAAGATTTGCTTAAGTAACATTGTTCTATGCCGTTGAGTACATACAGGTTGCTTGGATTTCTTTTTCCTTTTATAATGATTTTACCCGTATCAAGATCACGAACCACACATTCTTTGGAACTGAAGACCACTTCTGCTCCTTGATCACACATTTGACTAACACTCAATAGGTTATGCCTTAATCCATCCACATACATGACATCTTTAGCCTTCACCTTTTCTTTTAGAAATACTGACCCTTTTCCATTAATAACAGCAGGAGTATCATTTCCAAAAGTAACTTTCTTTTCCTTCTCTAGAGCATTATAAGTATGCAGTTTGCTTTTGTCACCTGTCATGTGTCTTGAACACCCGCTATCAATGTACCATTGATTCTCTTCACCCTCTGCAAATAGCGCTATCCCACAATTTTCAACCGGTATTTCTTTCTTTTTCCACACTTTAGAGCTTGAGGGAACATGCTCTTTTGGCTGGACCTTGCTCCTGCATTCAGAATCTTCATGACCAAAGTTATTGCAATAAGTACATTCAACTTCATTTTGAATAGGAGAAAAATTGTTATAGGTGTTCTTCTTTGGTTCATCATCCATCCTTATCTTTCTTGCTTCTCTGGTCATGATGGTTTTATATGCAACACATTGAACAACTTTATGACCAAAGTTGTGACATGTGAAACATTGTCCATTGAAGTAGAAATTCTTGTGATCATGAAATCTTCTATTAGACTTTACCTGTTGGTTGTAGCCATTTTGAAAGATCTCCTTGTTTGTGTTTCTTGAATTGAGGTGATCTTGCTTTACCTGTAAAGATCCATTGTTCCCTTGCTGAGTGGCTGAATGTAGAGAATTAGCGGTGGCTGCTTTTAGAGAATTTGGTGCTGATGTCTGAGAAGATTCCCCAATATATCCAAGACCTGTTTTTATAAAGGGAGACCGTTGTACCTTGATAATTTCATCCAAGGTTTCTGAACTTTTAGCAAATATGAGATTGAGAGAATTCAATTTCTCATTATCCTTCCTTAGACTTACTACTTCACATTCTAGATCCTCCATGCGTTTTTCTCTTGCTTCAAGCTGATTCTTAAAAGTCTCAATGATTATGTTCTTTTCTTCTAGGCTCACTTTAAGTTGAATGTTTTCTTCAAGAAGATTATTGTCTTCTAGAGAATCCACAAAGGTACCCTTTTCTTTTTCACATTCTTTTGCGAGAGCCCATACTTTTGCACCAAAATTCAGCAAGGCTTTTGTATGTATACTTCCCATTGTGACGGATCTCCTTCAAGCGATCAAGCTTCTGCAGAAGGACCTGTGCTCTGATTCCAATTGTTGGGAAAAATACTGAGAGGGGGGGGTGAATCAGTATTTACTGCATATTCAAAACTTTCACTTTTTCTTGCTTCTAAAACGCATATGCTACTTTCCTGAGCCAGACTTGCGTATATACGCGGATACCCTTTACGAAACTCGCGTATACACAGATATCTATTTATGTCATTAATTCTTCACTTAAATCATTCCTTCATTTATTCATCAGATATTCAATAAGCTGTAAACATGTGCAGTAAGAACAGAACAAATCATCACACAAAGCATCACACATGAACACCAGGATTTTTAGGTGGAAACCCAAGTCGGGAGAAAACCACCGCTGCAGTTGCTCAGCCTTCAATATTTTATTATAGAGAAAAACATCTTACAACATATGTGCTGGCGCAGACTTGACCAGCACGCAGGCACCCACCTGCGCTCGTTTACCAGCCTCTCCTGGAAGGGAGCTCCAACCCCCTGACTCGTTTACCAGCCTCTCCTGGAAGGGAGCTACGACCCCCCGACCTCGTTTACCAGCCTCACCTGGAAGGGAGCTACGACCCCCTGACTGAAGGCTACAACCTTCAGCACCACCTTGGACCACGTTTCATCAATTTTCACACTGGATCCAACAACTTCAATAGAACATCACTTGCAGGCCATATTTCATCATATTTTCAGACTGGACCCTTTCCATACTTTTAAGAACAGACATACATCACCAACAGATACTTATCAACACAGATCAGATAGCAGAAACACAACAGAACAGATCAGATATTTCATACCCCTTGCTTCAGCAAACCCTAGTTTGCATACGCGCTTTCCCTTTACTGATGTCGCGTATATACGTGCTTCCGTCCACACAAACCAGCGTATACCTCAGTGTATATTTTATTGCGCATACGCGCTTTCTCTTCGCTGAAGCCGCGTATATACGCGCTTCCTCCGTGGCGAAGTAGCATATAGATCTTCAATCATAACAGAGCAGCATACTTCATCAGATCAGATATTCAGTTCAGATCTACCCTTTTGCTTCAGACAGATGTTCGCCTAGATGCTCGCCTCATCACAGATCTAAGCCTTCCATAATCAGATCTAGCAAATACAAGAGCAATTCAGATCTAGATCCCCTTCTTCATCATCGGTGCATCATACATTCAGATTTATCATTCAAGTGTAACCCTTTCCATTCAGATATACTTCAGAGAGAAGTATTCATTCAAGCTCAGACATCTTGCACCCACACACATGATTTGCACAATGAATTTCTTCTCCTTATATAGGTTTTCCTTTTTCAATACCATGAGCCCCTTTTTCAATACCATGGGCCAAAACAATACCATGAGCCCAAAACTACCCGGACGGGGTCAATTAGGCGGATCATTACCCAATACCATGGGTCAATACCATGGTGGTTACCCTTGGTTTTGCACTTTTTGAGCGCTTTAGCCCATACGCGACTTGGCACGTTCTTTTTCGCGTGCATACGCGACTTCCCCTAGGCCAATCCGCGTATACCAAGAGACATACTCTTTTTCATCATACTTTGAGTACATTCTGAAATCCTTTCTTCATAGCCTTCTGTACACGCTGTAGATACATCAGATTTCCTTCATCAGGAACATATTTCTTCTCCTTATATAGGTTTTCCTTTTTCAATACCATGAGCCCCTTTTTCAATACCATGGGCCAAAACAATACCATGAGCCCAAAACTACCTGAACGGGGTCAATTAGGCGGATCATTACCCAATACAATGGGTCAATACCATGGTGGTTACCCTTGGTTTTGCACTTTTTGAGCGCTTTAGCCCATACGCGACTTGGAACGTTCCTTTCCGCGTGCATACGCGACTTCCCTAGGCCAATCCGCGTATACCAAGAAACATACTCTTTTTCATCATACTTTGAGTACATTCTGAAATCCTTTCTTCATAGCCTTCTGTACACACTGTAGAAACATCATATTTTCTTCATCAGGAACACATTCTCTTAAGCACAACTTCATCAAGTAAGTTGTCATCATCTTCATCAAGTGGGTTGCCTTTCAAGGACAACACTCAACAACATATCTCATCAGATTTACATCTTTTACCAAGTCCATCAAGTCAAGAATAACTTCATCAGGTGGATTGCCATCAAGGACAACATATGTCAACAGTCGCATGTCTTCATCCTCATTCAGTGGGTTGCCATCAAGGACAACACTCTGCATCATATTTCCAACAAAACATTGTCCATTGAAGTAGAAATTTCTGCGATCATGAAATCTTCTATTTGAATTTACCTGTTGGTTGTAGCTTCTTTGAAAGATCTCCCTGTTAGTGTTCCTTGAATTGAGATGATCATGCTTTACCTGTAAGGATCCTTTGTTCCCTTGCTGAGTGGCTGAATGTAGTGAACCAGCTGTGGCTGCTTTTAGATAATTTGGTGCTAAATTCTGGGAAGATTCCCCAGTATATCCAAGACCTGTTTTTATAAGAGGAGACCGTTGTACCTTGATAATCTCATCTAAGGTTTCTGAACCTTTAGCAAATCTAAGATTGAGAGATTTCACTTTCTCATTATCTTTCCTTAGACTTACTACTTCACATTCAAATTCCTCAATGCGTTTGTCTTTTGCTTCAAGCCGATTTTCAAGAGTCTCTATGATTATGTTCTTTTCTTCTAGGCTTACTTTGAGTTGATTGTTTTCTTCAAGAAAATCATTGTCTTCTAGAGCATCCACAAAAGTATCATTTTCTTCTCTAGATTCTTTTGCCATGAGCAATCTAATATCTTGTTCACATTCTTCCTCACTATCAGATAACCCATCACTGTCTTCATTAATATAGTAACTTTTTCTTGTGCTAGATCGATTCTTATTCCATCTTGCTACTTCTTTCCCTTTAGCATATGTTTCTTTAGAAGGACATTTAGCAGCATAATGGCCAACTCTTCCACAATCAAAACATTTGAACGGAAGCTTACCTTTGAACCTTCCGGTTCCTAGTTAGAGTCTTCTTACAAAATTTGCTTCTTCTTCTTCTTCAGATATATAGCTAGATTCCTTGACAACTTCCTTTTATTTTCCTTTTGCATACGCCTTAAAAGCAGCTTCTTTGATTTGAGAAGGACCTCCTTGTCTCATTTCAAAAGTAGTCAGGATACCATGTAATTGAACAACAGTAAGAGTTTGCAGATCTTGCCTTTCTTCAATAGCTGAAACTTTAGAGTCAAATTTTGAAGTCAAGGATCTTAAGACTTTTTCCACCAGAGTAGTATCGGTTATGGTTTCACCCAAATTTCTCATTCGATTTACTATATCATCTAGACGAAGAAAGAAACTGGCAATACTTTCATCACTATGCATCCTTAAATTTTCATATTCAATTCTGAGAGTTTGGAGTTTTGCACTTTTTACCTTTGTATCTCCTTCATAGCTCAGAATGACTTTGTCCCATATTTCTTTTGCTGAATTTAGCTGCATCACCTTAGCAAATTCTTTTTTAGACATGCTTCCTAATAAGAAATTCACTGCTTTGGCATTGATTTCATACTTCTTCCTTTCAGCCGCATCAGTAGGAATACTTGCCGGATATTGATATCCTTCTTCCACGATTGCCCATACTTCTGCACCAAGACTTTGCAGATATGATTTTGTTCGTACCTTCCAGAATATCAGATTGCTTCCATTGAATAGTGGTGGCTTTAGAGACATTACTCCTTCATGACTTCCCATTGCGACGGATCTCCTTCAAGCGATCAAGCTTCTGCAGAAGAACCTGCTCTGATACCAATTGTTGGGAAAAATAATGAGAGGGGGGGGTGAATCAGTATTTACTGCATATTCAAAAATTTTACTTTTTCTTTCTTCTAAAACCCATACGCTACTTTCCTGATACAGACTCGCGTATATACGCGGATACCCTTTATGAAACTCGCGTATACACAGAGATCTAATTATGTCATTAATTCTTCACTTATATCATTCCATCATTCATTCATCAGATGTTCAATAAACAGTAAACATGTGCAGTAAGAACATAATAAACCATCACACAAAGCATCACACATGAACACCAGGATTTTAGGTGGAAACCCAAGTCGGGAGAAAACCACCGCTGCCGTTGCTCAGCCTTCAATATTTTATTATAAAGAAAACATCTTACAACATATGTACTGGCGCAGACTCATACCAGTACGCAGGCACCAACCTGCGCTCGTTTACCAGCCTTTCCTGGAAGGGAGCTACAACCCCCTGACTGAAGGCTACAACCCTCAGCACCTCTATGGACCACGTTTCATCAATTTTCACACTGGATCCAACACACATATTTAAGCTCCATCATACAACCAAACTGAAACCGACAACTCAGAACTGTAGAATACAGATAGCAGCAACACAACAGAATAGATCAGACATTTCATATCCCATGCTTCAGCAAACCCTAGTTTGCATACGTGCTTTCCTTTCACTGATACCGCGTATATACGCGCCTTCTACCATACAAACCCGCGTATACTTCTGTACAAATTACAGAGCTAATTCCACTGCGCATACGCGCTTTCTCTTCATCGAAGCCGCGTATATACGCGCTTCTTCTGCGTCAAACTAGCGTATGGTTCTTCAGATTTTTAGGTCACTGCAATTCTTCAGAACAGACACATCAGACAGATTTTACCCTTTACGTCAGACAGATGTTCGCCTCATCTCAGATCTAATCATTCCATAAACAGATGTAGTAGATACAAATACATTTCAGATCTAGATTCACTTCTTCATCATTTTCTTCATAGGTGCTTCATGCATTCAGATCTATCATTCAACTGTAACCCTTTCCATTCAGATATACTTCAGAGAGAAGTATTCATTCAAGCTCATACATCTTGCACCCACACATATGTTTTGCACAATGAGTTTCTTCCCCTTATATAGGTTTACCCTTTTTCAATACCATGAGCCAAAACCACGTTACTTCCGATGGTATTCCTGGACGAGTTCACATAGACGAATCATTACTCAATACAATGGGTCAATACCATGGTGGTTACCCCTGGTTTTGCACTTTATGAGCGCTTTTGCCCATACGTGACTTGGAACGTTCCTTCCCGCGTGCATACGCGACTTCTCCTAGTCAAATCCGCATATGCCTTGAGACATACTCTTTTCATCATAGATCTAGCACATACTGAAATTCTTTCTTCATTACCTTCTGTACTCACTGTAGATACATCAGATTTACATTATTTAACAAGTTTATCAAGACATATTCTATCAAGCACAACTTCATCAATTGGATTGCCATCAAGGATAGCACATGCCAACAATCTCATGTCTTCATCTTCATTTAGTGGGTTGCCATCAAGGACAACACTCTGCATCATATTGCCAAAAAAGTTGCGTCACTTGGCCAAGAATTATTTGATTATTGGTGATGCTTTATATCGTCGAGGGGTTGATTCAATCCTGAGACATTGCTTAACTCTCGAAGAAGCTGAGGCTGTGCTGAATGATTCCCACAGTGGAGCTTGTGGGGGTCATTTATCTGGGCTTGCTACAGCCCAAAAAATCTTGCGTGCTGGGCACTTTTGGCCCTCGATTTTCAAGGATTGTATCGAATCGGTCAAAAAGTGTCATCCGTGTCAAGTCTATACTTGGAAAATGCGTGCTCATCCGGCTCCGCTTTTTCCAGTCATTACTGTCGGTCCCTTTACAAAGTGGGGTATTGATTATACTACTTGTAACCCGCCTTCGGCTAAAGGTCACAAGTACATTATTGTAGCAGTAGACTACTTTACGAAGTGGGTCGAGGCTATGCCTACTTTTGGGAATGATGGTGAGACTGCAGCTCTTTTCCTTTTCAACCAGGTTATCGCTCGTTTTGGTATTCCTAGAGAGATTTTCACTGACCATGGCAGTCATTTTCAGAATAGTATGATGGCTGAGTTGGCTCTCAAATTTGGTTTCCGGCAGGAGCATTCATCTCCATATTATCCTCAAGCCAATGGGCAAGTGGAAGCCGTGAATAAATCCTTGAAGACAATTCTTCAAAGGACAATTGATAAAGCTAGATCCAACTGGCATATTATGCTATATCCTGCACTTTGGGCATACAGGACGTCAGTGAAAACTGCAACTGGCTTTACTCCGTTTCAACTAGTGCACGGGGTGGAATCCGTATTTCCTATTGAATGCGAGATTCCTTCTCTTAAGTTAGCTGTTGAACTTCTTCCCGACACTTCTAATCTTGAAGAACAACTCCTTCATCTGGAACATCTCGATGAGCAGCATCGGGATGCTGCCACGATGAATGAAGCGCATAAAAACCGAGTTAAAGTTCAGTACGATAAGGCGGTCAAACCCAGGGTTTTTTCGGAAGGTGACCTTGTCTTGGTCTATGCCCAAGAAAAATATGCCCTGGGGGCAGGAAAGTTTAAGTCTATGTGGTATGGCCCCTTTATCGTTAAAAAAGTCCTTAAGAAAGGAGCGTATACCTTGGTTGATTTTGAAGGGAACGAGTTGCTGGAGCCCCGAAATGGGCTCTATTTGAAGAAGTATTATGCCTAGGCTTTGGCCTGGCATGTTGCTTTTGTATATAGTAGTTTTGTTTTGTACATATCTGGTTGATTTTCGATCTTTGATGAGTTGGTGATGTTTTTGATCTGCTTTGGCAGGTTGTGTCGGATGTCATGAGTCACTTTGGTTTCACCAATGGTGCTAGTAGACACACCCGGAACTTAGCTTCCGCGGCTTGGGTGTTTCATTATCCTTCCGGTCAGCTGTTAGTATCAAGAGGGGTCTACATTGGTCCTGCTTCCAATAATATAGCAGAATACACTGCAGTTGTTTATCTACTCTCCGAGGAAATATCTTTGGGTGTTGATTTTTTGGTAGTTTTCTTGGACTCTCAGCTGGTGGTGTCGCAGTTGAACAATACTTATTGGGTTCGAGACCCATTTTTATTACGATTGTTCTTGAGGGTACGTTTGTTACAAAGATCATTTCAATTTTTAACTTTCATTTATATTCCTCGAGCTGACAATTGGTTAGTAGACTCATTAGCTAATCAAGAAATTGATTGGCATATTAATAATTCTATACAATAAAATTTAATCATCAAAAACATCATACATTTTGATACATTTATCACATCACATCAAATATCGTTGTATATATATATCATCAGAGTGTTCAAAAACTTTACAAAATTTGGATCCATAAGGTCATACAAAATTTGGGCTTATGCCCGATCATGTTCAATCTCAAAAAGAATATACAGTCATCTAATACATAACATCTATCTACTCCTGAGGTCCCTGCCCAGAAGTCGTGCTCCTATAGAACGTGATCGCGGTGGCAACTCGGCGGAATAACCGTACCCAGTCTCGGGGCACTCCTACCACCCGTCTCTAGATGGCTTCAGACAGATCTTCCATGGAAGCCATAGGTATTTGGCGGGTTAACCCCTCCAAGTTCCTCTGCACAGCCTGGAGGGTCCTGTCTGAATCCACTGTATCTGCTTCGCCCCTGCAACGCTTGTGGCGCGGGAAACCCTCAGGTCGAACTGGTCCAATATCTGTATCATGATCATGTTTACATTGTCAGTCATTATGAATCCAATCAAAAACATGTTTGTTTTTATTTTTTCATACATATTTGAAAAAATCCAAAAAAAATTATATAATTCAAAAAAATTTGCAAACTTACCGACTGTGCCCCATGCTGTGCCTGGTGGAAGAACAAGATCTGGATCTCCACAAAAATCCATCCCGGCATAGGGATAGTCGTCCACAACGATGATTTTCTCTCCCCACCAAAGGAAGAACTCATCATCCCAAGTGGTCCAGGGAACTTCACTTCCCCCTAATCTCTTCATCATGTCCGCCCAACGGGCAATTGTTGGGTCTCTCGGGTTGCTGATGGTAGAGATAACTCTGGGTCTCAATGTTGGTATCTTCTCAAAGAAGAATGTCATCAAAATAGTACCGTATCCAAAGTGTTTGGTCTTTGCTTGGCGGATTGAGGTCAACTGTTGCTTCATGTTCAGTAATAGGGCTGTGCACCAATCATACACATGAGTCAAGCATTCCACTGCTATGCTCATTTGCGTCCTGGACGCCTGATGTAGGGAGGCAGATCCTGCCACTCTGCCAATGGTGAAAAGGAGGATTTTCATGTGCAAATCCCTTAAATCTTTAATTGCAATCTGAGTTCCAACTTTCTTGGAACCCTCTACGCAATACACGTGGACATAATCTTCCACGGTTAGCCCTCCCAGGGGCTTCCTGTGTAAGTCTACTGGTTCCCCCCTCCGGGAGAGTCCAGTGATAAAATATATGTCTTCCACTTCAATGCGTACTGGCATCTGATCTATCATAAAGCAGTCCTCTTCCAGTTCCCAATAATTGACGAGCATTTCTAGCAACCGAACATTGCTTTTCATATTTGGCATTTTGAAAAATTTGAACAATCCGCAATTCCGAAAGAATATTTTGCGATGCTCGATCTTGCATGACCTCTTGATCAATTGCACTGTGTTCACGCTCTCTCCATGAGATTGTCATCCTGTCAAAATTCAACAAATCCTTCATTAGCCATGCATTTTTTCATTTGGGCCTGCGCATACGCGGCTTTCTTTATGCACAGTCGCGTGTATACGCGACTTTCCTGTTACCAACCCGCGTATGCGCAAACCCGTGTTTTTTGGAAAGGGTTTCTGTGGTGAAAATCACTAAATTTTAATTTATAAATGGACAAAATGATTTGCAAGGATGATTGAGGAGCTTACCTGACAAATTCGGTGCGATTCGACGGTCAGTTGTTCTTGATTTGACGAAAGAATTTTTTTGCTCCAGAGCACTTTTTTCCAAATCAGCAATGTAATAATGAACCAAATATGAGGTAATTTGTCTATTTATGGCTAAAAAGTTGAAATTTTTCGCAAAAATTTGTTATGCTTCTTTTTTCAATCTATCTTAAGCTGCATAACCCGGATGCTTGGAAGTGCGTAGTTTGGTATGTTTTCAGGTACATTTTGATGAATTTGAGATTTTTCCCGTTTTTGATCCATGATTACCGACTCATCACGGCAGGTATATGATCTTCACTGGCATATAGGTTAGGGAAATCACTTTCCGTTGCATCTTGCATACTAGCCTCCATACTGATCACTTGCCATAGGGTCGATCCCATCAGGTCATGACTATTACACCTATTTCACTCGCTGATTATTTAATCATGACTTGGTGGTAGAGCCTTCCTTTCCATGGGCTTCCTAGTTAGTTCCTCGCTATCACTTGTTGCCCATGCTGCGTTTTATGTAGGCTCAAGAGTCCTCTTTAGTCCGGCCATGACTTATGTGTTGAAGCTTCATTCTTCTTCTTCCTCACTATCATTTTTCTGGCTTTTACCCTAGAGGCTCCTTGGTGTCGTTAAGTTGTATTACTGTATTGCATATTGGCTACTTGTTTATCCTGGCCTTTAGCCGGCTTCATTTGGACTCAGTGTTTAAGCCAAATTTTGACCTTGACTATTTGTACAAGTTAACCATTGCATGCACTTAGCTATCGTGACTTGACACCCTTTTACCCATGGATGGAACATTCCTTTGAGTATCGCTTACCAGTTTCCGCCACCTTGCATTGAGCATAGGATTGTTCCAATCCCAGGAACTAGTGCATCTGATTTTTTTTATACTCGTTCTATCCATTGTACCATAGCATTCTTTTATTCTTTTTCAGGCTTATTATATGAAAAAGACAAAAAAATTAAATATAACAAAAAGAGCGGGAACGGGATGTATCTTCATTGTTTTGATGGCAGTACAGAGTCAGTTTGTTGCCCTTTAACAAAGCACATATACTTATATATCTTTCCTACGTTTGGGATGGTTTTAGTTTTGACCTAGGTTCAGCCTTTACCATGTTTCACTTGTCAGTCCTCCCCCGGTTGGTTATCTCTTCCAATCATATGGAGAGTTTGTTTTGCCTCCTGCATAACAGACTTATACAGTGTAACTTTTTACTGCCATGTGTTAGGGTCCCGTGATTTGGCCGATTGGCTAGCCAAATGACGATGTAACATCAAACCAAGCTTTGGAGCCCAAGGACCTAGCCTTCCTGGACTCAGAGAGGGCTCTCTCTATATGTGTAGGAGATGTCGGTGTGTTTACTTGCGATGTTTTGATATTAGGCTAGTTATGAAGTGTGTTTTTGTTTTTTTAGTTTTTAAGTTTGTGAGGGATGAAAACTGATCAAATACATAAACCGGATGACAAGATGTAGATAGAAACTGGGCTATGGGGTCAAAAAGATCAAGGAAGCTATATCAGAGGCGATGATGTAAAGCCGTGCCGTAGGGCCGATTTGATTCAGCGTAGAGGGGATCTCTCTCGGGCAAAATGGATTAAATGAACAATAAGTTGGTGAAAGACAAGGGATTTCAAGTGCAAACTAGTTTATAAGGCATATAAACATGTAACAGAAACCATTAGTCATGCTAGGAATAACTATAAGCTAATTAATACATAGAAATCAAACATTCCAGCCATACATAGAGGTATAAGACCCTCTAACTTCGGGAAATGGCTATCAGACTTTGGGGAAAACACATGAGACAAACTAACAACTCATAAAATATGCCGGAATGCCTAAACATAGTCTCTAAGTCATTGGGCACTTGGACAAATAAGTTTTCATAGTTTTAGGCAAAGGGCCAGATCGGGACTAGGCCTCCTTGGTTCAACAAAATGATCAACAAATCAGTCAAAGAGAAAGTTTTATGGACAGAACTATGGGCAGCTGATAGGTAGGTAGGGCAAACCATACATCCTACTCAACATACCTGGAACTGATGAATAAAACTTAACAACAACACCTTAGGTTACTAAAGAGCAGCTAAGAATTCTTTAGCATAACTAAGGGAGAAGAAAACATCAAGCTATGAAGATTCAGGGATTTTGAGGTGCCTCCATGGGCATGTCTCAAAATCAATCTTTACTCATCTATAGCAGCAAGAAAAATGAAATATGAGTGAAAACTAGAAGACAAAACAACATTAAGAAGCACTATACCATTCTACCATGTCAAGGAATCCATCAACAAGCCTTCAACATTCCTCAAAAGCATCCAAGAGGCAATCCAAAAATCATAACTCAAGTGTATTCTTCAAAGCTCATATGACCAATGCATTAATTCTTCTCTCAAGTTCAGCCTCTGATTTACAATGAGAACCATGTGATAAATAGGCTAGAAGGAGGAAAACCTCATGGAGCAACTAGCTATCCCATTGGCCAAGTCAAAATATCTAAACTTGTCCTTGAGGCTTTGCAAAGCCCAAGGCACAAAATATCCCATAAAATATCTAAAAAACTGCTAAAAACGGAAATTATATTGACTTTGCATGATTTTCCCATGATAAAAATAGCCTAACGCACATTTGGGAAAAGCAGATTTTTGGAGTTCAAAAATTGCAAAAATACTTCATATTTATGCCTGAAAAAGGTCCCCTGACTTGCTGGATGCAAATGGAAGCCTTCCCGATGTCGAAATGAGGCTCATGATGGCTCGTTGGAAAGCTCTCTGTGTCTGCTTTGCAATGCAAGTAGAATCACCTCAATCTGATCTCTGAAAGTCCCTCAAAACTGTACCTGTGTGAAAAAACCCAGAAAATAGCAGGCTGCTGATAGGGCGGGCAGAATGTGCAAAATGAGGCTGTTTTTCGCCAATTTGGAGCGGCGAAGGATCTTCAAATGCCCTGAAAATCGCTGGAGAGCTGCTCATGAAATTATGGAATCCATTGGTATCACCCTCCTCCCTTGACGACTCTTCAAACTGAAATGGCGCATTTATGAGTTTTTGGCGAAAACCCCAAAAATGCCAAAAAACAAAAAGCTTTCGAAACAGGCCCAAAATTGGCATGTATGACCCTCAAGGGTCCATAGAAACATGTTCCGAAGCTGAAGCTAAAATATCAAGGGCTGATATGCTTTTTGCCTCTTTCCGTGCTAGGCGCCTCTCCTTCAATTTCTTCAATTTTTCTTGTGCCACCTTCAATTTGCGCCTGGCGAATTGGTTTAGCTTCTGAAAGTGAAGTGTTCTCTTTCTCTGTAGCTCGAGATCCCTGTTTTCCTTCTCAATCTTGGTCTCCAAATGCTGGTTAGCCCTCTCAAGCCAAGCTTCCTTGTTTTCCTCAATTTCCCGCTCAAAGAGGGTAGTGAGAGGAAAAGCTTCGAATTGAGCTTGTTCTTCAGCCTTCTGTTTCTCCAAGGCTCTCCTAAGCCCGATGGTTCTAGGCCTCTTTCGCCTAGGCTGGTCTTCCTCTTCTTCATCATCAAATTCGCCAATAAGCTCTTCAATTCTTACTTGCGCCTTTTCTGCCTCCTTTTTGTACTTGATGGCCCTTGCCTCATGAATGGCTGCATGAAATTTCATTTGTTTGTTCTCAACCTCCAAGAAATGATTGAAATTACTTGCCCTTTGGAGATCTTCTTGTAACCCCTCAATTTTCCCTTCTTTGTGAATGAGGAGATTTTCAAGGATGCGTGCTTCATTGTCGCTGTCATCGCTTGGGATAGGGATGACAGCTGATTTACCTCCATGCTTGGCGCTTTCTCCAACTGTACTTTTGCCTTTGAAGGCCAATCTAGCGCTCTTTCTCCTTGGCAAGCTAGGAGTTGTCTTTTTGGGAAATTTCCTCTTCTTAGGGACAGTTTTGGTCACCATCAAGGAGGCAGCTTCAGCTTGCTGTCCTTCCTCAACATCCTGTCCAGCTTGTGGCTCGAAAGGTGTTTCAATTGCTTGCTCAACCTGCTGCTCTTCAACCTCTGTCTGCTGCTGTTCCTCTTCCTGAAATTGATGCTGTTCATCAACCTCTAGCTGATGTCCAATGATATCCAACTGCTGCTGTCCCTCAAAATCTGGCTGCTGCTGCTCATCAACCTCCTTTTCTCCCTGTGGCTCACTGCCCTCTTCTTCTCCTTGTTTACTTGGCTGCCCAGTGGTCATCTTGAGTTTTTTAGGGGTAGGCCTACTAGATAAAGGCACTGGGCGATGGACAGGCTGAGTAGGAGACACATGAACAGGAGGGACAGTGGCGAAATCGGCATGGCTAATGAATGAATCCCATGAAACTCCTTTCTTCTCCAGCTGGTGTAAGAAGATGATCTTGATCAAGGAATGGTGAAAGAGAGAAGGGATTTACTGAGGTGGAGCTTTCTTTTGGACAGTAGCTGCCATTTTCTCTATGCTCTTGGACAAAAAGTATGGAAGGTTTAATTGCCTGCTCCTGGTAAAATGCATCAACAAGCGAACATGATAGGCAAGTACTTGGCTAAACCTCCCTTCACAAGTGAAATATCTCATTATGGCCTTCATCAGTGGAGCATAATTGTCAAGAAGATAGGAGAAAGGAAAAATAGCAGTGATGGTCTCCCTATGTTCCGGCTTGATGAAAGGTTTATAATCCTCCAAATCAAGATGCGCTTGTTTAAACCACTTTTCACCATGATACGGGATCTTGGTAGCTTTGGATACATACCTTGGAGAGATTTTGATGTCAAGACCTGCTAACTGGAAGTGTTTGTCCTTGAATCTCAAAACGCACAAATGTGTAAGTGGCGAGAAACTCTTGACTTCCTCTATCCTCTGACAGAAATCAAGACAACCTACTTCATGGAAATTGAAAAGTACTGAGGGATGAGCATTGATTTCTTCTATGGAGATAGGCTCATATCTCTTATGTTGTCCGCCTTTGTGATCTCGTTTTGGAGGCATTCTGACTTGAAACAGGTTTTGGAAGAGGCACACTGCCTTCAATGTATGAAGAATGCTCTGCTGGATTGAAACTGGCCACTACACTGCTTGGATAGTTATGGAACCTGTGATTTTGACTAAAATGCAACAATGCTTCCTTGAATAAGCCCCCTCTACACTTATTAACAACAGTTCTTCAAATCTGGATACACTTCAGTTATGTATCCTTCTTAACAATGGTACTATGTGTAAGAAACTGCTTTGTAGATTCTTTGTGCACAGTCTTGAACAAATCCCCTCTTGTGACTTTGTTAGAGGCCTGCTTACACTTGTATTTGGGTCTTCAACACCAAACTTCAAAAATAATAACCCTGCTTTTTAGGTCATTTATCTTGAAAAACACTTCTGTTAGCAGATTCCTGTAGAGACCATACAGTGGAAAGAAAGGATACTCTTTGGTTATGTGAAAAATTAGCCCACAGTGTTAAGGAAAACACCTTTCACTTGTGACTTTTGAGAAGTCAATCGCCACCTTTATACATCTGGCCTCAATGTAAACTTGATCATCAACAAATGCCCAATCATCAACAACCCAGCCTTCTAGAAAATAGCCCTGTTTCACCTTCAGAAAACTCTGTCCAACAATCTTCAGAATGATATAATGCAGTGTAATGAAAAGGCAGGCTTAGTTTAGGTGTAAAATCAGTGCAACAGTGGTTTTTAGGAAATATACTCTCTGTTCGTGAGCTTAAGAGATCAACATAATACCTACACCTCTGTTTTAATATCAAATGCAAACACCAAGCATTCTGCCCTTTAGACAGTGGCCATTTTCACTTGTGAAGTTTTGAGAAATTCAACATCACTTTGGTGCTTCTGCCCTTAATGTCGAAATCTAGCCATCAACAATCTCTGCTCCTTTACTATGCTGTCATCTTTGGAAGTTCTCTGTCAATAAGTCTTCAACTCCGTACCGTCTTAATATCAAATTTCAAACACTAACAAACCGTTCTTCAGAAAAATCCTCCTTTTCTTTGTGAAGTTTTAATAGAACAAAACTCGTTTTTATACTTCTCGCCTCTAGAGCCAGAAACATCAATTAAATCTCGCTTCTAATGTAACATTTACCCATAGAAAACTCTCTCGTCAACAATTTTCCACAATGATGTAATATGTAGTTTTTGCAAGGGAAGACAAGACCTAGCTTGGGCGAATAAATCATTACGTAGACCAGGCACACATTCTTTGTTTTTGAGTTTGAGAGATATACCAACGAAATATCTCGCACCTCTGTTTTTTTACAACTTTGATATAAACTAACAATTAAATACTCCCCTCGCTTCTCCAACTTCTCATCAACAAATTTTGCCTTTTTAATGTGCTGTCACCTTGGTAAAATCTTTGTTAACAAATTCACAGTGGGAGAAAATGATGAATAAAAGGAAACCTGTGCTGTTGTGGGGACTGTGAGGACAGTTTCTTCTTTTCAAAAATCGGTCAAAACCCCTTTAACCAAGCATAGCTTCAAACCACGGAACACAGGGCTTTTTAAACTTGAATTTTTGAGATTTTCGAGCTAGGAGGCAAAGGCACCAGAATTTTTAAGGCGAAATCCTTTGACAGGAATTTCCATACCGGAACCCTTCAACACCGGCGCGGAAACCTTGTAGGAAAACTCGTCGCGCCGGGAGAAAGGTTGTCGGGTGAGTTGTCGGCGGCTCGGCGGTCACCACAGGGCCGCGCCCACCTACGTGCACGCCGCGCCGGCGTTGAGGTCTGCAGTATTTGTCGCCTGGCACGTCGCGCCTAACTCCAGGCACGTCGCGCCGCCTTAAACCAGTGCAGAAAACTTCAATTCTTTTGAAAGCACGTTGTGATGCTTGGGAGCTGCGGCAATTGGTTTTTGAAATTCGAAAGTGACTTACTTATTTCCCTATTCCATTCCTTTGACATTTTCAACCTCATACCATTTTCAAATAAATATCCCAACGGTCATTTTGAATATATATACCCGCCCTTTAGTTCTGACCCCGAGCTCTGAACTTCGACCAATAAATCAAGCATATATATATTATCTTTGCTATTGTTTTTTAACAACATTGGGGCTATTTCTGACGAAATGAAACCCACCTTACCACTGTGAAGATAATGCTAAAAAAAACAACTGTTATGCTTCTAAAACAAACAGGGTTTGCTTTACTAACATATCTTGACTGGTGCATTGGTCTTTTTATAAAAGAGATGTTGCAAAAACTCAACTTAGTCCCGTGTTTTGATAAGTTAGGCGAAATGTCGAAGAAGAAAAGTCATCCAAAAACTGGCAAAAGGCATTTGAAAGCTGCTTTATCACTTACAGGAGACCACCGGTGCCCTTGCAATTAGTTTGACAATCTCGGTTCTTAGGTGATTTACAGGTTTCCTTCTGGACTGTAAGTGCCTTCTACTAGCTGTTTCTTTTTATAACAGGATTCTCTGCTTGACAACTAACTGTGTCACATCCCTGCCACTGTTTATTTGATACTGTATCCTTGTGCTAAGTCTGCCCTTTGGAATGATGACAACCGTGTTTGTTTTAAGACTTATAAACAGTGGCAATTTCATCAAAACCAAACTCTTATGCCTATTCATAAGATTGTATACCCATTTGCCTCTTTCATCTGAAATAACAAACCTGTAGAATATGAAAACAGGGCTTTTTGATACATGGTTCTTACTTTGTTTTGATCAGTGTGTCGAACCTCTTTTTGTCAATGGAAACATTTCATGACTGAGCTGTGTTCACTGTTTTTCCTCTCTTGGCGACTGTAAGCAAGGAAGGGCTATTCATAATGCACCAAAACATTTGAAAGCTGTAAACACCATTTCTTGAAAGGCGCTTCTTTGGACCTTTGATATATGATATTATTTTGCTGATTGACCCTTTCCTCAAGGAGAAAGTCTTCTTTTTTATATTAGTGGCACACATATGTTCAAAATTGTCTCTTTGTCTATTCATAGCATTGCATACCTGTCATCATGCATTTTATGACTCAACCTTGGTCACTGTTTTACTTTCTCAGTGATAAATTGTTGCTTCTAGGTGTTTCACAAGTTTTTCTCTGGACTGTAAATACACTTTTTAGGTTGCATCTTTTCACCCTATACTTCTTTGTTTGCTCAGAAGGATTTCCCTTGATTTCTGGATAGGTGATCATGGAATGTTTTTAACCCTTTTTAAGTCAACTGCTCCTTTGGCATTCATAGCATACAATATGTTCAATACCTTCTCCTTTCAACTAGATGTACTGTCTGACAGATAGTTCTTGAAATAGGAGTATCAGTATCTTTACATTATCAGAAATGTCATTCATCTGTGTAGTGACCTTGTTTCAGTCTTTGGTATCCTTCCACTGCTTTCTTTCATCAATCAGTTTCAGCACCCTGCAGTAGTTTTGGCCCTCTACTCATGCATGGAGGAGGCTCTTCATTAGATAAGGTGTTTGAAGGTTTTTTAACAATTCTTTTTCGAGACAGCCTTCTCTGAAGGTGATGTTAAGTAGACCACTTGGAAAACATCAGTCTAAGCATGTTCACTTGCAAGCATCATTGTGTGTCAGCAGAAACCCTAGCCAGAGTAATACTGTCTCCTTGTATTGTCCTAAGGGTGAATTAAACATTTGGCTTGTTGCATCTCATGATTGATTAATTTGATAAATAGCCTTTGTGACTATGAAGGCCAGTGTTTCCTTGAAATAGCCAAGCACTTTCTCCTGCCTGTGTAATGGCATTTTTTATCATCTGTTCTATTTGGTAATGGCATTGGTTATCATCTGTTCTATTTGATCTTGTGGATAGACAGGGTCCTTATGCTTTGGAATGTTCACTGATGACAGATCCTTCTAGAGTTCAACAATCCATATGGTTTGCAAGTTTGAAATGAGCTCCTTTATCAGGCCAAACTCCCTTTTCCTTTGAGCCAGCATATTTCAAGCTCCATTCCTGTTATGGTCAGCAATTACATTCATGAAACCTGAAGATATTGTTTCATTGTTTCAGTAGAGGCAAACCTGGACTTCTGCAACCTTCTGAGTCAACACTGGCCTGCGCCCTCTGCTTATGTATGAAGGAGGCGCGCTAACCCTCTGCTTGTAAATGAAGGAGGTTCTGGGCCTTGACAATTTACCATTTTGTTGAGACAGTGGCGACCCTTTCTTACTGTGATTTTCATGCTGGAAAGAGCTGTAAGGTCCTGATGAGTGACTTTTGTTTTGCAGCTTCATCTCAGGCTCACAATACATTTAGAAGCAGCTGTTCCTCTAACTGTAGATCAAGCATTTCCTCCCGAGATGAAGTTATATTTCCTGCCTTTGTAGAAACCATAGAACACTGTGGAAAACCTACTAGTCAGCTTGAGATTGGGCTTTATGCAGTGCTGAGACCTAAGGAATATGAGTGGCGCGACTTAAGGCTGTTTGTCAATTTCATTTGCAAAGTAAGGGATCATTCATGGTAGGTCTGCTGCAGATGGAGGCTTTTCGTCTTTTTGATGATTGCCAAAGGTGAAATGTCCTAAAACGCCACTTCCTAACATAGGGGAGACTTTTGAAACAGATGTGGATTTGCCTTTTAAAGCTGATGGGCAGGTCAATAAGGCTGAAGCTAGATAGGATTGTGATATGAGGTTTTTTATGTTGCCAGGGGTGGACTGAATAGGTAGAAAGGCGAAAAAAGTTTTGGGAGGGTTTTCTGGATGACATATTGACATAAGGAAATCAGTTT
This sequence comes from Pinus albicaulis, assembly GCA_034641835.2. Lineage (NCBI taxonomy): Eukaryota > Viridiplantae > Streptophyta > Pinopsida > Pinales > Pinaceae > Pinus > Pinus albicaulis. The sequence continues at coordinate 22,863 of JAXQQM020090571.1, forward strand.
CTAGAAAACTCAGCTGAAGATATAGTCATCACTAACATGTAAAAAAATACTGATGGCTAACAGTGGCTCCATTTGGGGAGGGCAGCTCCTCGTCAGGAGGTGTCCAGAATTCAGATTTTTGGCTTATGAAGACCAATGCCTTATCCATTGGCACAAAATTTACCCTTCTCTTGATGTTATTTCTGAAAAGTGTCAGCATGTTTAACATCAATGATACTTCTACCTACCCCACTATCTTTCCTAACATTTTTTCTTCTGTTTGGCGCATTTGAACTAGTAGCCTTTTGACAATGCATATTTTTCTTTTTGCAAAATGAAACTATCTATTTCTACTCTTATATCTGCCGGGAGTTCAGATTAAGCTGATGAACTCCTTCATTTCTCTACCTAAAACTAGATCGACTGTCAAGATTAAGCAGTTTGACAGGATTTCATTCTCTAATCTACAACATTAAATTCAAAAAATGATCAAATCAGGATTAAGCAGTCTGATTTGTCATGCATTTGCGGCATAAAAGACAAGCTGCACACAAATGTTATTCTGCAATAAAAGGAAACTAGACAAGCGGGGCTAAGATGTACAATGTGTTTTTCATCCCTCGCTTCTCTCTTTGGTTCTGTTTTAAGCATGTGGAACTAGAATCTCTCCCTAATCTAAGCTCTGTGATAAGTCAATCTTACACAATGTTGACTATCTTGACACTCACTAACTTATCAGCAAATAAATTTAAACATGCTCAGCTATGATTAGGCTAGATAGCTGAACAAGACATTGAAGTACCAGCAGTGGCATTTAGACTTGCTCGCTTTCCGAAAGACTATTTTTTGGAACATGGGGCTTTACCACTGCTTTTTAGAAACTGCCCTCTTTTTCTACTTTTCACTGTTTTTTGTATTTTCTGCTTTTTCACTTTCTCTTCAAACAAACTACAAATGAAAAAAGTGCTCACAAGGCTGAGTTTTAACTATCTACCTATCCTAATCTAAACTGTACACAACATACATTCATTTGGTGAACTCTTCTTTCCAATGTAACCAGTCAAGTAGATGATCAAATGGGTGATTCTGGTTTAGTTCTTTCATGATGTAGAAGTAATGAAAAGGCCACTCCCACTTAGTTTGTTTCTGGACAATAGTGCTTAAGCTTTTTCTCATTCTTGGCAGCAACTTGTTCATGATAAAACCCACTACTCTTTCAGACTTCTTAAGGAAAACAACAAATGGATCTTGGAATAATGCCTGATCTAGAGGTTTTGAGATATAGGATTCATTCAAGACTACTCTTTCAGAATTCTCAAGGAAAACAACAAATGGATCTTGGAATAATGCCTGATCTAGAGGTTTTGAGATATAGGATTCATTCAAGACTACTCTTTCATACTTCTTAAGGAAAACAACAAATGGATCGTGGAATAATGCCTGATCTAGAGGTTTTGATATACAGGATTCATTCAAGACTACTCTTTCTTCCACTTGGCTATATTTGGGACCCCCCTGGTAAAGCAACTCTTCTTCATGATCACCCGAACTGTTAGACTCATCATGTACTGCAGTGTAGTTTTCATTCCAAGCTGATGTGTTCTGATTAAGTGGACTGAAAACTATGTGGAGGTTATTAGTTTGGTGAGCAGGGATACACTGTGATAGTAAATTATCTTGAAAGGGTAGTGAGACAACTCTCATGTGTTTATCAGACTCTTTTTCTTCATCTGCAATTTGTGACTCAATGGAACTTTGTGGTTGCAAATCTAGAGTTAAGGAAGATTCCGTGTCCAAAATGACTTCCTCAACTATTTCAGGAAAAGGCCTCTCATTTACAACATGCTCAAGAAATTCATCATCTTCCTCAAGCTCATCATCAAAGCTGAAACACTGTTGATCTCCAATTATGTGAATGTTATCTCTGATGGACTGAATTGAAGTAGAGAAAAGAGTCTGAGACTCTTCACTTACTTCCAAACTTTCAAGGCTATCCTCATCAGTGTCATATATGACCTGTAATGCTTGCTCACTTTTCTCAAGTTTATGAAACCGAGCTTCCTCCCAAAAATCAAAAGCTGAGTGTTCTGCACAGTTAGTGTCTGTTTGGAAATCACAATCATCAACATATTGATCAAACCTTGGAGAATCATTAACAAAAGAAATGTCATCAACCATGCACATTGGACTATCAGATTGCTTTTCTTCAAATTGATCTACACATCTATTTTATGATTTATGGCATGCAAGATTAACAGGAGAAAGATTAGAAAAGTTGTGGTTATGTGAAGATTCAGAGGCTGTCTGTATGTTTATAAGTTGATCTATTTCCTCTTCAGTTAAAAAGGGAAGCATTTTCCTCCTTCCACAACAATCCTCTTTCTCTCGGGAAATCCAATTTAAAGGATGAATGTCTTTTTGGGCTTCACCTATGAGAGATGATGAATCATCACTCATGTCCTTAGAGAGATCCTGTGGGTTCTCTTTCATTTCTTGCTTGTTTTTATCTTCAACCAATTCTTTGTGATGTTGAGGATAGTTATCATGTAATTCATGAGTTTTTTCTGATAGATGTTCAGGGGGCCAATTTTCTTTTATGAACTCAAATGACTCCCAGCATAAAGGTAGAGATCCTACAGGTTTTGCTTTATCTTCTATCTTAGATTTGAATTCCTCTTCAATCAGCTCTGCTTGATTTAGGTGAGAGTTAACTTGAGCAGGGTTTTCCTGAATAATTGCTGAGAGATCTTTAGGATGCAAATTTTCTTTCAAAGTCTGGAATGATTTAAAGCATAAGGGTATAGATCCTAAAGGTTTTGATTCTTCTTCCATTTCAGAATCTGTGATTTCAAAATGGCTAATAGTGTCTTTAGAGCATTCCTCTAGGTTCTTTATTAGGCCTAAACATTTGTCCTGACTTGAGTCAAAGGAATACAGGTTTTTGTAGGGTTGAGTTACTTCTAGTCTTAGGTTTTCCATGACTTCTTTAGGCATGAGGTTATGGGAGGCACCAGAATCTAACATGGCATTATGTAATATCTTGTCCCGTATGTTTAGGCTTACATAGGAAGGGGAAATAGATCCTTCTTGATATTGACCTTCTATTTTCGGGCCGGATAAGAGCTCGGGTTTGTTTTCAGTTAGATTTAAAGTATTTGCCTCGCTCCCTATGTCAAAAACTTTGAAAATTTGAGATCTATACCTATCTACAGTTATTAGCTCAGTAAGGGGTATGGTAATTTTTATTTCGGAAACTTCTCCTTCAAAACTAAAAGGAGTTTGTAGTTTGGGCAAATTTGTTTCAGCTTTTTCGGACATGACCTTTTCTATGCTCTTAATTTGCTGACTCTGATTCGGGACTTTGTTTGACACCGTTACTTCGGGGGTTTTTGTAGAGGTGCTAAGAGTATCTGAGCTAAGACTTGTTTGAATAGCTTTATCCTTGTTTTGGTCAATTTTCTTGGCCATAATTTTGTTGCTATCCATGGCTTTTTTAGGGATGGTGTCAGAGGTTTTAGCAGTGTCAGGGCTACTCTTCTTGGAGTAGTTTTGGTTTTTTCTACTTCTAAGGTTAAACTGCCTATGAGCTTCTATAATGGCATTCTGAAAATATATGGCAGGATCTTCGAGATCTTCATCATTGGTTTCTTCATGACTTGGATGGCATAACTCTTGCTCTTCTGCTGTGAGGTAAACCTTACTCTCGTTATCAGAACCTATGAGGTTCCAATGATTTTCATCAATGGGTTCAGTATCCTTATCCTCTTTATCAACATAATTCTTACTGAAGGATGGTCTGATTTGCTGATCATTTCCTCTTGGTTTATTTTGAGACTGACCTTTTCTAAAGCCTTGGTTCTGGTTTTGAGGGTTTAGTTGGTTTTGCCTAGGAGGCACTTTTTCACTCATTTTTTCCCACATCTTTGTCATGGATTTGACCAAGCCATCTATTCTAGGATCTAGGGAAGGAGATGAACTGGATACCTCATCTCTATATGGGACTTTTCTTTCTAATCTAGTCCTAGCTATTTTTTCTGCTAAATTGGCTTCTTGTTTTATGGCTACTTGTTGCATTTCCTCTAGGGTAGGGGGATCCTTGTCTCTCAGATGATATGTCATGTCTGGATCAAAACCCTCGGGGAATTTTGCCAAGACTAAACCAAGTGGGGGTTTGAAGTGAGGTGGGAGGGCGTTATACACATTGTTGAACCTAGTGCAGTATGCCTGGACACTTTCCCCATTTTCCTGTTTTAGGTTGTTATATTCTGACAGGATTTGAATAGGGTTCCTTCGGACTTCCCACTTGTTCGTGAAGACTTGGTAGAGTTCTAAAATATTGTGGATGTTGTTTGGAGGCAAGCTTTTAAACCATGTTGTGGGTTCTCCACCCAGGCTTTGGGCGAATATTCTCATTCTGACGGTTTCGTTGTGTACTTCCATGTATTCAAAAGCATCACTAATCCTACTTACATGTTGTTGAGCTGTGGTTGTGTCTTCTCCAGTAAAGTGTGGGATCTTGTCCTAATATTTGTTTGGGAGAGGAGCTAAAGGTGGTGGCAACACCAAAGGTGCGTACCAGGCTGCCATGACTGGAGCTAATGGATGATGTACAAGATGAGGACTAGTAGGCTGAAATGAAGTGGTTTGAACAGGTGTAGCGAATGAACTTGGACTAGTGATCTGGTTTTGAGCAGATCTGGGATGATAGGAGCCAAATTGATAAAGAAGCTGGAAATCAGGAGGAGTGGTGGGTGAAGCTTCTCTAATAGGACTCTGCGGTGGGTTTAGGGGTTCAAGATCATCGAAGTTTATCTTACTATATGATTTGCTTCTGGGAAGAGCTTGTGATGACTCTAGCTCAAAAGGTGAATCTAGTAGGATATTGCGAGTTTTAGGTACAGATCTTGTTCTACGGATGGATCTATCGGTAGCTAGATGATCAGTTTCAGAAGCTTGCCACAGAATCTTCTCTAGGTCATCTACTATGATAGGGGGATTTGGGTCTGGATGGGATCTGGTATTGATTCTTCGTGAAGCCAGATTTTAGATCCAGGGTTCAGAGAGAATGGTATTGGTGAATGTTTTGGATGAGTGATTTTTCTAAAGTTATACTAAGGCGAAGGATGGTCAAAAATAGAAGGGATGGATTAGTGGAGTCGCCAGGTGGAACTGGGTTGTTTTTGTGAAGATAGCTATGGTCCACCACCAAGACTAAACTGAGAATGTTTTTTGATTTTCTGAGTTTTATGTGCAGCCTATGGTTCAAAGTATCCTAGACTTGTTTCAACACTTTGCTAGGGTGATGAGAACAAAAAGAGTTTACTCTAAATGGGTCTATGGACTGCTTGCTTGTTTATGGTACCTAAAAGACCAAAGAGTCTATAAGAGTTTGCTGGACTATTATGTACTCAGTGTCTTACCATCTCCCGCTATGTTAGTGAGTGATGGGAAAGGTCTATTGGATAGTAGCCTAGAGTTTGGTGAAATAGTAAGGCTTACTAGAAGTTAGTGGAGTCGCCAGGTGGAAAATTGGTTGTTATGAGATATATTTGTATGGTCCACCACCAGTACTTGACAAAAACCAATCTAAGGGAGTTTTTTGTGGTTTTTTCTGAGTTTTATGTGCAGCCTAGGATGTAAGAGTGTTATAAACCTGATTCATCACTTTGCTAAGATGGTGAAACAGAGAATTTACACTAAATGATTCTAGAGGCTGATGGTTTAAGTTAAAAGTTGAAGGACTAAGGAGCCTATAAAAGTTTGCTAGACTGTCATGTACTCAATATGTCCCACCGTGATCGCCATTATGTTAGAGAGCGGTGGGATAAGTCAATCAGCTAGTATTCTTAAAGATCTCTAAAGATGAGGGAAACTAAGTTTTTTTAATCACTCAGAGTCCCACCGTGATCGCCATTATGTTAGAGTGGCGATGAGGTGGCAAAATCGGATGGTATTCTAAAATTTAGTAAGGTAGTAAGGCCTACTGGAGGCTAGTGGAGTTGCCAGGTGGATTTTTAGTTGTTTTGAGGTATATTTGTATGGTCCACCACCAATACTATCAAAAACCAATCTAAGGGAGTTTTTGTGGTTTTTTCTGAGTTTTATGTGCAGCCTAGGATGTAAGAGTGTTATAAACCTGATTCATCACTTTGCTAAGATGGTGAAGCAGAGAGTTTACACTAAATGATTCTAAAGGCTGATGGTCCGAGTTTAGGATTGAAGGACTAAAGAGTCTATAAGAGTTCGCTAGACTGTCATGTACTCAGTAAGTCCCACCGTGATCGCCATTATGTTAGGGTCCCGTGATTTGGCCGATTGGCTAGCCAAATGACGATGTAACATCAAACCAAGCTTTGGAGCCCAAGGACCTAGCCTTCCTGGACTCAGAGAGGGCTCTCTCTATATATGTAAAAGATGTCGGTGTGTTTACTTGCGGTGTTTTGATATTAGGATAGTTATGAAGTATGTTTTTAGTTTTTTGGTTTTTAAGTTTGTGAGGAATGAAACTGATCAAATACATAAACCGGATAACAAGATGTAGATAAATTGGGCTATGGGGTCAAACAGATCAAGGAAGCTATGAAGTAATGATGTAAAGCTGTTGTAGGGCCGATTTGATTCACAGTAGAAGGGATCTCTGGGCAAAATGGATTAAATGAACAATAAGTTGGTGAAAGACAAGGGATTTCAAATGCAAACTAGTTAATAGCAGACATAAACATGTAATAGCAAGCCATTGATCATGCTAGGAATAACTATAAGCTAATCAATACATAGAAATCAAACATTCCAGCCATACATAGAGGTATATGACCCTCTAACTTCGGGAAAAGGCTATCATACTTTGGGGAAAACACATGAGACAAACTAACAACTCATAAACTATGCCGGAACGCCTAAACATAGTCTCTAAGTCATTGGGCACTTGGACAAATAAGTTTTCATAGTTTTAGGCAAAGGGGTAGATCGGGACTAGGCCTCCTTGGTTCAACAAAATGATCAACAAATCAGTCAAAGAGAAAGTTTTATGGACAGAACTATGGGCAGCTGATAGGTAGGTAGGGAAAACCATACATCCTACTCAACATACATGGAACTGATGAATAAAACTTAGCAACAACACCTTAGGTTACTAAAGAGGAGCTAAGAATTCTTTAGCATAACTAAGGGAGAAGAAAACATCAAGCTATGAAGATTCAGGGATTTTGAGGTGCCTCCATGGGCATGTCTCAAAATCAATCTTTACTGATCTATAGCAGCAAGAAAAAATGAAATATGAGTGAAAACTAGAAGACAAAACAACATTAAGAAGCACTATACCATTCTACCATGTCAAGGAATCCATCAACAAGCCTTCAACATTCCTCAAAAGCATCCAAGAGGCAATCCAAACATCATAACTCAAGTGTATTCTTCAAAGCTCATATGACCAATGCATTAATTCTTCTCTCAAGTTCAGCCTCTTGATTTACAATGAGAATCATGAGATAAATAGGCTAGAAGGAGGAAAACCTCATGGAGCAACTAGCTATCCCATTGGCCAAGTCAAAATATCTAAACTTGTCCTTGAGGCTTTGCAAAGCCCAAGGCACAAAATATCTAATAAAATATCTAAAAAACTGCTAAAAACGGAAATTATATTGACTTTACATGATTTTCCCATGATAAAAATAGCCTAACGCACATTTGGGAAAAGCAGATTTTTGGAGTTCAAAAATTGCAAAAATACTTCATATTTATGCCTGAAAAAGGTCCCCTGACTTGCTGGATGCAAATGGAAGCCTTCCCGATGTCGAAATGAGGCTCATGATGGCTCGTTGGAAATCTCTCTGTGTCTTCTTTCCAATGCAAGTGGAATCACCTCAATCTGATCTCTGAAAGTCCCTCAAAACTGTACCTGTGTGCAAAAACCCAGAAAATAGCAGGCTGCTGATAGGGCGGGCAGAATGTGCAAAATGAGGCTGTTTTTCGCCAATTTGGAGGGGCGAATGATCTTCAAATGCCCTGAAAATCGCTGGAGAGCTGATCATGAAATTATGGAATCCATTGGTATCACCCTCCTCCCTTGACGACTCTTCAAACTGAAATGGCGCATTTATGAGTTTTTGGCGAAAACCCCAAAAATGCCAAAAAACAAAAAGTTTTTGAAACAGGCCCAAAATTGGCATGTATGACCCTCAAGGGTCCATAGAAACATGTTCCAAAGCTGAAGCTAAAATATCGAGGGCTGATATGCTTTTTGCCTCTTTCCGTGCTAGGCGCCTCTCCTTCAATTTCTTCAATTTTTCTTGTGCCACCTTCAATTTGCGCCTGGCGAATTGGTTTAGCTTCTGAAAGTGAAGTGTTCTCTTTCTCTGTAGCTCGATATCCCTGTTTGCCTTCTCAAGCTTGGTCTCCAAATGCTGGTTAGCCCTCTCAAGCCAAGCTTCCTTGTTTTCCTCAATTTCCCGCTCAAAGAGGGTAGTGAGAGGAAAAGCTTCGAATTGAGCTTGTTCTTCAACCTTCTGTTTCTCCAAGGCTCTCCTAAGCCCGATGGTTCTAGGCCTCTTTCGCCTAGGCTGGTCCTCCTCTTCTTCATCATCGAATTCGCCAATAAGCTCTTCAATTCTTACTTGCGCCCTTTCTGCCTCCTTTTTGTACTTGATGGCCCTTGCCTCGTGAATGGCTGCATGAAATTTCATTTGTTTGTTCTCAACCTCCAAGAAATGATTGAAGTTCCTTGCCCTTTGGAGATCTTCTTGTAACACCTCAATTTGCCCTTCTTTGTGAATGAGGAGATTTTCAAGGATGTGTGCCTCATTGTCGCTGTCATTGCTTGGGATAGGGATGACAGCTGATTTACCTCCATGCTTGGCGCTTTCTCCAATTGTACTTTTGCCTTTGAAGGCCAATCTAGCGCTCTTTCTCCTTGGCAAGCTAGGAGTTGTCCTTTTGGGCAATTTCCCCTTCTTAAGGACAATTTTGGTCACCATTAAGGAGGCAGCCTCAGCTGGCTGTCCTTCCTCAACATCCTTTTCAGCTTGTGGCTCGAAAGGTGTTTCAATTGCTTGCTCAACCTGCTGCTCTTCAACCTCTGTCTGCTGCTGTTCCTCTTCCTGAATTTGATGCTGTTCATCAACCTCTAGCTGCTGTCCCTCTTCCTGAATTTGATGCTGTTCATCAACCTCTAGCTGCTGTCCAATGATATCCAACTGCTGCTGTCCCTCAAAATCTGGCTGCTGCTGCTCATCAACCTCCTTTTCTCCCCGTGGCTCACTGCCCTCTTCTTCTCTTTGTTTACTTGGCTGCCCAGTGGTCATCTTGAGTTTTTTAGGGGTAGGCCTACTAGATAAAGGCACTGGGCGATGGACAGGCTGAGTAGGAGACACATGAACAGGAGGGACAGTGGCGAAATCGGCATGGCTAATGAATGAATCCCATGAAACTCCTTTCTTCTCCAGCTGGTGTAAGAAGATGATCTTGATCAAGGAATGGTGAAAGAGAGAAGGGATTTGCTGAGGTGGAGCTTTCTTCTGGACAGTAGCTGCCATTTTCTCTATGCTCTTGGACAAAAAGTATGGGAGGTTTAATTGTCTGCTCCTGGTAAAATGCATCAACAAGCGAACATGATAGGCAAATATTTGGCTAAACCTCCCTTCACAAGTGAAATATCTCATTATGGCCTTCATCAGTGGAGCATAACTGCCAAGAAGATAGGAGAAAGGAAAAATAGCAGTGATGGTCTCCCTATGTTCCGGCTTGATGAAAGGTTTATAATCCTCCAAATCAAGATGCGCTTGTTTAAACCACTTCTCACCATGATACGGGATCTTGGTAGCTTTGGATACATACCTTGGAGAGATTTTGAAGTCAAGACCTGCTAACTGGAAGTGTTTGTCTTTGAATCTCAAAGCGCACAAATGTGTAAGTGGCGAGAAACTCTTGACTTCCTCTATCCTCTGACAGAAATCAAGACAGCCTACTTCATGGAAATTGAAAAGTACTGAGGGATGAGCATTGATTTCTTCTATGGAGATAGGCTCATATCTCTTATGTTGTCCACCTTTGTGATCTCGTTTTGGAGGCATTCTTGTCTTTGAAATAAGCTTTGGAAGAGGCAAACTGCCTTCACTATATGAGGAATGCTCTGCTGGATTGAGACAGGCCACCAAACTGCTTGAACAGATATGGACACTGTGGTTTGGATGAAATGTAACAATGCTTCCTTGAATAAGCCCCCTCTACACTTATTAACAACAGTTCTTCAAATCTGGATGCACTTCAGCTATGTATCCTTCTTAACAATGGCACTATGTGTAAGAATTGCTTTGTAGATTCTTGGTGCACAGTCTTGAACAAATCCCCTCTTGTGACTTTGTTAGAGGCCTGCTTACACTTGTATTTGGGTCTTCAACACCAAACTTCAAAAATAATAACCCTGCTTTTTAGGTCATTTAGCTTGAAAAACACCTCTGTTAGCAGATTCCTGTAGAGACCATACAGTGTAAAGAAAGGATACTCTTTGGTTATGTGAAAAATTAGCCCACAGTGTTAAGGAAAACACCTTTCACTTGTGACTTTTGAGAAGTCAATCGCCACCTTTATACATCTGGCCTTAATGTAAACTTGATCATCAACAAATGCCCAATCATCAGCAACCCAGCCTTCTAGAAAATAGCCCTGTTTCACCTTCAGAAAACTCTGTCCAACAATCTTCAGAATGATATAATGTAGTGTAATGGAAAAGCAGGCTTAGTTTAGGTGTAAAATCAGTGCAACAGTGGTTTTTAGGAAATATACTCTCTGTTTGTGAGCTTAAGAGATCAACATAATACCTACACCTCTGTTTTAATGTCAAATGCAAACACCAAGCATTCTGCCCTTTAGACAGTGGCCATTTTCACTTGTGAAGTTTTGAGAAATTCAACATCACTTTGGTGCTTCTGCCTTTAATGTCAAAATCTAACCATCAACAATCTCTGCTCCTTTACTATGCTGTCATCTTTGGAAGCTCTCTGTCAATAAGTCTTCAACCTGTACCTCTGTCTTAATATCAAATTTCAAACACTAACAAACTGTTCTTCAGAAAAAGGCTCCTTTCTTTGTGAAGTTTTAATAGAACAAAAACTGTTTTTACACTTCTGCCTCTAGAGCTAGAAAAACATCAATTAAATCTGCCCTTCAATGTAACATTTACCCATAGAAAACTCTCTGTCAACAATTTTCCACAATGATGTAATACAGTGCAAGGGAAGACAGACCTAGCTTGGGCGAATAAATCATTGCACACAGTAGTCTAGGCAATACATTCTTTGTTTGTGAGTTTGAGAGATATACCAACGAAATATCTGCACCTCTGTTTTTTACAACTTTGATATCAACTAACACCTTTATACCCCTGCCTCCAACTTCTCATCAACAAATTTTGCCTTTTTAATGTGCTGTCACCTTGGTAAAATCTTTGTTAACAAATTCACAGTGGGAAAAAAATGATGAATAAAAGGCAACCTGTGCTATTGTGGGGGACTGTGAGGACAGTTTCTCCTTTTCAAAAGTCGGTCAAAGCCTTTTTAACCAAGCATAGCTTCAAACCACGGAAAACAGGGTTTTTTTTAAAACTTGAATTTTTGAGATTTTCGAGCTAGGAGGCAAAGTACCTTGTGAATTTTTAAGGCGAAATCCTTTGGAGGGAATTTGAAGTGCACCGGAACCCTTCAACACTGGCGCGGCAACCTCAGGAGAAAACTCGTCGCGCCGGAGAAAGGTTGTCGGGTGGAGTTGTCGTGCGGTCGGGCGGTCACCTACAGGCACGTCGCGCCCACCTACAGGCACGTCGCGCCGGCGTTGAGGCCCCGTGTATTTTGCTGCCCAGGCACGTCGCGCCTAACTCCAGGCACGTCGCGCCGCCTTAAACCAGTGCAGAAAACTTCAATTCTTTTGAAAGCACGTTGTGATGCTTGGGAGCTGCGGCAATTGGTTTTTGAAATTCGAAAGTGACTTACTTATTTCCCTATTCCATTCCTTTGACATTTTCAACCTCATACCATTTTCAAATAAATATCCCAACGGTCATTTTGAATATATATACCGCCCTTTAGTTCGTATATGGAGGCTCGAACTTCGACCAATAAATCAAGCATATATATATTATCTTTGCTATTGTTTTTTAACAACATTGGTGCTATTTCTGACGAAATGAAACCCACCTTACCACTGTGAAGATAATGCTAAAAAACAACTGTTATGCTTCTAAAAAACAGGGTTTGCTTTTCTAACATATCTTGACTGGTGCATTGGTCTTTTTATAAAAGAGATGTTGCAAAAACTCAACTTTGTCCCCTGTTTTGATAAGTTAGGCGAAATGTTGAAGAAGAAAAGTCATCCAAAAACTGGCAAAAGGCATTTGAAGCTGTTTTATCACTCAACAGGGGATTGCCTGTGTCACTCCAACTTGTTAATAATTTCTGCTATCAGGTGACTTATAAGCTTTTCTCCTTGGACTGTAAGTCCCTCCTACTAGCTGTTTCTTTTTATAACATAATTATCTGCTTTACAACTCACTGTGTCACCTCCCTGCCACTGTTTATTTAATACTGTATCTTTGTACTAAGTCTGCCTTCTGGAATGATGACAACTGTGTTTGTTTTTAAAACATATAAACAGTGGTGATTCATCACAACCAACTTCTTCTGCCTATTCATAAGATTGAATACCACTCGCCTCCTCCATCTGAAAAGACAAGCTTGTGCAATATGAAAACAGGACTCTTTGATACATGGTCCTTACTTTGTTTTGATCAGTGTATCGAACCCATTTTTGTTAATGGAAACATTTCATGACTGAGCTGTGTTCACTGTTTTCCTCTCTTGGCGACTGTTAGCAAGGAAAGGCTATTCATAATGCACCAAAACATTTGAAAGTTGTAAACACCATTTCTTGAAAGGCGCCTCTTTGGACCTTTGATATATGATATTGTTTTGCTGCTTGACCCCTTCCTTAATGAGAAAGTCTTCTTTTGATATCAGTGGCACACATATGTTCAAAATTGTCTCTTTGTCTATTCATAGCATTGTATACCTGTCATCATGCATTTTATGACTCAACCTTGGTCACTGTTTTACTTTCCCAGTGATAAATTTCTGCTTCTAGGTGTTTCACAAGTTTTTTTCTGGACTGTAAATACACTTTTTAGGTTGCATCTTTTCACCCTAGACTTATTTGTTTGCTCAGAAAGGATTTCCTCAGATTTCTGGATAGGTGATCATGGAATGTCTTTACCCCTTTTTAAATCAACTGCTCCTTTGGCATTAATAGCATACAATGTGTTCAATACCTTCTCTTTTCCACTAGATGTACTGTCTGACAGATAGTTCTTGAAAATAGGAGTATCAGTATCTTTACATTATCAGAACTGTCATTCATCTGTGTAGTGACCTTGTTTCAGTCTTTGGTATCCTTCCACTGCTTTCTTGCATCAATCAGTTTCAGCACCCTGCAGTAGTTTTGGCCCTCTACTCATGCATGGAGGAGGCTCTTCATCAGATAAGGTGTCCGGAGACTTTCTGACCACTTAGGCTAGACACAGCCCTTTTTCTGAATGTAGTGGTAAGAAACCTCTTGAAAAACATCAGTCTTAGCATCTTTACTTGTAAGCATCATTATGTGTCAGCAGAAAACCCTAGCCAGAGTAATACTATTTCCCTGTACTGTCCTAAGGCTGATTTTAGATATTTGGCTTGTTCATCTCATGATTGATTACTTTGACAAATAGCCTTTGTGACTATGAAGGTGAGTGCTTTCTTAAAAAAAAACCAAGACCTTTCTCCTGCTTTTGTAATGGCATTGGTTAACATTTGTTCTATTTGATTTTGAACCAAAACAGGCCTCTTATGATTTGTATGTTTACTGATGACAGGTCCTTCTAGAGTTCAACAATCCATATGGTTTGCAAGTTTGAAATGAGCTCTTTTATCAGGCCAAACTCCCCTTTCCTTTGAGCTTATCATATTTCCACTATATTCCTGTTATGGTCAGCAATTACATTCATGAAACCTGAAGATATTGTTTCATTGTTTTAGTAAAGGCAAACCTGGACTTCTGCAACCTTCTGACTCAACACTGGCCTGCGCCCTCTGCTTATGTATGAAGGAGGCGCCCTAACCCTCTGCTTGTAAATGAAGGAGGCTCTGGGCCTTGACAATTTACCATTTAGCTGAGATAGTGGCGACCCTTTCTTACTGTGATTTTCATGCTGGAAAGAGCTGTAAGGTCCTGATGAGTGACCTTTGTTTTGCAGCTTCATCTCAGGCTCATAATACACTTAGAAGCAGCTGTTCTTCTAACTGTAAACTCAAACATTTACTCCATGAGATGAAATATATTTCCTGTCTTTGTAGAACCATAGAATACTGTGGGAAAACCTACTAGTCAGCTTGAGATTGGGCTTTATGCAGTGCTGAGATCTAGGGGGTGTGAGTGGCGCGACTTAAGGCTGTTTGTCAATTTCATTTGCAAAGTAAGGGATCAGTCATGGTAGGTCTGCTGCAGATGAAGGCTTTTTTGGCTTTTTGATGATTGCCAAAGGTGAAATGTCCTAAAACGCCACTTCCTAACATAGGGGAGACCTTTGAAATAGATGTGGATTTGCTTTTTAATGCTGATGGGCAGACCAATAAGGCTGAGGTTAGATAGGATTGTGACAAGG
>JAXQQM020074804.1:0-127423 GCA_034641835.2 Pinus albicaulis
CACCAATCTTCAATCCCCCAGGCTCCAACCTATATTTTCCAAGCACCGACCTGGACTTCCAAGGCTCCAACCTTGTCAATTCTGAGGCACCAACCTCAAGGGCTCCAACCTGGTCTCTTGAGGACTCCTATCCTCTAGGGCTCCAACCCTATCTTCCAAGGCACCAACCTTCAATTCTGAGGCACCAACCTTGTCTCTATGAGGCTCCAACCCCCTGCTTCATTTCATCAAAATATATTTGGTTATACTTACGGCTCCCAGTGTCTTCTTCAACGAGCCCTGACAATCTTCAACTTACTCTTCACTGTAATCTACACATCACGTCATTAATGACAACCTTTTCTCCTTAGAAGGTGTCACCACTGCTCTTCATTGTACCCAAACAATTTCTCCAAGTCCACCTCATGATGACATCATGGTCTCTAATAGGCTTCTAAATGACTCTCCAAGGTATTCTCAAGATCAGCGCCAACTGCTCTTCAAGATCTACAAGATTCCAAGATGAGCTTCTATTATTCTTCCAATTCCCTTCAATGGATTTTTAATGTGATCTCCAAGGTACTCTCCAAGACTACTTCAAAATCCGCCTTAAGTCTGCTTCACACAAGCTCCAAGATCTGATCTGGAAAACCTTCAAGGTTTTCTCAGACTATCATCAAAGCCTTCTTCAAATTGTCATTACAAGAAGTACTAGAAAAGTCTTCAACAACAACGATCCAAATAGTTTCTCAAATTTAGCTCAAAAACAAAAAAACTAGACTCTACTATAGCTTCAAGAAGGCTCACAAAAATGATGATCACTACTGAAATATTATGCCCAAAACCACTAATATAATTCTGTCCTCTAAACAGTTCCAAAGAAGAGAGCTCTACAAACCACTGATATAATTCGGTCCTCTAAACAGTTCCAAAGAAGAGAGCTCCACAAACCACTGATATAATTCTGTCCTCTAAACAGTTCCAAAGACGGGAGCTCCACAAACCACTGTCTCAGGTATTAGGACAGCAATCCGAGTTCCATGAATCTGAGCTAACAAATCTGCAGTATAACTCAGCATCTCCAACTAGTGATCCGAGATCTAAATTAGCTTCTACAGGTGGTTGTCTGAGTTGTTACAGTTCCAAGATGAGGTCTTTCACAGGTAGTTGTTCCTAGCTTGCAGATCCGAGGTGGTTGTCACAGTTGCTAGAGCCTCTCCACAAGTCTGCCTCTCACAAGACTTTGTCATAGGTTTTGCTGCAATGAAGATTGACCTAGATCCGAGCTTGAGGCAAATAAATCAGATCTGACTTATGTATATTTAGCTTTGAGTGACAGCCCAACACAAAAATTAGCCCAAACATTAAACTTTTATGTCCTCTCGACCTCCTGTAATTTTTGTGCCTCCTAACTATGTTCTTCACGAAAAATTATTGATCAAATGAAGTGTTTTAGACATCTATATATACTGGTTTTGGAGTTATATGAATAGACATGTCGGTTGGGTGAAGGAGTATGAGCATACGCAAGTCGGCTCAAGTCGGCTAGGCAAAAATATATATATTTTTCAACTTAAAAATTCAATTTCTCACAAACTATTGGGAGTTTGAGGGCAAGTAAGGGCTCATTAGAAAGAGGAAAAAATCCTCTTTAAGATGGTGTAAGATTCATTTGGAAAGGATGCCTCCAAGCTGTCCAAAATTATTTTTCTTTGTGACTGCTTCTGAAATCTTTGTGTGCAGGAGTTGAATAGGACAGCGTGCCTTTTCCACTTTTTGGATTCTCCTTTGTTTGTCTTATCAATCATAGGATTATAGTGTCATCATGATAGTATCCAACATCATCATGAAGGTATAGATCATATATTCAATAATAGTGCAGTAATATGTCATAGTGCAACATCATTAGGAGAACTTCAAAATAGTCTTCCAACCATCAAATGGGATCTTCCACATCATCATCTAGTCTTCCAACCTTCATCAAGTGTATGACTTCATCAAGTATCATCCAAGTGTATGACATCATCATATGTCATCATCAAGTATCATCCAAGTGTATGACATCATTGGTTAAGATCTAGATCATCAAGTGCATGCAACATTAGATCAAGTACTTAGGGCTTCCTTCATTAGTGGTTTGACTTCTTCGTGACTTGACATCTTCATTGATAGTATCCTAGTCAACCAAGAGTCATGGCATCATGATCTGGAACCAGGCATCTCAAGAATATTGACATCTCGGTCAATGCCATATTGACATCAATGACGACCTTGATTAACAATCTCCCCCTTTGTCATTGATGGCAATATTCTTGCCCTTCTAATTTCTCTCCCCCTTTGTCATCAATGGCAAACAGGGTGCCCAAATGCTCCCCTTGTCAAGCTACTTCTTTTCTTCATGTATTGTAGTCCTTCATAGGTATGTTACTCTCCCTGCCACGGTGCTCTTTCTTCTGGCAATATGTTCCATGATAGATGTGTTTGTATTTCTTCGTGTGATGTACCATCTCCCCCTTTCTGCACAAATTCCTTTAGCTCATGAAGGATTTCTCACCTTGTGTGATCAAGTAGAAGGCATAATCATAATATAATGTTTTTCTTCAATGGAGTTACTTCCGAGAGATGATTTATCAAGATAGTCCATGTGTATCTCATCAAGGATTTCATAAGGCCCACTCACAAATCACTTTCTGCAAGAATACTCAAGAATCACGAACTCCCCCTAATTGTATGCATGGTCTCTTTTTGGCAGGGTTTCATCATCAAATTCTTGGAATATCAACGATGACTTCATCTAGTCAACAACATGTGTTGTTTGCTGGAGTGTTCAAGAGACTTCCGGATTCAACTTGTTTCCTTCTCCATACTTGTGTAGCTTTCTTCTCTAGCATGGTTCTAGCTTATGCAGGGGCCCAAGTCAAGTTACAATCGTGTGCCATATGTCCAATGTTATG
The DNA here is from genome assembly GCA_034641835.2 of Pinus albicaulis. Lineage (NCBI taxonomy): Eukaryota > Viridiplantae > Streptophyta > Pinopsida > Pinales > Pinaceae > Pinus > Pinus albicaulis. The sequence continues at coordinate 2,934 of JAXQQM020074804.1, forward strand.
GCAATTGAAGCACTCTATTTTGTTCATGAATAAGAAAACATGACTTCTTCTTACAAAATTGCTTTGAGGAGATTGACGGGGACCATTATATTTGCCTCTGTGATATGCCCTACAGTCTTTTGTCATGTGCCCAAAATTTTGTACAAGAATAGCAATAACCAAGAAATATACTTTGGTACCTCGAAGATAGAGTTTTAATTGATGTACTTTTGAAGTCTTTTTGCCTTGGGATTTTTTGATGATATTCATTGCCTTTTGTATTCTTGACACCATCTGCAAGTCTCCTTGGAATAGAATTTCTTCCGTTGTTGTCTTAATTCTTCTCCTTGCCCTTGCTGGAACTGGGAGCATCAACCTTTCTTTCTAGGTTCCTCACATCTTTGTTGTTTGAAGAATTATCATTCATGCTTGAAGATTCACCTACATAGCCAAGACTTGATTTATCAAGGGGAGACCTTTGCTGACTTAGGATGTCATCTAGGGTTTGAGAGCTTTTCAAGTTTTTATTCAGCAATTCAACTTCCTGTTCAAGAAAGACAATTTCTCCTTTCAACTTTTCACAATCTTCATCTTTCATAAGTAGTTGCTTCTTCATTTCTTCCATCATCCTTGTTGCTTCATGTGCTTCGATTTTAAGGGAGATGATATTTGATGTCATTATGAGGACTTCTTCATTCTCCTTTAATAGACTGCTCTCCATTTCTTCTTTTATTTTTGTAGCTTCACATGTTTCGGCCTTGAGAAGATTGATGCCTGATTTTAGTTTCAAGATTTCTTCATCCTTTTCGTCTAGTTGGCATATCATGGTGTTTCTCTCCTTTTCTGCTTGATTAACTTGTCCTTCTATGAATGTCAAAGTTTCCATCACCTTCTTAGCTCCTTGTGCTTGTTTCCTTGCTTCTTCTAGTTGAGATCTAAGAGAGGAGACCTCTTCCTTGTATTGACCAATCTCTGCTTCAAGATTGTTTAAGCTCTTAAATCTTTGTTCAAGGTGGCTTGACAAAGTTTCTTCCCTTTTCTTTGCCTTATCCAATTGATTTGTCATAGATATGACTTCTTCATGATGCTTTCTTTTATTTTGATGAAATTCCTCTTTAAGTTTGGCGAGCTCCTCATCTCTTTCTTGTACTTGAAGCTTGACAAAGTCAACTTCCTTCCTTGTCTTGTCTTGGTTACCATCTTGCGCTTTCTTCTTAAGTTCCTCATTTTCATTATTCAAACTGTTAATCTCTTCCATGGAAGCCATAAGTTTATTCAAGAGATCTTCTTCAAAGTCTTTTTTGTTCTCTTCATCTTCTAGGTCTTCTTTAGCCTTGTTGTCATCTCTCTTATCTTTAGCTTCCTTGATGGATTAGTCCAGATGTCTTTTCTCCTTCACGTAGCCACCTCAAAGAGTCCTAACGTGATTCGGATAAGGAAATACATTATTCCTAAATTGTTGTAATTATTGTTACGTGCATTTGCTTTATAAACTCTTGGGAGACCGAGAGCTATGTTAGAGATTTTATGTTAGATTTGCTGCTAGATTTTGTTTAAACTCTGTGTTACGTTCCTAAAGACGCAGAGTATTATGTTCAAACTATTGCATCGTTAATGAAGCAGACAAAGTTATTTTGAAGGCGTGATTTAATTTGGAGTTGAATGCCGTCAAGTGGTAGAGGGCCCCTGCCTCTTGCACGGATTTCTTTTGCGTAAATTAGATAAGTTTTCCTAGCTGCCTTTACGTTTTGCATTTGAATTGGTAGTTGTTTTGTTTTAGCTACTGTAGTCATATTCATTCTAGCTCTTCCACAAGAAGACACTCTTCCAACAGATTAAAATGATGAATGTTGAATGACTATGGTATTGTAGGATTAGGAATTGAATTTATAGTTGTTTTAACTAGCTACTGTAGTTATATTCATTCCAGCTCTTCCACAAGAAGACACTCTTCCAACAGATTATAATGATGAATGATGAATAGCTATGGTACTGTAGGATTTAGTTGTAGTTTTTGCTATTCATTATCATAGTTACACTTGTTCTAATCACTCTTCCACAAGAAGAAAATCTTCCAAGAAATTCTTAAGAAGTTCAAGACATGACCGTGATAATGAATGATTTAGTTGTGTGTTTGTACTAAGTATCATCTCTGTTCTTGCTCTTAAACGCTTGCCCAAGACATCATAATGACGAGTAGGGTATGGATGTGATAACTTAGTTTTTCATTTGCTTTCAGTTCATTTGTTTTCAATTGCATACAATTACACAGTCAGAATTGTTCTACCCCTTCCAAAAGAAGGAACTCTTCCAAAATATCACTAATGATGAACAAACAGATTGTGTAACTTCATAGAATAATGCATGTTAGTATAGTTAGAATTCTCCGGAGTTTCATTACATTTAATTCATGTTCAGTTACTTTGTTTCAAGTTTCATGATGACTTATAGTTCAGCATTGTTCTAGTTTAGTAGCATCTTAGGTTCATTCTTAGATTAACTCATTGCACTTGCATCTCATATTCAAATTGTCATCCATTGCACAATAGATTACTCTAGTTGTTAGGATTAACAAGACAGCCTTCATTATTCACAAACATCTTCTTGTTCTAAAAACTACAAATGATCCATAGTCATAGGAACAGAAGACAACATCACTATAAGGTCTGAAATCTCTCTGCAATCCCCTCATCATTTTATAAACAGAGCTCTTCCTCAAAAGAACTACTTTGAAAAAGAAACCAATAACTCTTTGAGTAAAGGTTCTGTGATATTCAATTAAATTGCAGAATAGAACTAGGAATTAGTCATAGAATAGAAGAGCTTAGAACAAAATGTTGCATCATGGTAAGATTAGTGTTTAACTGTTTAGTTAGAGGATTTGCATATTTAGTGATCATTTCTCAAGTTTAGTTTGTGTCATTTGCCTAAAAATTCATTATCAAGCTTTTGCTTTTATTTAGTCATAGTTTAGATTCTGCTTCAGTGTTTCCAATTGCATTTGCCATTCCATACATTAGGCTTAACTCTGTTTTTGACCACCAACTCCTTTCCATTAGTTTTCTAGGCATTTCCATTGTGAACATAAAAATCACCAAAAGACCAAAAACATCATAAATCATCACAAAAGACCAAAAACATCACAAAACACTACACACAACGCATTAGGAAACAAGCACCTAGGTACATACAGTACACTTCACTTCAGCAGTTTACCAACCCTGGTTGACAATTAAATGAGCTTAGTTTAGGAGACTAGATTGAGACCAAACATTTTGGCGCCGTTGCCGGGGAAGTGAAAACTAGGTAACCTTTGTTTCTTAGCATCCAAAAACAATTTTATGCGTAGGGAGAGAGATTCAAGGGGAAGGTTTATAAGCAGCAGAGGCAGAAGTTTGATTTCTAGAACACCACTTGTTTCATCTAGATCCAGAGCTAGTACACCTTCAACTCAAACCCATCTTCCATCCTTTACTGATCCTGGACCTCTAGAAGATCTAAGGTCACCTATTCCATTAGAGAAACCTTCCACTTCATCTACTGAACCTGCTATAGAAGATCTAAAGACTCCTGTTAGGGACACAAACCTTTCTATTTCCACAGAAGAGTCAACCATGGCAGAAGAAGGAGGAGGAGGAGTTGTTAATGAAGAACACATATTATTTGGAGGAGGTAGAGGTAGAGGTAGAGGAGAAGGAGGAAGAGGAGAAGGAGGTAGAGGTACAGAAGGAGGAAGAGGTAGAATAGGAAGCTCTTTTGGGTTCCCTATACTTGATGAAGAAACCAATACAACCATGAAAAACATTTCACCTTCTGTCCTTCCGAACTTCTATGGACTTAAAACTGAGGATCCTGAAACTTTCTTATTCGATTTTGAAGTGCTGTGTAGAACTTATGACTATCTACAAGATGCTCAAAAATTGAAATTATTTCCTTCAACTATGAAAGGAGCAGCATTGAAGTGGTTTATGAGTTTAAACAGTAGTTCTATTAGAACATGGGAAGACATGAAACAAGCATTTCTAGAGAGATACTTGGATTATTGTATGCCGGTTAATCATAAGGAAGAAGTGTTCAAGATGTTACAAAAGAAGATGAAAACTTAGAAGATTTGTTGGAAAGATTTAAATACAACATAAAAAGGGCACAAATGGAAAACCTAGATCAGGACACTTTAAAAGCTCTTTTGTTGAAAACAATTAGGGATGAATGGTTGGATATCCTTAACATGATGGGAAAAGGGAATATATCACAACTCACATTACCTGAAATATCTGAGTTATGTATCAACCTTTCCAGAGGGAAATCCAAAACTGTCAAAGGTCCAAGAGATCCTGCTCTTGCAAGAGCAAGTAAATCTGCTTCTGGGACAGTAAGTAGATCAGAAATAGGACACATGCTTGATGATTTTAAATCTGACATCTTAGGAAGTCTTAGTGAACAAATAGACACCCTCAAGATACAAAACAAGAAAAAGGCTGAATCTGATGCCTTGGCAATCTTTTGTCCCAAATGTAGGAAGAAACATGCCTTGAGAGAGTGCCCTTTGGATGTAAAAGTTGTAGAAACCTGTGTTATTTGTTCCGAGAAACATGAGACCAAGAATTGTCCTTCTCTTCCTGGTCTCAAGGCTGTTTTTCAAGAAGAAACTCCTACAGATTCCACAGAGTCTCTTAACTTTGTATCTAGAAGACCTTGGCAGGGACCTCAGACACAAGGATTCCATGATCAAATGTATAATCAACCTCCACCTTGGAATTCTTGGCAACAACCTTGGCCCCAATTTCAAAATCAATCTCAAGCTTGGGCACAAGGATCACAAAGTCCCTATGGAAGATACTCTCCATATTATCAGTATCCACCATCCTATCCACCATATCCACATTTTTATCCTCAAAATTCCCAACAAAATTTTCCTCAAAATCTTCAACAAAATTTTCAACAAAATCCTCAACAACATCATCCAAACCAATCTCATCAAAATAAACCACTTCCATTACCATTCCCTCAAAAATCCAATCAATTGCCAGCTCAGCCTATACCAAAACCCAATAATAAGAACTCTCAGAATACATACATGATAGAAGGACAACAATTTCCAACTTATTTAATTACTCCTCTAGACCTTAGTGATGTTCAACTTAGGTCTGGAAGGATACTTGAGAAGAGGAAACCTTCTGTGATCATACAAGAACAAGATAATTCTGAGGAAGACTCCCTACGAGTTAATAAAAGTCTTGAGGAAGGAACATCCTTTCAAGGCCAAAACATTGAAAAACTGAAACAAAAAGATCCAATAAATCCAACTCCAGTATTAGAGCAACCATCCACATCTACTTCTATACCTCCCTTTCCGGAAAGACTACAAATTGATAAAGGTGTAGAAAAGCAAATAATGGTGCCTAATTATGATTTTTTGGATGAATTGAGAAATGTTTGCATTAAAATTCCATTATTGCAAGCCATCAAGGAAATCCCAATTTTAGCCAAAACAATAAAGGAGTTGAGTATGAAGACAACAAGAAAAAGAATAAGAGAAACCAAGAAAATTCAACTGGTAGGACAAATAGCGGACATTATGATGGGTAAGATTACTATTCCAAAGTACCTTGACCCAGGAAATCCAGTTGTCAAAATTCACATCAATGGAATTGAAATTCAAAACACACTCATTGACTTAGGAGCAACAATAAATATCATGAGTAGACAAATCATGGACAAACTGAAACTTCCTAATCTTCTCTTTACACCCACACTATTACAATTAGCAGATAGATCTGTGATCAGACCAGATGGGGTAATAGAAGACATTCTAGTGTCCCTAGACTCTTGGGAGTACCCTGTGGATTTCATGATCCTCACACCCAAGAATAATCTAGGAGGCCATCCTGTTATACTAGGAAGACCTTGGTTGGCTACAGCTGATGCTTTTATTATTTGTAGGTCCGGTGATATGTATATTTCTGATGGAAGTTCAACAAAGAAATTCACTTTATATCCTCCAGCTAGGACAATTACAGATCTAGATGACACTCAATGGATAGAGGATGAAGAATATTTGCAACCACTCTTCACAATCTCAGAAATTAGTGAAGATAATCAAATTCTGAATACTCTAGAAAATTTTGAATCTTCTCCAGAGCACAAACAAGAATCATTTCAAGAGAGATCCAATATTGAGTTCTTGTCATCTAGACAGATGTCTCTTCATTCTATGGACAAATTTGGCAGTTCTACAAGTGAAATTTTTCCAGGCAAAACCTTGAACATAAACAAAAACCTAGAAAAAATCTCAACAAGAAGAGCTAGTCAAAGTATTACAGAGACATTCTTCTGCATATGCATGGGAATACACTGACATGAAAGGGATAAGTCCCAAGACTTGTACTCATCACATCTATATAGAGGCAAATTGCAAACCAATCAGACAGCCTCAAAGACGGATGAATCCAAATCTCAGGGAAATTGTCAAGGAAGAATTACAAAAATTGTTAAATGTTAATTTCATCTATCCTATTTCAGATAGTCAGTGGGTTTCTCCTTTGGTGATTGTGCCTAAGAAAAATGGAAAATGTAGGGTGTGTGTTGACTACCGAGAACTGAATAAAGCTACTCTTAAAGACCATTTTCCCTTACCTTTCATAGATCAAGTATTAGATACATTAGCAGGTAAAAAGTACTTTTCATTCCTGGATGGGTTTAGTGGTTACAATCAAATCCAAGTAGCACTTGAAGACCAAGATAAAACCACATTTACTTTTTCTTGGGGTACCTATGCCTACCGAGTATTGCCATTTGGGTTATGCAATGCACCTGCAACATTCCAAAGGGCAGTATTAGGAATTTTTTCTGATCTGATACATGACTGTGTAGAGGTGTACATGGATGATTTTACAGTTTATGGGGATACATTTTAAGAGGCTTTAGAAAACTTGGAAAAAGTCTTAAAAAGATGTCAAGAAGCAAACCTTTCTCTTAGTCATGAAAAATGTTTTATGATGTTCACTGAAGGTATTGTTTTAGGGCACCACATTTCAGGGGATGGGATTAGAGTCGATGAGGCAAAAGTTGAAGTTATTTCTAACCTATCCATTCCAAGTTATCAAAGAGATGTTAGAAGTTTTCTAGGATTTACAGGGTATTATCGGAGATTTATAGAAAACTTCACCAAAATAGCATCTCCTCTCTTCAAATTACTCACCAAAGATTGTGAATTTAATTGGACTTCTGATTGCCAGTTAGCTTTTGAAACCCTGAAAACCAAAATTTCTGAAGCACCTATATTAAGGGGACCTAACTGGAAGTTACCTTTTCATTTCATTGGTCTTGATCTGGCTCCCAGGTATTGGATGAAGATTTAATTCCCTAACGTCATGTATACGGTAAAAAATTTGACTCACGAGTTAAACTATCTTTATGGCAGAAAAAAGAGTTTTATTTATTATTCATGCATTATAAATTTAGACATATATAACAGGAGCTGAAACTTTTTGTTCTGTGATCATTAGAAATCGAGATATTTAATGGTCAAATCAATCACTAATGGCAGAGTTATAAGATGGTTGTTATTATTGCAAGAATTCAACATTACTATCCTAGATAGGCCTGGAAAACAAAACACTGTGGCTGATTTCCTGTCTAGAATTCAAAATATCAAAGATGACACTCCGGTTGAAGATCAATTTCCTGATGAATATCTTTTTGCAATATCTACTCAAACTCCATGGTATTATGTTACTAAATGGGTAGAAGCTAAACCATTACTTGTTGCTAATGAATCATCTGTAGTTACTTTTCTTTTTGAGGATATTTTCACTCGTTTTGGTGTCCCAAGGGAAATTGTTACAGATCAAGGAGCTCAATTTACATCAAGGTTAGTGGAGCAAATGATGAAGAAGTACAAAATCAGACATAGAACATCTACTCCTTATCATCCACAAGCAAATGGTCAAGTGGAATCCACTAATAAAGTCATTGAAGGAATCCTAACAAAGATTGTTCATCTACATAGAAGAGATTGGGTAGATAGGCTTCCTCAAGCCTTGTGGGCCTATAGAACTACATGGAGAAACACAACAGGCCATACTCCTTATGAGCTTGTTTATGGAAAGCAAGTTTTGTTTCCTATAGAGTTCCAAATTCAAACATTCAAGATGGCAGTTCAGCTAGGACTTGATCTAACGGAGGCACAAAAGCATAGACTGGAGAAAATTAATGAATTGGATGAGGTCAGACAAGATGCAGTTCAGAAAACAAGTCTAGTCCAACAGCAAAGGGCTAGATGGCATGACAAGTACATCAAGGAGAAGAAATTCAAAGAGGGTGACTGGGCTCTCTTGTTTGATTCAAAATTCAAGGATTTTCAAGGAAAATTTCAGACACATTGGCTTGGGCCATATGAAATTGTTCGAATTTTTGATAATGGGGCAGTAAAAATCAGAACTATAGATGAAGAAGAGGTCACTTTTCTTGTGAATGGTCATAGACTGAAGCTATACTACAAGCCACTCTCAAGAGAAGAGTTTGTCAAGAAGTTCCAAGAAGACAATGATGTGAAGTTAATGAAGAAGAGTCTCTCTTCTTCATCAACTTGATTAAATTTTCTGAAGCATTTCTCTTCTAAAAAAAAGAAAAAAGGTATAAACATGAAAACCAATCATTGATTGGCATGTTTATACAGAAAAGATAGGGTGAAAATCAGAGTCTCTCTGACACTCTAACTTTTCCCATTTTTGTTTTTAAGCAGCTGTTATAAAAATCATAAGTTCAGTTCCATAGTGCTTATGATTCATTTCATCTCACTCCATTCACTTTTTCATCCATACTCCATCTCATCCATCATTCATATTTCACTCCATTCCACATTTCATTCATCTCATTCCATTTTCCATTCATCTCATTTTCATGTCAAAACACAAAATTTGATATCTTGCTGTAAGTGAATAAAATATGTCATGAATTGCAGTATAGCCCTTATGTTCCTTCATTCCATTTCATGAACTGAATCCATTTCATTCCATTATCCACTTCATACATATCATAATCCATCATCCATTTTCATTCATACCACATAACATTTCACCCATACTCCAAAAACATTCCATTTTCATGATTAAAGTGTTTTACAGGAACATTCTGCAGCTCAGTGGACATTCTGCAGCTGATCAGCCTTTCTGCAGCCCGTTAGTCTTTCCGCGGCTACAAATCCTGAAGGCATCAACTAGAAGACATCAGAATTGCAACAAAGTGACCCAGTGAATTCATGAATCAAAAGCATCAAGAAAATTATGAAGATTCCTCCAAAGAAGAGCAGAGAAGACAAAGGCTACAAAAATCAAATAAAGGGCAGAGGTAACAAGTTTAAAATTACAATGGAATTTCATAAAAGTTTAGCATAGTTTAGTTATGGATTATTCGAAAAGGTTATTTTAATTGTTTTTATTGATCAAACACCAACAAACCCTCTACAGACTTTAGATTAAAATCTTCCATTTCAAATTTCATATCCGATAGCATTTAAGCGGTGAAACGGCCAAAGCATTTGAATTTTCCACGTCTCTTAACCAAGACATTTAATGATGATGATTCCCTCTTCCGTCGTAAAATCCTCCGCCGTCTCCTCAATCATTAATACAATCCCTCCACCTCACTCCACTACTCCATTCCGTGACCACTACCATAACTTCATTCCATAGCCGGCATTCCATTCCGAAGACAGAGATATTATTATCACCAGGAGCAGAGCTAAAGGATATCAGTTTGAATAACATTGAGCATTGTAAACGCAGAGCAGAGCAGAAGGGTAAATTTGGAAGTATAACAGTGTGAGGACTTGAAGCCACTTGATTCCGTGGGTAGATAAAATATCACTGTGGACGGAGTTTGAAGCATTTTCACTATCAACACAGAATTGTAGCAGTGTGGAGTTTGAAGTCTTTTGTTACCAAAAGACAGAGGTGTTAAAATTGAAGTCTTTTGTTACCAAAAGACAGAGGCTTTAAAATTGAAACCATTTGCTACCAGAGACGAGGTGTTGTAGTGTTGAGTTTGAAGTCTTTTGCTACTAAGAGCCAGAGGTATTGCACAAAAAAAAATTTGAAGCCATCTGCCATTGTCTATCAGAGACATATCAGCTCGGAATTTGAAACTGCTTTCATTATCAAACAGAGGCATATCAGCCAGAGGTTTTGAAGCTGTTGCCACTATAAATCAGAGGTATTTCATTCCAAAATTGAAGCCATTTTCATTTAGAGCTTGAAGCCATTTCAATCCGAAAGAGAAAGTTATTGTTTTGTGGGTAGAAGAGTGTTAATTTGATATTGAAAAAAATCATGGGTTTCATCGTAAGGACTGAACCTGTGGGTTCAAAATATTTAGAAGGTTACCCACAATGCAAAGAAATGTTACAACAAATAGGATGGCTTCAATTTTTGGACAAATTTAATGGCTTCCATAAGGAAGTCACTAAAACATTTGCAAGATCATTTCAAGGAACCGAAGTTGAAGTAGGGGATGTCAAGTTTACTGTCACTGAAGTTTTTATTGCAGAGGCTACAGGATTGCTTAGAACTGGAGAGAGATGGTTTAAAAATAGAGAATTCCATAATGACTCCTGGAAACAAATTTTAAAATCACCAAATATGGATGTTAGTGTATTCAAGAAAGGAATTCCTAGTTCTGCATTGAAAAACAAATGGAGAAACATACTACTTCTTTTACAAAAAATTGTTACATGTGAGGGTAGATATGGAACATTTTATGTCTACCACATTAGATTAATGATGCATTTTCTGGGAGAAGACTTAAACCTACCATATTTCTTGCATCAAAGTCTGAAGAAGATGGCTTCCTGTGTTCAGAGAAGAGTTCAATTTTTAGAGACAACCCTATATCATCATGGTTTGGTCAAAATTTTGATTGAGCATCATCTAGCTAAAAAAAATGATACATGGGATGATTTCTTAATAAGAAATCATTTTGAAGAAGCAAAAGAACCATCACCTAAACCACAGCCTACAAAGAGAAGTAGGAAATGGAGGGCTTCAAAAGTTGAAATTGACAAACCAGCCCAAGAGAGCAGTGAGGAAATCATTTTGGAGAAGTTGACTCGAATCAAGAGGCAACTTAAGGAAGAAAAGATAATCAAGGAATCTGCCACAGAGAAAGGAGAGGGATCCTCTCAGCTTAGGAGAATCCACAGATTAAAGGGAAAACTGAAGAAAACACCAATCAAACAAACGGGGGTAATCAACATAGAAGATGAAGAAACACCCATTGAAGAGGATGATGAAGAGGATTTTTATGAAGGAACCCCTGAAATTGATCCTGCTCAACAGGAAATTTATGACTATATGGAAACTTTAGAGAGGACAGCTTCAGAAAGCAGAGAGAGAACCCCCAGTCCTCCACTGTCTGAAATTGATATATTAAGAAGGGATAGGTATGAGTTGGAATTATTGAATAGACACATCAAAAATGAGAATGAAATTCTCAAAGATCAAATCAAGCTCAAAACTGATATGAACTCAACCTTATCCCTGCATATAGACAAAGTGGAGAGGACCAATGAGAAGTTGAACACAAGGAACAAAAAGCTAATCAGGGCACTCACCAACCTCGGGTTCAAACTTGTTATCAGGAAACCCAGAAGACCTCTAGCTTCCAGACAAAGGAGAAGAAGGGGATTAGATGTCCTTGCAGAAGCCTCTGAATTCATAGGATAATTTGCATGAGGACATGCAAAGAGACAGCAGTGGGGGTATGTTGAGCCTCAAAACTGTGCTTTCCTTCACCTCATTTTACCTCATTTTCCCTTGTCCATTTCTATCTTAAACCCAATTGATCAATAAATATAGTTAAAATTACTTCTAGAATGATTTACATGATTGACTTGTTGAATTTTGTGATTTTTTCCATTGTTAAGCATTTTGACCAGAACTAGCTGTAGAATGCAGACATTCCGTAGCTAACCGGCGATTCTGCAGCTGCCTTCATGTTTGAGTATGTTCCAGGTGGCCTCTTGAGAAAAACCGCATATGGGCATGATCCACGTCATGCCTACATGGTTCGTTGCTCATCATGGAGGAAGAAATGAATTCTGGGTATGGTTTTGAATGTGGGGAACACATTTATGAAGGAAGACTTCTATTAGGACTGTCTCAGTCCAGATGTCTTTTCTCCTTCACGTAGCCACCTCAAAGAGTCCTAACATGATTCGGATAAGGAAAGACATTATTCCTAAATTGTTGTAATTATTGTTACGTGCATTTGCTTTATAAACTCTTGGGAAGACCGAGAGCTGTGTTACAGATTTTATGTTAGATTTGCTGCTAGATTTTGTTTAAACTCTGTGATACATTCCTGAAAATGCAGAGTGTTATGTTCAAACTATTGCATCGTTAATGGAGCAGACAAAGTTATTTTGAAGGCGTGATTTAATTTGGAGTTGAATGTCGTCAAGTGGTAGAGGGCCCCTGCCTCTTGCACGGATTTATTTTGCGTAAAATTAGATAAGTTTTCCTAGCTGCCTTTACGTTTTGCATTTGAATTGGTAGTTTTTTTGTTTAACTACTGTAGTCATATTCATTCTAGCTCTTCTACAAGAAGACACTCTTCCAACAGATTAAAATGATGAATGTTGAATGACTATAGTATTGTAGAAATAGGAGTTGAATTTGTAGTTGTTTTAACTAGCTACTGTAGTTATATTCATTCCAGCTCTTTCACAAGAAGACACTCTTCCAACAGACTATAATGATGAATGATGAATAGCTATAGTACTGTAGGATTTAGTTGTAGTTTTTGCTATTCACTATCATAGTTACACTTGTTCTAATCACTCTTCCACAAGAAGAAACTCTTCCAAGACATCCTTAAGAAGTTCAAGACATGACTGTGATAATGAATGATTTAGTTGTGTGTTTGTACTAAGTATCATCTCTGATCTTGCTCTTAAACGCTTGCCCAAGACATCATAATGACGAGTAGGGTATGGATGTGATAACTTAGTTTTTCATTTGCTTTCAGTTCATTTGCTTCCAATTGCATACAATTACACAGTCAGAATTGTTCTACCCCTTCCAAAAGAAGGAACTCTTCCAAAATATCACTAATGATGAACGAACAGATTGTGTAACTTCATAGAATAATGCATGTTAGTATAGTTAGAATGCTCCGGAGTTTCATTGCATTTAATTCATGTTCAGTTACTTTGTTTCAAGTTTGATGATGACTTATAGTTCAACATTGTTCTAGTTTAGTAGCATCTTAGATTCATTCTTAGATTAACTCATTGCACTTGCATCTCATATTCAAATTGTCATCCATTGCACAATAGATTACTCTAGTGGTTAGGATTAACAAGACAGCCTTCATTATTCACAAACATCTTCTTGTTCTAAAAACTACAAATGATCCATAGTCATAGGAACAGAAGACAACATCACTATAAGGTCTGAAATCTCTCTGCAATCCCCTCATCATTTTATAAACAGAGCTCTTCCTCAAAAGAACTACTTTGAAAAAGAAACCAATAACTCTTTGAGTAAAGGTTCTGTGATATTCAATTAAATTGCAGAATAGAACTAGGAATTAGTCATAGAATAGATGAGCTTAGAACAAAATGCTGCATCATGGTAAGATTAGTGTTTAACTGTTTAGTTAGAGGATTTGCATATTTAGTGACCATTTCTCAAGTTTAGTTTGTGTCATTTGCCTAAAAATTCATTATCAAGCTTTTGCTTTTATTTAGTCATAGTTCAGATTCTGCTTCAGTGATTCCAATTGCATTGGCCATTCCACACATTAGACTTAACTCTGTTTTGATCACCAACCCCTTTCTATTAGTTTTCTAGGCATTTTCATTGTGAACATAAAACACCAAAAGACCAAAAACATCATAAATCAACATAAAAGACCAAAAACATCACAAAACACTACACACAACGCATTAGGAAACAAGCACCTAGGTACATGTGGTACACTTCACTTCAGCAGTTTACAAATCCTGGTTGACAATTAAATGAGCTCAGTTTAGGAGACTAGATTGAGACCCAACGAAATAATATTTATAAACTAATCACCCAGGACAAGGATTGGATTAATCCTACAACTAATGGTGTGCTTTGCTGGGATAAATATAGTGAATGCCTCTCTGACTCCGATGGGGAGATAGAAAATTGGCAGAATCAGTTACATGATGTACCTGCGCTACGATGTCTTAGGATCATGAAGAGCTTTTGGTGTATCTCCTCAAAGGTAAGAGAACTACCCTACTTTGATGGTTTTGGTAGTATTAGGGATTTTTTGTGAAAAATTGAAGCTGAAGTCGCAAGGGAGCGAAGAATGTGGGCGCTTAACCTAGCCATGCATGCAACCCCTGCGTGGTGGTGGGAAACGCATAAGGGAACATTCCAGGATTGGGAGGAATTCCGCAAGATGATGATCCTACGGTTCGAACACCCGGTTCACCTACACATGGAGACTTTCCTTGGCCAAGGAGACCCACGCAAGCATGTGGTTGCATGGATGGAGGTATGGTGTGAAAGGACCATGGATGAATGGGTCCACTTGTCTATTCATGCAATGGGGCCAATTACCACTGCATGGTATCTAGATGCAAAACTCCATTAGTGTACCTGCCACTAGGAAAACATGAAGGACAATTTTGTGGGTCGTTCAGGTTGATAGGCAGAACTGAGGCATTGGATGAAGCTTTGCAGGACATTGATGCCCTGGTATTTCATGAATCACGACCTCGTATGGAGTATGGGGCACCAACTTGGGATACACAGATGCAGGATATTGTCAACTGTCGTAATCTGTAAATAGAAGAACATGATGAAGACCCACGAAACATTACTATCCCGGAATCAGAGGGAGAACGTGTAGTCGTTGGACCTCCGCTGCACGCTGTCGATGTGACCAAGCCTCTTTAGCTAAAAGAAGTCAACATTGGGATAGCAGAAAAACCTAAGCTAGCTAAAATTGGGGACTACTGGGATGATGATACTATAGGGAAAGTCACCCAGCTTCTCACGGATTATCAGGACTTGTTTCCTACGAAATTCTCAGAACTCAAGGGTATTATAGGCAACCTAGGGGTCATGCATATTACTCTAAAACCAGATGTGTGCCCTGTTAAGAAGCGACCTTCTCGATTGAACCCAAAGTATAAGCATAAAGTCAGAGAAGAATTCGAAAAAAATTCTAGCAGCAGGTATCATTGAACCAATTGAATAGTCAGATTGGGTAAGCCCTATGGTGGTTCAAGAGAAAAATACTAAAGGATAAATATGAATCTATGTCAACCTTCGCAAATTGAATAATGCCTGCGTACATGATCCCTTCCCTACGCCATTCTCAGACAAAATCCTTGATAGTGTGGGGGGACAGGATGCATACTCGTTCACTGATGGGTTTTCAGGCTACCATTAGATCAGGATCGCACCTGAAGATCGTAGAAAAACCACGTTCGCCACTGAATGAGGATGCTTCCAGTACACCGTCATGCCATTTTGGGTCAAGAATGCCCCTGCCATCTTTTTGCAGGTGGTGGTCGCAGTATTCAAGGAGTCCATCCACAAGTTTTTGGAGGTATATTTTGATGATTGGAAAGTATTTGGGTTGGTAAAGAAGCATGTTTCCAACCTGCACTTGATGTTGGAAGCGTGTAGAAAACACCAGATTTCCCTAAATATCAAGAAGTGCATATTCTGCGTACGGTTTGGGATCTTTTTAGGTCACATAGTCTGTCGGAAGGGATTGATGGTTGACCCTTCCAAGGTGGTGGTTATCATCAACTTAGCAGTCCCTACAATTGAGAAATAGCTGCGCTCCATTCTCGGACACACATGATACTACAGAAAGTTTATTCAAGGGTATGCACTGATCACGACACCCATGGAAAAGCTACTGAAGAAGAATGTATCATTTTTTTGGGATGACGAGTGTCAGAAGAGCTTTGAGCTACTGAACAAAAATATGGTCTCTCATCCTATCCTCATATTTCCTGATTGGGCGAAGGTTTTCCATGTCCATGTCGATGCTTCAAGAATCGCCCTGGGATCTGTCCTTACGCAGCCCGGGGAAGGGGACATTGACCACCCAGTTGCATTTTCCAGTAGAAAACTCTCTAGTGCGCAGCGTAACTACTCCACTACTGAGTGTGAGGGGCTGGCCATGGTATATGCCCTGCAGAAATGTCGACATTATCTATTGGGTGGGCACTTCAAGATGTTCACGGATCACTCAGGTTTGAAGTACCTGGTGAGTAAGCCTGTGTTGGGGGGGGGGGGATTTGTCGATGGCTATTTCTATTTCAAGAATATGACTTTGAGATCATCGTGAAGCCGGGGAAACTAAATGCTGGGCGAGACCACTTATCCCAAATCGAGAGTGGTGAGGAATAAACCAACCTAGAAGAAGGACTACCTGATGCGCAGCTGTTTTCTATTAAGGTGGTTGATGCACACTTCACCGACATCATTCACTTCTTAAGTACGGGGATGGCACCTGCAGAATATTCGGTACAACAGAAAAAAGAGTTGGTAACCCACACAGTGGACTTTACCATTATAGCAGGCCACTTGTATAAGCTGGGAGCTGATGAGGTACTGCAAACATACGTTATAGAGCATGAAAGGTAGGCCATCTTGGCAGAAGCGCACAACGGTGTAGCGTGAGGTCACTACGTTGGGAAAGCAACAACACAGAAGATCTTGAGAGCTGGGCTATGGTGGCCCACACAACATAGTGACTCTCATGACTATTTCAAAGCCTACGACACATGCCAGAGGACATGAAGACCATCACACAAAGACGAAATGACCTTGCAGCCGTAGATGGCCCTGCAAGTGTTTGAAAAATGTGCCAACGCTTCGTTGGGCCCATCAACCCACCAGGTAAGAAGATCGGTGCCCGCTACATCATCACCAACTGATTATGTAACTAGATGGGCCAAAACGCAAGTTGTGAAGGATTGTATTACAGACACCACTACGTACTTTATTTTTGAACATATTCTGACCAAATTTGGCTGTCCAAAGATCTTGATGAGCGATAGAGGTATGCATTTTGTTAATGAAATGATATAGGCCTTGACTAAAAAAATTTGGATCCACCACGCAAAAAGTACCCCTTATCACACACAAGGAAATGGAATTGTGGAAGCTTTTAATAAAATTCTAGAACAGGTGTTGACCAAAATCTACAATGTCGAGCACAGTGATTGGGACGTGCATATCCTGTCGGTCCTTTGGGCCTATCAAACCACTTGCAAGAGACTGACCGAGAAAACATCGTTCTGGATGGTTTATGGGAAGGAGGCTATCATGCCCATGGAATATATTGTTCCTAGCATACGCATCGCAGCCTTTACGAACATGGCAGAGCCCGATATCATGGAAGAATTCTTAGCAAAGCTAGCTGCCTTGGAAGAAGATCAATTCATTGCTAACTTTCATCAGCAAGTTCAGAAGGCCCGAGAAAAAGCATGGCATGAAAAACATATTTGACAAAATATCTTTTCAGAGGGAGAATTGGTCCTACTCTACGATAGCCAGTTTGTGAAGCACCCAGGGAAGTTCTGTCAGCACTGGCTAGGTCCCTATATGGTAAAGGAAATCACTGATGGAGGAGTTGTCTGGTTAGCTACACTGCGCGGTGATATTGTACCAGGATATGTCAATGGCAGTCGACTCAAACCATACCGAATCAAATGACTATATGGCCGGAGTAGCTGTATGAGGCAGAATATGCGCATGCAGGAGGAAAAATGCAGGCAAGCCAGTTGTACGCGCAGGGGTCAATCACAGGTCTGGAAGCATGGGGAGGTGCGCTGGGCGCACAATGGTCATACACAACTATGAAAACTAGTTGTTGGAACAGTAAAATTGGGTAAAAAGTAGATTTTACCATTGAAAGGAATGGGCAATCAGTAATTAATGAGGTGATTTCCAAAGATTTTTTATCGTTTTATTGATGGTAAGTTTTAGATAAGCTTCACCCAACCATTGTTCACTACCCAAAGCTATAAAAGAAGGAGGGTAGCTTAGAAGAGGGTTCCGTGCATTCTAAACAACTTGTGCCTTGCAATTTCTTGTAGCTATTGTACTCTATTCATGTCTGGTCATGCTACCCCCTCTGATAGTAGCAACCCTGAGTTCATCTTCCGTGCAAGAATGACTGCGTCCAATCTCGCTGAATCTTCGCATATGGTGGCCTCGACGGAGAAATAATCCGAGGAAGTATTGTAAGTCACCCATGAAGTTGAGGAGGTTGTGTCCACACCAAGCAAGGGGAAGCAGGTGGAGAAAATGAAGGGTAAGGGGAAAGGCTTGGAGCAAGGGCAGGGGAGGATTGCGAAATGGGCTGGGGTGAAGCCACGTACCTCCCCTCAAAATGTGAAATCCCCGCGAATGGTGCCCCATGCACGTTACCTTAACCAATAAAAGAAACCTTTTTCTTCTCAGGAAGAGGCCTGAATTGCTGAACCAATAAATTGGCTACCGCCCTATGTTTGGCCTCGCAAGCCCTCAATGCACATGCCTAAGAACCTCAATTGTATGCATGCATATCTAAAAATGCCACTGATTCTAGGCGAGCTCCCCATAATTGGCGAATCCTTTGGCAAACTCCACTCGATAAATTTCGACGATCACAACCTGGCCAACTCGGAGGCCTTCCCGAAATTGGCACGTGAACTATAGCTCGAAATGGTATTGGAGGATTACGTGCTGAGGGTAGTCCCCATGTCATGGGGAAGCTGGTTGGCTGAATCTGGGTTATTAAACTTTTTGCAGATGCCTCACTTTCGCCACTATAATGTCACCGACTGAGTTGTGCGATAACTGCTCGCCCTGATCCATGATGGCAGCTTATGGATCTAGGATCGAATTCTCATTGATGCCACACTCATTCACTGTATTACAGGTCTCCCCTTGGAGGGGCCGAATCCCATGGAGTGCGTCGGCAAGAAGTATGAGCAATAGATCTCCGATAAGGTGTGCGTCGACTACCATGTTGAGCAGAATACTAGGGGGTTCATGATCAGCACCATTAGTGACACCGACGCGTTCATGGGTACCTTGTTGCTGGCATGTAAAATGATGCGCAAATGCCAAGTTGCGACCGTCCCTGCTTATGTAATTCAGTTGGTTGGTTGCTGCAAAAAGGGGTCTACTTCAATTAGTCCCAGTTCCTGTGCAACAAATTTTTGGAGAATGTGCACAAGGCCCAAGATCATGGAAGGGAATTCCTGATACTCTTGGCTACTGCTCCTCATCGCGTTGCTTGCATGGGAAGACCCTAAAGACTTGGTCCTCCCTGAGCTCGACCCGGACATGTGTGAGGGTGCAAGATACACGAATTTCTGGGATTCAAAGGATGAGCAGTGCACTGAGGATAATAAAGTCTTCTGGGTCCTATTTCAGAGCGGGCTCGTAGTAGCAATCCACTCCCTGCTACGCTTGTCACCATTGATCTACGACAACTACAAGAGCATCGTAACATTCCAGGTCATGATGCACAATGTGCAGATCCGGGGCCGTAAGGATCCGGCATGGGTATCACTGCCATACATGGTTGCAAATGAGGAAATCGACCGACTTATTGCCACTTGTCCACCACATTGGATACTGGGCTTCAATCAGGTACAACTGACACTACAGGTACAAGCACCGCCCCGAAAACCACCCCGCCTGATAACACCAAAAGGGCAGAAGGTCATGGAAAGGACACTGAGAAGGGTACGGAGCCGGAATCACAGTAGGATTTGCAGAAGTACATGGACATAGAGGATCTGGATGTGTAGGGTGCTAATTCCCCACGTGGTACGAAACAGACTGCCAACCCTCCCAAAGGCCAACGAAAGAAATGATAGGCTACAAGGCCTCGTAGGGAGACTGAAGTAACTTTGACAGAGGAATAGCTGGAGTAGATCGCAGATGTAGTCACCCTTGATTCAGAGGATAGATGGATTACATTGGAAGAGAAACATAAGGCTGCAGTCACTGTACTCTAGTCTGAGCTCCAAGCTTTGCAGCTCAAAACCAATACCCTGCAGACAAGCATGATTTAGACGAGGTCGCCCCCAGCTACTAGCAGTGAATTGAACATCACAACTAAAATCTACCTCTGTGCCCTTCCAGGCACAATAGTCATCTTTAGCCCACCTTCCTTATGTGCGCAAGTCCAGGCCTACGCAAAAGTGCAATTGGATTTGGCCCGGTTTCCGCACAAACCACTACAGGTCCTTGACGCACCCCTCTTCGAGGAGATCCAACACAGATATCTTCAAGTGCATCAACAGCTCAGTACAGCCGAGAAGACGATCGTGGAAAAAATATTTGAGGTTTCCCAGGCACAGGCTATTTTCACCCTCGCCGCGACGCAACAGACCGAGTTGGAACGTCTAATCAGTAGGCTCTGCACAGATGTGAATGAGGATATTCCATCCTTTGCCACCCCCCAGGCCAAGATTGAGGGAATGGTTGTAGCCCTGAAGGCTTCTAGGATGGAGATTCAAAATGTCAAGACAGATATGGAGAAGAAGATTTCTGCCTTGCAGGCCAAATTGCAGCCCGAAACTCCACCTAAGGTACGAGCCCAGTGAGCTGCGCTGGTTACAGAAGCCATGAATTCCATTAATGCTCAGATTGTTGAGGGCGTCAAATTGCTTGAAACAAATAGGCAGTTGTGGACCAAGGTGTAGCACGACCCTCTCTTGCGTGAAATCACCCAAGAGCTACGCCAGAAGGAAGAAGAGTTCGAGCTAATGGAGGCTACAATTTCCACTGTGGTCCCCACTCAACGCCTGACACGATTGTGTACCATCCATGCACTTAGAGATGACTTGGAAGAGCTACACCACAAGAATAATGTTCTGAATGATCACCTTAAGCCATGGGCCGATGAAGCCCTAAAACTATCTCAGGAAGTGGATGTTGCAGTCAAACAGCTGAACCAGACCCTGGAAAGTGTCACTACTTCTACTGAAGGTCCAACTTCGTAAAAGTTTGTGGATATTGCACAAAATGCTGTTGCGCAGAGCAAAGGAGTGTTGTCCCCTCAAGTCGATGCAATCAAGTAGTTTCAGGCAAGGATGCAAACCCCACGACCGCTATGACTCAAAACGAGTCACAAGATTGTGTTGGGGGCCTGTTGGAACGTGATTCCCTAAGCTGCATTTTTTGATACAATTTTGTAATAGTTTTTCTTGCGTAGGGATTTTGGGGTGGGTCAAAGCCCCCAATGTTTGTAATGGTTTAAAGGAATAGCAAAGGATACGATGATATAAATAGATAGATAGTTGGGTCTAGTAGGTAAAGAAAAAGTAATATTGATGCTACGTGTGAATTTTTGAGATCTGATTTGGGTTGTTTTGGGTAAGCACTCCTGCTGGCTATGTGCGCGAAGATCCTCAGTCCTGATGTGTGCGAACCCCACTGGTTGTGTGCGTGGGCTTTGTTTGGGTTGTAATTTGGTTTTTGGATATTAATGAATGCAGAATATATTTGAAGTATCTTGTGATCTTTGGATTGATAGTGTTTATTACTGAAGTGCATATGTGTTATTGATTTAAGCTGTGAATGTATCTATGATCTATGAATTAGCTGCGATTATAAATTTTTGTGATAGTAATTGCTGATGTGCACGTGGATACGAATGTATTGATCAGATCTGTTAATGATAGTAGCTTTTCCATGGTTGCATGCTGATTGTACTATTAAAATCCTGCGAATAACTCTATGTGAACCTGATAGTTAAAATGTCGATCTGCCTTAATTACCTACTCTTTCCTAGGTTGTGGAAACCTGGTTCCAGCACCCTCCCATACTACTTCGGGTGAGAACTTGGCCTGCGAAAGTAGGTCATTGCCGAAAGGGCCAGTAGTATAGGAGTTTGTTGGAAAACCTTAACCTCCAAACCTGGGTCAGGACCCCTCAAGCCAACAAGGGGGAATTTAGGAATGCTTCCTCAATAGGTGGAGTCGCCAGCTCCTCTCGTTCATCAAGTGAATGAATCATGTTAATATATAGTGCTTGAAAATTGGTCTCAGACATCAACTTGGCTAATCCGTGTTCCTTGATTAATTTGGTGGGTTTGATCTCTAAATCATACTCCAAGATGACAACAATCCACTTGCCTCTTTTTCCATCAGGATGATGTGTTAGGATGTGTTTGAAAATTATATTGGGCACAAATGCAATGATATGTGAATGCATAATGTAAACTCTAAAATCATTCAGTGACTTGACCAAGGATAAGGCCTGTTTATCCATGATATTATACTTCAATGGTGCATCTCTTAAAGCTTGGATGAAAAATGCTATGGGTTTCTCTTGTCCATCCTTATTTTTTGCAGTAACACAACAACAATCATGTGCTCTGATGAAAAGGAGAAAATGATGAAATCCTTGATGAAGTCAGGGCTGATGAGAATAGGTGCTGTAGTAAGTGCCTGATTTACTAGGTTGAAGGACTGCTTAGCCTCTTTGGTCCACTTGAATCATGAATCTCTTTTGAGTATATTGGTGATATTCCTAAGGAGTTCATCAAGATTTTGTATAAACCTCCTCAGAACATTTATCTTTCCTATGAAGGATTGCAGTTATTTAATGTTTCTGGGATGATTCATTTGTAGAATGCCCTCAATCCTGCTGGGGTCAATCTTGATCCCTTCTTTAGATATGATGTGGCCTAGAAGCTTTCCCTCTTCAAGACCAAACAATGATTTCTTAGGGTTCAAAGATTAACCAAATCTTCTGCATTTCTCAAAAACCCTTCTTAGATGAGCCAAATGCTCTTCAGTAGTTTTTGAACACACTGTGATATCATCAAGATATATCACAATGAAAAGACTAATTTATTCTGAAAAAGAGATATCCATTTCTCTTTGAAAAGTGGCACTGAGATTTATTAATCCAAAAGGAATTTTTACATACATGAAGGTTCCCCAAGGAGTAGTAAATGTTATCTTGTGTTGATAATCTAGATGTACGAACACTTGATTGTATCCTGAGAAGCCATCTAGAAAAGAGATTCTTTTGGAGCCCACTACCTTTTGTAATATGTGATCCATCTTTGGTAAAGGGTAGTTGTCCTTGAGAGATGCCTTTTTCATATGTATGAAGTCAATGCAGAGCCTGATATCATCTGTCTTCTTTCTTACCGGTACAAGATTTGAAACCCATTTGGAGTATCTGATCGGGACCATTATCTTGGCATCATACATATTCTTGATCTCTTTCTCCACCATAGGCATTTGGATAGGATTTATCTTGTGTAGGTTTTGTTTGAAAGGCTTTTGGTTCTCCTTGAGTGGAATTTTGTGCTTAATAATATCTGTATTGATGGCGGGCAAACCCCGCTTACCCACAAACACACTATCTTCCATGCATATAAACCTGCACTCCATGTTTTTGCCCAAATAATTATAAATCTGCAACCTCAACAATCCCAACAATCTGGGAAATCTTAAACTACACGGAAGCAAAATTTGATCTCATGGTTATTACAAACCAAACCATCTCCTTGTGGAAGCTTATTTTCATCACAATACTCAGACTCAATATCTCTTGCCTCAAGCTTTACTTTTACAAAATTAAACAATGATTATAAAACCATTGGAATTCCTTACTTCATGAACATTCAAACATTTCCATAAATCAAAGGTTCGAACTTTTCCTCACCTCAAAGGAGCTTAAACCAACATTTGAAGTTTACAAAAACTCCTTTAAATGCGCCACAGCTTCCCATTTAGCATACGTCCAACCCATATGAATATTTTCACTTAAGTGAAAGGTCTTGGCATATTATTTTTCAAATCAAATGTTATAAAACATTTAAGAACCCAGTAACCATTAAATTTGTTTGGTATCCACATCATTCAAATTTTCAACAAATTTAAACGCTGGATCATACCTCTTCCAGTGCTATTACTCAACTTCAAATCCACGCCTCAAAGTCATTTCTTCAAGCTGAATTCCACCTCTGCATTAAGACTGATTCAAAACATCATTCCAGCAAATAGATGAATTCTTCCTCTGCGTTAATTATCATTCTGGCAAATAGATGGATAATGCCTCTGCGTTAAGACTGATTCAACAATTATCATTCTAGCAAAACAAAATGAATTGCTTCATTACAACTCTCTCTATGCTGAAGATTGAGATCGACTGCAATCAACCACACTCAATTCTTTTCGTTCTTTTGTCCATGATTTCTCATCTCGTCATTGCTTCACTTATCACCATCCGTCGACTTTGCTACTAAATACAACACCTCTGCGTCTTGATTGAAGCTTCGCTGTCTTCAGTTCAATCGACTGCGTTTACAATTAACACCACTGTAATTTGTAACATTCTAACTGTCCACTTCAATTCAGAGTTCCGCCTAGACTTGGCTCAGGTTCAAATCTGCTTGCTTTGATTCCACAATTATTAAAAAAAACACAACACAGAAATTCATTGATGAAAAATAATGTTAATATAGAGGTATTTGATACAAAATTCATAGTGTACGCATTCCATGACTCTCCATACAAGTTTAGACCACCTTCAGATCTTCCACAACGCTGATCTGAGAGAAATTGTGTTTTCTTAAAAGCTGAAATTTAACACGCCACACTCTGCATTAACCAGCCCAAGATTGTCACGGTTTTCTCCTTTCAAAACCGTCTTCTCCCTTTATGCTATAATTGATCAACATGATGAATAGAATTCGCAATTGCCAGAAGCTGACATTTCTTGCGTCCTTTATCAAAAGGAAAAAAAAAACCCCATCGAATTCTATTGAACATGACTAATATGCATTCAATCAATGCGCATTC
Organism: Pinus albicaulis; assembly: GCA_034641835.2. Lineage (NCBI taxonomy): Eukaryota > Viridiplantae > Streptophyta > Pinopsida > Pinales > Pinaceae > Pinus > Pinus albicaulis. The sequence continues at coordinate 27,742 of JAXQQM020074804.1, forward strand.
AACTCTTACTGGAATAGAATAGGAATTCCAATGCATTCAAAACAGAACCCTTTACACAGAGATTTCCATAACATATATAATACGAGAGTTTACAAAGAATTGAGCCCTTTTTCAACCAGAAATTCAATTTACACTCAATCTCTTATACATGAATTCTTCCTCACACAGAATTGATCCATTCTGTGATCGATTTGCCCAAATTCATAATCACAATCAATCAATAGTGCAACCCATTTCATTCACACACACCATAACTCAGGAATGAGACATAATCTTCAGAAAATTAAATTTTGCATTAATACACAATACTTACATCAACATTCTTCTTCCTTGGCCTGATTTTCAACCGGTGGCCACATTTACAATCTTTGCTCGAAGGCTTGCAAACCCTGATCTTACTTAACTCCTCACACTCTCACTAATTCTATTTTTCCTTTTAAGCTTATTAATTTATACAAATTTAATTGAACCAATTTAGGTTCAATATCCCTTCAATAACTCAACAAATTCCTCAAATATCTCAACACCCCTTCAATCTAGATTTTATCCCTAAAATTTTGAAACCAAATCTAACTTAGGTGTCATAATTAATTCTTAAACATCTAAAATATAATTTCTCTCATATTCTCCAATCACTTGGGAATATTAACAAATCATCACAATTAATTAATTAAAATCACTCTACAAACCCATTAATATTTACATAAATCAATATTCTCTCAAAAACATAAGACCCCTTAGGTTTAATAAAATACAAAGTATTTTTCGAATCTAATGCCCCTGCATCAGACTTCCAAGGTTGAAAATGATCATGATCTCCTGATCATGTGTTTAAGTTTTGTCCACCTAGATCCCACACTTTGTTCTGTAACTCATCATCTATATCTATTGTTTGCTGCTTTTCTCCAGGTCTCCATATCTTATGCTGCCTTGCTCCACTGGCTGCACTTTCACAATCTTCCTCTGTCTTTCTCTTGCTGAAATTCTTATGCTTTCTTGCTGCTCTCTGCTGCTTCTGAGACATCTTCATCATCAATCTTCTGATGCTTTCAATCTCTCTGTCCAGCCTTTCTTTTGTTTGGAAATTACTTTGCCTACTGCTTCTGCTTTTACTTTCTGTTGCTGTCACCATTGTTGCCTCTACTGTCATCTTCCCAATTGTTGCTACCTCCCAAACTTCCTATCCCTCTGCAACAATTTTATTTTGCACATCACCTACAACTTCTTTCTCTGGTTCGAATGTCTTCAGCAAAAATTTCAGCCATCTCATTTGTACTTGTTTCACATCATTAGTATGTTGCAATTCAAATCTAGCATATTCTTCTTCTTTGACAATCTTCAGTAATTGTCCTTCACCTTCTTGTTTGATTCTGGCAATCAAATCAATATCTTCAAGAAATGTATGATCATCCTTTAAGACAACTCCAAGAGATGGATTGTCCTCTGCAATACCTGTGAACATAAACAAATTGTCAATTTTAAAATCAGAAGACCCAATGGTCTTAATTGATGATCGAGTCACCAATTCTTCTTTCTGTAGTTCTAAGTCTCTTTCAAGACTCAAAAAATCTTCACTGGCTTTCTCCTCAGCTTTCTCTGGCAACACTTCAGTATGCTGCTCTAAGTTTTCTTCCAAATTCCTTGTCAGCACATCAGTATGTTGATTTGCATTCACCATGAGATTGTCAGCTAGTCTCTCCTTCTTTCCATCCTCTGCTTCATGACTCTCATTCATGAAAACTTTCTTATATTGCTTCTTCAGTAAATTATCCTGTGTGTAAGTTCGCTGCCTCTCTAATTCTCTTATCTGAAGATCTAGTTTCCTATACAATTCAACAATTTCATTAGGAGTATAACTTGGAAACTTCACACAATTTTCCATACCTTCACCGGCTTTTGACCCATCATCAGATGGTCTTTCTTCTTCTGCTCCAACATTTTGTTGAATATTCTCATGAGACCCTTCTGTCTTCATGCCTTCCTGAGATATTACCATCTCAGCATTGATCTGAACAGACTTCAGATTCAACTCTTCTTGAAAAAACTCTAAAGCTTGCTCATCTCCCTGTGATGTACTTGCAAACACACACAACTCTTTAGTTTTAAAACCACAAGACCTTTCAGTCTTGACTGCTTCCTCAAACACTTCCCTTTGAACAGATCTGCATGTGGAATCTTCAAATTCCATGTCTGCCTCAATAACTCTAAGTTCCTCTTTCAATAAGGCAATCTCACTTTCCCTCAACCTCATCTGAAATGGTTTCCAAATCACTCTCTTTCCCTTCAGTGGAAATATCCATCCTCCTTTCTGGTTTTCCTGCTCTTGCAGCCATTCCTGTAGTACCTGCAATTGTACCTTCATTACTGCAATTTCTCTTTCTCTGACCTTATTAGTCATATTACCTCTGTGGCATTCTTCTAAACCTCTTCTTTGATCCTCCATGATCATCTTCTCCATGAGTTTCTCACTCACCATGAGTTGCACTAGCCTCTGCAACATCAAGCTCTCTTGCTGCCACTTACCTCACCAATCCACTCACTGACTTGGTCTTTTGGCAAGTACTGGTTCACCATGTCTGGAACCTCTTGAGCACTTTCTTCTGCTCTCTCTAAGCTATCTCTTCAACTCGCCTTCTCTTGAGAACACTGCAATTTTTATCCCTATCCAACCTTTAGCTGAATATCAGGTTCACTGCCATCATCAGCTTATCTGCAACCATAGTTCTGCAATCACAAATTTCAAATCAGATTTTAAATTATTTTACCTGCAAGATCTTTGCAAGATCTTGTCCTCCATTCATTTCTGCAAATCTCTGTTAACTACAACTCTGTCTACTTTGCTGCATATTAGATTTAAAAATCTGATCTTCCTTCTTCTCTCATCACACATTAAAAAAAAACCACACTTCAGTTCTCAACAGAACCTTCCTGCACTCATTTAGAAAAAAAAAAAAAAAAAAAATCTTCAATTTCAACACATCCTTCCTGCTCTGATACCACTTGATGGCGGGAAAACCCCGCTTACCCACAAACACACTATCTTCCATGCATATAAACCTGCACTCCACGTTTTTGCCCAAATAATTATAAATCTGCAACCTCAACAATCCCAACAATCTGGGAAATATTAAACTACACGGAAGCAAAATTTGATCTCATGGTTATTACAAACCAAACAATCTCCTTGCAGAATCTTGTTTTCATCACAATACTCAGATTCTATATCTCTTGCCTCAAGCTTTACTTTTACAAAATTAAACAATGATTATAAAACCATTGGAATTCCATACCTCATGAACATTCGAACATTTCCATAAATCAAAGGTTCGAACTTGTCCTCACCTCAAAGGAGCTTAAACAAACATTTGAAGCTTACAAAACTTCCTTTAAATGCGCCACAGCTTCCCATTTAGCATACGTCCAACCCATATGAATATTTTCACTTAGATGAAAGGTCTTGGCATATTATTTTTCAAATAAAATGTTATAAAACATTTAAGAACCCAGCAACCATTAAATTTGTTTGGTATCCACATCATTCAAATGTTTAAAAAATTTAAACGCTGGCTCATCCAGCGATGTTACTCAACTTCAAATCCATGCTTCAAAGTCATTTCTTCAAACTGAATTCCACCTCTGCGTTAAGATTGATTCAAAACATCATTCCGGCAAATAGATTAATTCTTCCTCTGCGTTAATTATCATTCTGGCAAATAGATGGATACTGCCTCTGCATTAAGACTAATTCAAAAATTATCATTCTAGCAAAAAAAATGAATTGCTTCATTACAACTCTCTCTACGCTAAAGATTGAGATCGACTGCAATCAACCACACTCAATTCTTTTCGTTCTTCTATCCATGATTTCCCATCTCCTCATCGCTTCACTTATCACCATCCATCGACTTTGCTACTCAATACAACACCTCTGTGTCTTGATTGAACCTTCGCCGCCTTTAGTTCAATCCACTGCATTTACAATTAACACCACTGTAATCTGTAACATTCTAACTTTCCACTTCAATTCGGAGTTCCGCCCAGACTTGGCTCAGGTTCAAATCTACTTGCTTTGATTCCACAATTATTTAAAAAAACACAACGCATAAATTCATTTATGAACAATAATGTTAATACAGAGGTATTTGATACAAACTTCATAGTGTACACATTCCATGACTCTCCATACAAGTTTATACCACCTTCATATCTTCCACAACGCTGATCTGAGAGAAATTGCGTTTTCTTAAAAGCTGAAATTTAACACGCCACACTCTGCATTAACCGACCCAAGATTGTCACGGTTTTCTCCTTTCAAAACCATCTTCTCCCTTTATGCTATAATCGATCAACATGCTGAATAGAATTCGCAATTACCATAAGCTGATATTGCTTGTGTCCTTTATCAAAAGGAAAAAAAAAACCCATCGAATTCTATTGAACAGGACTAATATGAATTCAATCAATGCGCATTCAACTCTTACTGGAATATAATAGGAATTCCAATGCGTTCAAAATAGAACCCTTTACACAGAGATTTCCATAACATATATAATTCGATAGTTTACAAAGAATTGAGCCCTTTTTCAACCAGAAATTCAATTTACACTAAATCTCTTATACAAGAATTCTTCGTCACACAGAATTGATCCATTCTATGATCAATTTGCCCAATTTCATAATAACAATCAATCAATAGTGCAACCCATTTCATTCACACAAATCATTACTTAGGAATGAGACATAATCTTCAGAAAATTAAATTATGCATTAATACACAATACTTACATCAACATTCTTCTTCGTTGGCCTGATTTTCAACCGGTGGCCATATTTACAATCTTTGCCTGAAGGCTTGCAAGCCCTGTTCCTACTTAACTCCTTACACTCTCACTGATTCTATTTTGCCTTTTAATCTTATTAATTTATACAAATTTAATTGAACCAATTTAGGTTCAATATCCCTTCAATAACTCAACAAAGTCCTCAAATATCTCAACACCCCTTCAATCTAGATTTTATCCCTAAAATTTTGAAACCAAATCTAACTTAGGCTTCATAATTAATTCTTAAATATCTAAAATCTAATTTCTCTCATATTCTCCAATCACTTGGGAATATTAAAAAATCCTAACAATTAATTAATTAAAATCACTCTAAAAACCCATTAATATTTACATAAATCAATATTCTCTCAAAAACATAAGACCCCCTAGGTTTAATAAAATACAAAGTATTTTTCAAATCTAATGCCCCTGCATCAGACTCCCAAGGTTGAAAATGATCATGATATCCTGATCATGTGTTTAAGTTTTTTTCCACTTGGATCCCACACTTTGTTCTGTAACTCATCATCTATATCTGTTGTTTGCTGCTTTTCTCTAGGTCTCCATATCTTATGCTGCCTTGCTCCACTGGCTTGTCTTTCACAATCTACCTCTGTCTTTCTCTTGCTGAAATTATTCTGCTTTATTGCTGCTGTCTTCTGCTTCTGAGACACCTTCATCATTAGTCTTATGATGCTTTCAATCTCTCTGTCCAACCTTTCTTTTGTCTGGAAATTACTTTGCCTACTGTTGCTGCTTTCATTTTCTGTTGCTGTTGCCAATGTTGCCTCAGCTGTCATCTTCCTGATTGTTGCTGCCTCCCAAACTTCCCGTCTCTCTGTAACAATTTTATTTTGCACATCACCTGGAACTTCTTTCTCTGGTTCGAATGTCTTCAGCAAACATTTCAGCCATCTCATTTTTACTTGTTTCACATCATTAGTATGCTGCAATTCAAATCCAGCATCTTCTTCTTCTTTGACAATCTTCGGTAATTGTCCTTCACCTTCTTGTTTGATTCTGGAAAACAAATAAATATCTTCAAGCACTGTGTGCTCATCCTTTAAGACAACTCCAAGAGATGGATTGTCCTCTGCAATACCTGTGAACATAAAAAAATTGTAAATTTTAAAATCAGAAGACCCAATGGTCTTAATTGATGATCCAGTACTTAGAGCACTACCATGGTTAACCATGAGTTTTTATCCACCATTGAGAATGTGACAAGTAAGTACCTTTAACTTAAGCAATGTAACCTCAACCATTAGGATGATGTCATCCCATAAAATGTGATTGGTTCTCATAAAGTGAATTTGATTGTACATTTTCCTTAGGAGGCCCATTTTAGACCTCAAAGTTCCCCTAATGTTTCTTAAGCAATTGCAACCCCAGAATGAGTGCCTTGTACTATGCCATATTGTTGGTACACTCAAATTTTAGCTTGTAAGAATACCCTTCTACATAGTTATTTTCAGTATTGCATACCCAGACACCTGCTATGGAGTTAGCTTTTCCACACGAGCCATCGAAACTCATGTTCCAAAAGGGTACATTTTTAGACTTGTGTTGCACAATTTCCATTTGGATTGACTGTTTTTTATTATGGTATTATTCTCCTTTAATTACTTTCTCATTAATATTTACATCATTGTAAAGGATAAATGAATCAAGTTCAGAGTGGACAGAATATAAGGGGTAGTTATGAGGTTTCTCCTTGCTGCTCACCATGTATTTCATTAGAGTCTCCCTATACAATCTCCTTTGTTGGCCGAAAACTGGTATGGTAGCATAAGTCATATTCATTTGGATAGTGCTTGAAAGCTTGGCTCCCCATGTGCGTGATAAAAACATACCATATTTAGGAGGGATGTCAGCCACCACTGTGTCCATCACTAGACTTTTGGCTGGAATCTGGGCTAATGTAATACATAGATATTTGATGAGGCCCAAACATTTAACTTTGCTGGAGTCAAATGAGTACAGGTCTTTGTAGGGTCTAGTGATTTCCACGCCAAGTTTCTCCATAATTGCCCTTGGCATGAGGTTGTGAGATGAACCTGAGTTTATCATGGCATAATAGAGAATTTTATCATGAATATTCAAGCTGAGATAAAACGGGGGAACACCTCCATCTTGGAATTTTCTGTCTACTTCTGGCCAAAACAAAAGTTTAGGTTTTTCATAATTTAGATTGACAGTATCAGTAATTTCTCCTATGTTCAGTGCTTTTAGGATTTAGGACCTGTATATATCTTGGTTCACCAATTCAATGAGAGGGACAAAGATTTTTATTTTAGCAATTTCATTCTCAATGTTGAATGGTGTCTGCGTCTTTTGTAGATTTGAATCACTCTTCTAAAGCACTATTTTTGCAGCCATTTCAGATTGCTGACTTGTATTAGGGATATCAACTGGAACGGTTTTGCTAGGGCTGACTACTGGTTTTCTAGTGCTTCTTTCTAGATCATTATTTTCGGTTATTTTAAGAATTTTCTTTGAAATTTCTGCTGCTTTCTTGGGATTGGCTTCAGGGGTCTTAGTAGTAGAATTTTCAGAATTCTTTCTCTTTGGGATATCTGCATTTTTCTTGCTTCAAAGGTTATATTTTCTATGCACCTCCATGATGCCATTCTCGAGTCCTTGTTTATAATCTTTAGACTCTTTAAATTCCACTTCAGATTGGTTTGAAGAAAATAAATCTCATTCCTCCTCAGTGATGAAGACAATATCTTCATTATTAACTCCCATTAGATTAATTTGACTTTCCTCTAATTCCTCAACCACCCCTCATCCTCATTAGCATATTTTTCTTGGAATGGAGGCATAATTTTCTAGTCAGGTCCTCTCTGTTCCCTCTGACTTATTTGAGGGGGGTTTCTTCTAAAGTTTTGGTTCCTATTTTGAGGAGTTGGCTGATTTTACCTAGGGACAACTCTCTCATTCAAGTTGATCCTCTCCATTGTTCTCTCCATGGTTCTTATCAGGCTATCAATCTTGGCATCAAAGGTGGAGGCTACAGGCTCTTCCCTAATAGTGACCCACTTCTCACTTCTCATTCTAGCCCTTTTTAGGATCAGGTTTGCTTCCACACCTACTACACTCCTCTGCATGTCTTCCAACGTGGCTGAGTCTTTTTCTCTCAATTGATAAGCCCTTTTTGGGTCGAAACCATCTGAAAATTTCATTAGGGCTAAGCCTTGTGGGGGTTTCATGTGAGGAGGGAGGGCATTTTATATATTGTTGAATCTGGTGCAATAATCTTGGATACTGTCTCCAACATTTCTCTTGACATTTTCATATTCTGATTGGATTTGGAGAGGATTTTTCTTAACATCCCATTTGTTTATGAACAACTAGTGAAGGGCACAGATGTCCTGGACACTGTTAGGGGCCAAGCCTTTGAACCATTTTTTTACTTCCCCCCTAAAATTTGAGAAGACATTCTCATTTGGATAGTTTCATCCTCTATCTCTTGGTAGTAAAAGGCATCATTCATTTAGTCCACATGTTGTTGAGCAATTTCAGGAACAGTTCCATCAAAATGTGGGACCTTGGATTGATAATATTGTGGCATAGGCACCAGAGGTTGTGGTAGCACTAATGGAGCATACCAGGTTGCAATGATAGGTGGTGGGGGAACCCAAGGAGGGTTGATTAAAGGTGGGTTTATCAAGGGAGGTGGAGGGTTAAATGGAGGGAGTTGGACTGTGGGTGTATGAGTGGAGGTTTGGGCACCCTGATGGTAAAGGTTCAAAGGAAATATTGGAGCTGAAGATACACTTGAGAAATTAAACTGAGGCTAAGAAGACTTGGAAATGACAGAAGGAGTTGCTGCAGTCAGAGTGGATAATTCAACATATTGCTAAAGATAAGCATCATCGATAGCCTATATGAGCTCTGTTACCCGAACTTGTAGGGAGTCGAAGTGTTGGAGAAGCTACAAATCGGTTTGGTTGGAGGTAGTGGATTCCTCGATAGAACTCTGTTGTAAGATGGATGGATCAAATATTGTCTAGGCTATCCAATTCTGAGATTTAGTCCTGAACAAGATTTTCTCAAAGTGTAAGTTGAACTGGATATCCTGCAAGGTTGCAAGGTTTTTAGGAAGGGAACTTGCTTTGTGAAGAGGCTCGTTAATAGTCAGATTTTCAGATCTGGGAGTTTTTCTTAGGATTTTTTCTGGATTGTCAAATATTGCAGGGGGATTTGGGTGAGGATGGAATCTAGTGAAGATTCTTCTGGAAGCCAAAATTCAGACCCAAAAAACAAATAGGCTAAGTATTTTTCAAAAACCAATCTGTAGTTATTACTTAAAACACACAGTATTTCGACTAGGGTTTCTATATTCAGATGAAAAATTAAGATTCTCAATAATTCCCCATTATTGTCACCATTATGTTAGCACTCTATAATTTATAAGCTTGGAAAAACTAAAGTATAAAGCACAACATCAAACCACTTTGGAGTCTAGGACCTAGCCTTCCTAGACTCAAACAGGGGTCTCTCTGTTTTATGATTTAAATCGATTTGACTTGTTGGTTATAAGTACTGATATTAGGCTAGTTAGAGTGATGTGGGTTGTTTATTTTATTTATTGTGTGGTTTGATAGATAGGGTTGCAGAGGCTATTCCATTGGGTAATGGAGTCAAAGACTGGAATGGCACATCAAAATAAAGAGCAAATCATAGGGCAATCTAACTATGCGAAATGGATCTTATGAGCTATATGTATTATGAGGTGAAGGAAACAGTAAGGTTCAGTAGTGACTAAAGAGAAATTAAGAATTCTTTAATCAGACTACAAGAGAAAACATTCAGATTGTAAATGCAGACATAATTAAGGTGCTCCGATAGCGAATCTTAATCTAAAATTTCCGATTTACAATTAAATGAGAAAACACAAAGTAGAGAAAACAACAGAAACATGTAAACAAAGAAGATACACATCACCATTTTAACACAACTCAATAATCCTGTAACCGGTATTTGATTATCGATGTCCAGTTCCAAAATTACAATGCTCCAATAGTAGTGCTTACAATACAGATGCTATGATGCATATATTCTGCATAAATCAGAGTAGGGCGCATAGAAGGGTATGTATGTATTTCATCATGAAAATCCTCAGCTAAATCTTCATTAAAACCAGATTTGATTCAAACTCAAATATACATAAAGAAGAGAGAACCAAATAGAAAAAAATACTAGCATATAATAATAACAAGAAAATTCAGATTCAAACGATTTTGCCCGAATATTACATTTGTGGGCCTCTCAGCTCTCACCCTTCACATGAACTCTCACACCATTTCTCTCTAAATCTCTCTGTCCTATTCCGTTCTTTGTGTCTCTCTATCCTCACACAAACCTCATATTTATACATCATTGTGGATTAATTCCAATCCATGATTTCCTCCACAAGTATCTCAACCAAACTCTAAAATAGATTTATCCTTTTTTTGACTCAACTAAGTTCCATTTAAGGAATTCATAATCCCTAAATTATCTATACAACTTAACTTCAACTCATATTTTTAATTAATTAAGAGAATATTACAATAAATCCCACACTCACATTTTTCTCTCAATTTATTTTTAAAATGTACATAATTTATAAAATAAATAAATAAAACCTCACCCCCTAAATCACACAAATAAATAATGAAAATTTAGCTCGATGCTCCTGCATCAGACTCCCCATGTAGAGAAGTTTCCATAGACTCCTATCTATGAGGTCTGTCACTTTTCTGTAATAATGCGACAACCACAAGTCTCCATGAATTGCTCCCTCTAGGATTCCAAACTCCATTTTTCCGCTGGTCTTTTAAAGTATCAACTCCATTTTGTAAATTTGTACAGAATTTTCAGAATAGTATTTTTAGAATAATATTGAATGTAACTCTTGCTTTTCCATACCACATCATCTTTATTTCAAAAATTACAGACTTGTGTAGAAACATTGATACCCATTCTTCTGGTCTCCAAACTCTGAAAGAATCTATAACTGGCTTTACATCATAATCACTCATTCTATCAACCACATTCCATCAGCCTCTCCAACAATTTCTTTCGCCAATTCCTCAGAGTAATTCCTCTTTGTCTGATGTTTCCATCTCCAACTGTGTTGAGCACTCAATTTTCTGAAATGAAGAATAATAAAGAACTTCTCCTTGATCACAACTATAGTCATTGATTGCTCAAATACAAGACCTTTCAGCGTCTTTTGATGCTTCAAACACTAATCTACCATCATAGACTTTCTGAATTTCAGTAAGTCCTGTTTTGAATTGCTGGTTGATTTCATCTTTATCCTGCTGGTTCAATACTTTTGTTTCCTTTATGTCTCTAAAGACATAACTTTCTTGCTGCTCCTGATCTTTCATCTCATCTCCAAATACTTTATGCTAAATTTCTCTGATTTCAACATCATATTTATTAATGTTTCCTTTTGTACCTACAGCCACATTATTATTTGAAAAGTTATAACATTCACTCAACTCTATAAATGTTAAAAACATTTCATCCCTATCATGCACGACAACTGCAATCTCTTCTGTATCAGGTTCTGCAAGATTCACTTCTCCCTCAGGTTCCTTAAGCCATTATTTCAAGAACTCTATTTCCATGTGAAATATTCTTTTGGAAATCCTCATGAGTTATCTTGTTTTTTGTATCATCACATTGCAAAATTCTGTCATCAATTTCATTAAACAAATTCATTTGTTTACCTCCTTGGAATATCACTTCGGCATTTTCATTATGCCTCTGCTCCACAACAACTTCAACTGGATGTCCTACACCAAACAGGAAGTCATCTATGATTTCGTTCTGCTTCAATAAATCGGTACCTTCCTCCTTTGAAAGGCATTATCCATCATACTTCCCCTCAAGGGTTTCATTTATCTCTGTGACAGTTTCACCAGACTGTCCATCATCTTCTGCACATCCTGCAAACATACACAAACTATGAGTTTTAAAAATACAAGGCTTCATAGCGTCATATGCTTCTCTTGTCAACATATCTTCAAATTCTTCTGAAATATTCCAATAGTTCATGAGATCTTTCTCATTTATCTTGTCACCCAAAATTTCACCCTGTTCTGGTCCACAAATGGAAACTTCCATTTTCAACTCAGCCTCTCTGAGTTCTTCACATCTCAATTGTACACTCATCATCTGCTCGAGCTTCCTCAGCCCTTCTGTCAATTGTATGTTTACTTGTTGTTCCCTCTTTGTGTGTAGCCTCTGCCATTTCACTTTCTTTCTCATGGTCCAACCATGTTTCTGGTCTTTCGTATTTCTCTGCAACAATTCCATCAATAACTCAAGGTGAAATGTTATCTCATATTTCTCCCTCTCATACTCTTCATCAGTCAACTGCTTACATATGCCATTTACCTTGGCATTTTCCTTCTTCTTTCTTCGGTTGAGGTCTTTCTCAGATCCTCTAAAATGACTATCAACATTCATCTTCTCCTCCTTTGTGAACTTCATTTTTTCACTTATGGATTTCATTCAAATTCCTTTTTCAGCAGGCCTTCATACTTTCCATCCAAAAATACAAGCTCTCTTCTTGCGCTTGACCTCTTGTGGTTCTCTGTCTTGGAATCATTTCCTGGCAACTCTCTTGCTCCTCTTTGCTGCAAAATAACAACTGCAGTATTTCATGTGTTACAATGACCAACTCTTTGGGTGTCGGGCTCCACTGATCATGCACCCAATTACATTCAAACCTTTGACTTGATTTAATACTCTTTGACTCCAGACTTTACATCAACTCGTCATCTTGGATGAAAAACACACCCTCTTGTACAATAACTCAATGGTTTAACTTGACTCAAGTTATCCAAATTTTCATTTGACCTTAACATCTTATTTGACTTCAAGGCTTGACCCAATAATTACAATAGTGGATATTTTGACTCTAATTCAAGTTATTCAATATACCAATGAAAATCCAACATTCTCATGATGTAAAATCTCCACTCTAACAATTCTCTCTCATACTCCATTCTTATGATAATATCATAAGTCACTAATTACATCATCTCGCATTATCACTTTCTTTTACTCACATGATACTTAAGCCCTTAAGTTGAAATGCAATCTACTTTTCCCAATATTTATTTTATGATGAAAATAAAATAAATCATTTAATTTTAAACATTTAAAAATACCTTTTTGAAATGAATTATCATACCTTATGCTCCCGTCAAGGTTATTTAATAAACCTTCTCTTTGCAATTTCAACTCTCCGGATTTCACTCTTCTATGTCATTCTTATCACTGTGAATATTCGCATGCCCTTCATACCATAATCTCGTCAACACACTCATCATTTTAGCAGACAATTTTCCTGCACTTCTATGCAGCTCATTCTTTGCAGTGACGGTTCTCATGCAACACTGTCTCTTCTCAATGCACAAAACAATTCATTCACAAGAATTTTCCAAAACTTTCTTTTAACGTGGTGGCACCAACATGTTTCTCCGGCAGCAAAAAACACAAACTGCACTATCTTATGAACAAAACAATGTGAACACTTTCACATGCACCACAAGCAACAATAACTTATGATCTTTAACTCATGGAAATCATAAATGATCCTCCATGTATTAAAACTCTTTAAGTGGAATTTTTTTTCTTTTATGGTTATAAACCCATATACATTCGCTTAATTAAAACATTTGCACTTTATATTTGATTATGGGTTGAATAATATTTCGACATGTATATCATCTCTATTTAAAGGAAAGGTTTACCTTCAGGTTTGTAACCTTGGCTACAAGAATCAAAGGCCGACATAATAATATATTATCCCACAGCCTTACTAGCGCAACCTACGCCAGTTATTTCTCCAATCAATCTACGCTGCACCCTGCGGACTTGATCATGTTGACAATCTGCTCTATAATGAATCTGTCGAGAGTTAAAACAACATGAAAATGATGGAAAAACAAATTCACTCGTGTGAAATTTCATCATCCTTCGCAACATGGATGAACACAGATAGAAGATAGTAATTGACCCAAGACGTAAGATTGGACTTTGTTTTGAAAGAATTGCATTTGATAAAAAAATAAAATTTGCGGTTGAATCAAAATTGGACACATTGGCATTTCGATCTCCATCCTTCTTCATACATGGTTACCTTAGCATGTCTTCGAACCATGATCTCCAGAACCATTTTCATTGCTAGAAGTTGTGAGGTTCCATAGGCGCCATTTCTTCTTGTACTCATAATCCAATTTGAAATTCATGTACACACCTTTCTTTTTTCGATTTGAATCTATATTCATTCATGGATTCTTGAAATTGAAATTCGTTTGGAGTGGAATTGACTTGGCATTTGTAATCAACAATTTCAGAAGCTGAAAAAATTCAAATGTCTTCTCAGTGCTTTGTTTCAGAAAATTTTCAAACCGCTACCATAATCAATCGACCTCCAGCGCTCACCAAAGATGAATTCAAATGACCCCAGAGATCAAATGCAAAAGAAATATAAAACTCAATCTCCATATACACACTCTAGGCACTTATCCTTTAACGACCTCTGTTCCATGCACTATGGCTTCAAAAAATGTTGCATTTACACAACTATTTCATGCCCGACGCAGGTTACTTCTCACACGTTGACTAATACCGCACATTGATAAATAAACGGACACGCTCACTCCCATAACGTTGTGACACAATAAGATCTGAAAATCTGTCCAATAAAGTGTTGGTTGACTATATTATCCTTGTGGCCCATCAATTCCATTACGTTTTATCCCACCTTTATTCATTTCTCAATTTCAACGAAATTGACAAACGAATATGATCGCGACTTGATGTTATGTTATATTCCCGATATATATATATATTCCCAATGTTAGACCTTTGGTCCTTATAACTCCGACTTTGCATTAAAAAACCAACATTTACAAACAAACGATTTTATAATAATTCGTCGCCTGGACCCCACATTATATATATCCTGACCAATCAATGTGTGCGTCGTACACCTTAGGTTAATTCCCATGCTTCTTCATTAAACTTCTCACGTCTTCCTCCCGCTCCCGCCGTCCGATCTCCTTCGCCCCGATCAACGGCTCGGGTGCATTTCGCTACGCGTCCCCCGTCGGACTTTAACGCGCGAAATTTCACGTTAACAAAACCCGCTTGGGACACGCGGCAGATTCCCTATGGAATCGCTGCCCGACCCATGAATACCGCTTAACGTCGAGAGGCGGTGCGGAATAGGGCAATCCGCCCTTGGAAATCCACTGTGGTTTTGTTGTACGGTGATTAACCACGGCTATGCACTCGGGTTGCGCTCTTTCTTGTACATCTTAACTTGGGTTACTACCTCCGGTTAGTCTCGGTCCCGGCCTTAATTTAACAAAGCAAGTTATTCTTTCGTATAGGAATTCCGCGAATATTATTGCGGATTCATTACACAGTCCACACCTGTGAGGGAGTTAAATCCACAGGGTTTTCCAATAATCTTCGCGGGAGTTCAAAGGAAATCCAACCAATTCACGAGCATACAAAGATAGAGAATGGAGTTACCAGTGGACAATCGCTTCCGAATCAACGAAGTTCTCCTAACCGACAATTCAAGAATATGGATAGACAACAAAGATTGAAATTCATTCAATTGGAAGCCATTGTTCTTACACATAGTTTACTGGAGAGATTCTCTTTCTTCTTCTCTCCTCTGTTTTTATTACATCCGAGAATAAATTTATACATATACACATATGACTCCTCGGTTCCTCTATGAGGACCGTTTCGGAAACCAAAAGCCTATTACAATTTATTCAATAACTGAACTGACAGCTAGACAAACTGAGCTATTCGACTTCCTCTGACTCTAATTAATCTAAAGAGTTACAATCAACTAAGGTATTGACACCTAGCTGTAATAATTCGAATGTTTCCAAACCCTCCTAGCCACAACATGTGGAAAAAACCTCCTACATTGCTGGCTTGTGCCTAATGCCCCTGCATCAGACTCCTGAGGGAAATTTTCTTCATGGGCTCCTGTCCATGAGCTCCTCCACTGATCTGCCTATCTTCTGCAACATTCCTTCAGTCATCCAAGTGGCATCTTCCTCTGGTTTATCCTTCCATTTGATCAAGTACTGAAAGTACTCTTGTCCTCTGGTCCTTTTGAACACTCTCTTGTCCAATATCTTCTCTGGTTGCAATGGCTGAGCTGGAGGTAGTTGTTCTTTCCACTCAATCTGTTCCTTGTCTGCTGATCTGTCCTCTGCACCATCATTTTCATACTTGTACAAATCTGCAACATTAAAAATGGGAGATATTCCAACATCAGGTGGCAATTAAATCTCATAAGCATTTGCAGAAAAATTTCTAAGTATCTTGCATGGCCCAATCTTTTTGAACTTCAATTTATTATACTGCTTCTTTGGGAACCTCTCCTTTCTCAAGTGTGCCAAAACCAAGTCTCCTACTTCAAAATGAACTTCTTTTCTGCTCAAGTCTGCTCTGTTTTTGTATTTGATGCTGCTGCCTTGTAGTTGCTGTTTCACTTGTTCATGAATGGCCTGGATCTCTGAAGCAAATTCCTCACCATCTGCACTCCTTAACTCTGCTCTTCCCAGATTTCTTAACTCTGATATTCCTCTGGGGTGCATTCCATAAACAATATGAAATGGGCTCTGCCCTGTGCTTCTGTTTGGTGAATCATTATATGCATATTCTGCCTGGGGAAAAATATGATCCCACTGCTTGAGATGCTCTCCTGCAAGACTTCTCAACAAATTTCCCAAACTCCTATTCACTACCTCAGTTTTTCCATCAGTCTGAGGATGATAAGCTGAGTTGAAACTTAGTTGAGTACCAATTTTCTTTCACAATGTCCTCCAAAAGTGACCCACAAATCTGGTGTCTCTGTCTGAAACAATACTCTTGGGTAACCCATGCAATCTAACAACTTCTTTGAAGAACAAGTTGGCAACATGGGTGGCATCACTAGTTTTATAACATGGAATAAAATGTGCCATTTTGGAGAATCTATCCACCACAACAAAGACTGTATCATTCCCTCTCTGAGTCTTGGGCAACCCTAGAACAAAATCCATACTCACCATGTCCCAAGGCCTGTCTGGAATAGGTAAGGGAGTGTACAATCCTGCATTCTGGCTCCTTCCTTTGGCATATTGACAAATCTTGCAATTCTTCACAAACTTGTCCACTTCTGCTCTCATCTTGGGCCAGAAATAAAAGTGACTCTGCTGCTCATAAGTCTTATCAGTACCAAAGTGTCCAGCAAGTCCACCACTATGCTTTTCTTTGATCAAATTTTCTCTCATGGAACATTTTGGTATACACAGTTGGTTCTTTCTGAATAAAAAGTCTTCCTGCAGAAAAAAATCCAGCCACTGACTTCTATCTGTTAGAACAGGGTTACTACATGCCTCAAACGCTTCTTTAAAATCAGGATCTGTTTTATACAATTCTTTGAGAAAATCGAATCCTGCAACTTCAAAATTAGTCTCTTGAACAAGCAAATGTCTCATACTCAAAGCATCAACTACTTTATTGGCGTGGCCACTTATATTTTTCAAAACAAAATTAAAACTTTGGAGATACTCAACCCATTTAACATGCTTATGTTTCAACTTGGGCTGCTGTACAATATACTGCAAAGCATGATTGTCAGAATATAATACAAATTCCCTGGACATCAAATAATGTCTCCACTTCTTCAGTGCTTGAACAATTGCATAGAACTCCTTCTCATAAGAGGAATACTTTCTCCTGGTGTCATTCAACTTCTCACTAAAATAGGCTACAGGCCTATCATCCTGACTCAAAACAGCTCCAATGGCCTCCCCACTGGCATCACATTTTACTTGAAATGGTTTGGTGAAATCAGGCAGAATTAAAACAGGCTTCTCTATTATCTTTTGCTTCAAAACTTTAAAATTTCTCTCTGCTTCAGCAGTCCACTTAAATGGTTGTTTGCTCTTCTTTATGGTCTCAATTATGGGTGCATTAATCTTACTGAAGTTTCTTATAAACTTTCTGTAAAAACTAGCAAGTCCATGGAAACTCCTTACCTCAAAAACATTCTTGGGTGAAGGCCACTCCACAATTGCCTTAACTTTTTCTGGGTCCATCTTCAATCCTTCTGCAGAAACAACAAAACCCAAATACACCAACTCTTCCTTCATGAATGAGCATTTCTTCAAATTTATCAGCAGTTTCTCTTGGTGCAGCTTCTTCAAAACATGATTAAGATGCCTTAAATGTTCCTCTTTAGTTCTGCTGAAAACTAATATATCATCCAGATATACTATCACAAATTTACCAATGAACTCTTTCAATACTTCATTCATAAGTCTCATAAAAGTGCTAGGTGCATTTGATAACCCAAAAGGCATTACCATCCATTCATACAGTCCCTCATTTGTTTTAAAGGCAGTTTTCCACTCATCACCCTCTCTTATTCTAATCTGATGGTATCCACTTTTCAAATCTATCTTTGAAAAATATTTAGCACCACTCAAACAGTCCATCAAATCCTCAACTCTGGGCAAAGGGAATCTGTACCTAATTTTGACCTTATTGATTGCTCTGGAATCTGTACACATCCTCCAGCCTCCATCTTTCTTTGGGCTCAATACTGCTGGTACTGCACATGGACTCAAACTTTCTCTAATCAGCCCCTTGTCCACCAATTCCTGTACTTGTCTCCTGATTTCCTCATTTTCTTTGGGAGTCATTCTGTAGGCTGCCTTATTTGGCAGATTTGAACTAGGGATAAAATCTATCTGATGGCTGATCTTTCTCACAGGTGGCAGCTCATCAGGTAAATCATCCACAACAATGTCACAATACTCATCTAACATTTCTTGGATTTCTACTGGCAAATCATAAATCTTTGTAGAAGTAAGAACTAATTTAGGTTTGCAAACTAAAGCAAAGCTTACCTCTTCTTCCTCTATCTGCTGCAGATATTCCTTCCCGCTCAGCAACAAGGTCTTTGGATCAATCACTCTACTGGATGGCTCTCCTTCTTCCATGGGTATCAATGTATGATGTACCCCATCTTTGAAGAACTTGTAGGTGTTCTTCTTGCCATCATGCACTGCTGCTCTGTCAAACTGCCAAGGTCTACCCAACAGGATATGACACACATCCATGGGCATTACATCACACAAAACTTTGTCCTTGTACTTGCCCATTTGCAGCTCTATTTCACACTGTTCTTTTACAACCAGCTGGTGCCCTTTATGCAGCCAGGACACCCTGTAGGGAGTTGGATGCTCCCTTGTCTTTAGCTTCAACTTTTCTATTACCTCGGTGGAAACCAGATTGTCTGTGCTGCCACTATCAATGACTAGTTGGCAGCATTTCCCTTGGACTTTGCATATGCTCCTAAACAAAGTCTTCCTTTGTGCAGGCTCAATGACTTCTTTAGCTTGCTTCAGCAGGACCTTATTTACCACCAAGGATTCTCCCCTCTCTAGAAGAATTTCTTCTTCAATTTCTACTTCTTCTCCAGCCTGGGCAACAACAACATTCCTTGGACCAACACCCACATTCTCTGGACATTCATAGTGCTTGTGTCCCACTTGCTGACATCTATAACACCTCAATTCTCTGCCTCTGCCTCCTCTTCCTTTTCCTCTGTAAGAACCCCTTCTGCCACTTGCATCCTCCTCTGTAGATGCATTCTGAGGTGAGCTACTGTTAGCTCCATCCCTGGGTGTAGGCTTTCCTCTACCACCCTGACTTCCCTTCCCACGGAAAGTACCTCTCTTCTTGGCAGACTGTTTTCTCAGGAGTTTCTCCTCTGCTTTCAAGGCCATCTGATAGGCCTCTTCCACTGTCTTAGGAGACAGAAGACCAATCTCATCTTGGATCTCTAGCTTGAGACCATTCACATATCTGGCAGTCTTCTCTGGTGTATCTTGGAATTGCCCAGCTCTTATGCTCACTCTGTAGAATTCCTCTGTGTACTCTTTTACTGTCAGCAACCTCTGTCTCAGGTTCTGCATTTGTTTATACAATGTCAGCTGGTAATCACTAGGTAAGAATTTGCCTTTTAATTTAGCCATCATTCTGGTCCAGCTCTTGATAGGTTGCTTACCAACTCTCCTCCTTTCTGCCTGCACTCCATCCCACCAAAGTGCAGCATGTCCCTTCAGCATTGTTACTGCAAACTTAACCTTTTTATCTTCACTTATTTCTTCATAATCGAAGCATTTGTTCAGTTCATTTATCCAGTCCACCAACTCCTCTGGATTCAGTCCCCCTGCATAACTCGACACTTCGATTCTGGGCTTAACTGCAGATCCCAGAACAGTCCTAAGGAGCCTCATGTCAGGAGGAATTTCAACATTCTCTTCTGCTTCTTCTGTCTCAGGTTCGCTGATGTCTTCAGGATCTCTGGGCTGTCTGTGTTCCATGGCATCTATTCTGGCCTCGACCCTCTGCAACATTCCCAACACCTCTGCGTTGGCTACAGGTTTCCTTCTGCCAGCACCTCTTCCAACTCGGACTGCCATGTCAGCAAAACAACTCCACAACACGCTCTGATACCACAATTGACGCAGCAACAGGTCTGAAAGTCCGTCCAATGGAGTGTTGGTCAACTATGACGTGGCACTGACTGAAATCCCTTCTCGTTTTATCCCACCTTTATTCATTTCTCAATTTCAACGAAATTGAAAAAAAAATATGATCGCGGCTTGATGTTATGTTATATTCCTGATATATATATATATATATATTCCCAATGTTAGACCTTCGGTCCTTATAACTCCGACTTTGCATTAAAAAACCAACATTTACAAACAAACGATTTTATAATAATTCGTCGCCTGGACCCCACATTATATATATCCCGACCAATCAATGTGCGTGTCGCACTAGGTTAATTCCCATGCTCTTCATTAAACTTCGCACGTCTTCTCCCGCTCCCGCCGTCCAATCTCCTGGCCTTTGCCCCGATCAATGGCTCAGGGTGCATTTTGTTGCGCGTCCCCCGTCGGGATTCTAATGCGTCAAATTTCCCTTTTAACAAAAACTGCTTTGGGACATCAAGTTTGGGATTTAACACCCTAGAGGTTGGTTGGGATTCAACCTCCACAGAGCAGGGGCGTACTATTTAACAGAGACTCACACGATCATGCACAGTCATGAAAACGAAATAGAGCAGAACGAGAGGTTTACCCGTTGGTCCTACGTTCGAAGTAGATCCACGTGGAGTTCAAACTCCCTGCAACCGTCCTTCCTCTTTCACCTGAAATACAAGAAGAAACCAGCACAAAGGACAAGTTGTACAATATATTTCTACTCTATATGTTAGTGAGATTCATATAAAACATTAAATAAATCATCATAAATGCTTGTATAACAAATATTCTTCATACATTAAAGCATACACTAACACGTTTACTTCGGGAACAGCATGATACTTCTGTATTATAAAAATAGCACGTACAAAAGTAAGTGGAGAGATCACCTGATCCTTCCAAGGCCTTCGCAGACCGTCGTCCGGATCCGTCCAGCCCTTGCCTCGCTAAGACTCCTTCCAAACAGGTGCATACGAGATAACATATAAAGGGATGTGTATCTCAAGAAAACAAGGGTTTCCTGAAATGAACTGGGAAAGTGCAGGAGGCACGGGGAATCAGACTTGGATAGGGAACCAACAGAGTATAATATCAATACTTTCTCTCTCTCCCTTAGGCCATACATATGAGGTATTTTTATAGTCCCTCCAAGTAGTTTCAGCAGTTGGAAACAGTTGGCCACGGGCTGGGGTGGTTGAACTACCTGAGTAACCATCAACCCAGCGCGAAATTAGGGATTTTTATATATTTTTTAATCATTAAAATGGCATACGCGGAAAGTCTAGCTGTACTCGCGTATACACGCGGAAAAACACGGGCATAGTCGCGTATGAAGGATTTTCCACTGTTTTTAAGTGAATTTGTCCAAGTCTGTAGGAATGGGTGCCCATAAATCCATGTAGCAATCATGAATCATGTCAAGGTGAGAAATGATGCTATATCGTACACGCGCATATTCCCTATGGAATCGCCCCCCCCCCCCCGACCCATGAATACCGCTTAACGTCGAGAGGCGGTGCGGAATAGGGCAATCCGCCCTTGGAAATCCACTGTGGTTTTTTTGTACAGTGATTAACCACGGCTATGCACTCGGTTTGCGCTCTCTCTTGTACATCTTAACTTGGGTTACTACCTCCGGTTAGTCTCGGTCCCGGCCTTAATTTAACAAAGCAAGTTATTCTTTCGTATGGGAATTCCGCGAATATTATTGCGGATTCATTACGCAGTCCACATCTATGAGGGAGTTAAATCCACAGGGTTTCCAAAAATATTCACGGGAGTTAAAAGGCAATCCAACCAATTCATGAGCATACAAAGACAGAGAATGGAGTTACCAGTGGACAATCGCTTCCGAATCAACGAAGTTCTCCTAACCGACAATTCAAGAATATGGATACACAACAAAGATTGAAATTCATTCAATTGGAAGCCATTGTTCTTACACAGAGTTTACTGCAGAGATTCTCTTTCTTCTTCTAATTCCCCCCTCCATACATCCGAAGAATACAATTATATACATAAACCTATGACTCTTCGGTTCCTCTATGAGGACCGTTCGGAAACCAAAAGCCTAATTACAATTTATTCAATAACTGAACTGACAGCTAGACAAACTGAGCTATTCGACTTCCTCTGACTCTAATTAATCTAAATAATTACAATCAGCTAAGGTATTGACACCTACCTGTAATAATTCGAATGTTTCCAAACCCTCCTAGCCACAACATGTGGACAAAACTTCCTACATTGTTGTCAAAGGCTCAATGCCCCCATAACATTGGCACAGGTAATCATCAAAAAAAATCTAAACTTTTTCCCGGTAATCTGGATCAACAGATGTCACGTCCAGCCTCCTAATCAAATTGGAGATATGATGGTCGATCCAAGTCTAAAATTTTTTAATTTTGATATTCTATATCCTTTTGGCGTGGCTCTAAACGAAAATTTATTTCTATAGCAATCGCAAACCTTGACCTCTCACTTTTTTGAAACCATTGACCAACCAATAGTTTCACACTTAACTTTCCTTAATCACCACCAGTAGACTGTTCTCACACAACTCACAGCTCTTCAGCAGATCGAAACCATTTGTGCTATGATACCAAATGAAGCCACATGCTATAGCCTCTCAAACTTTACACCGTTTTCACATAGAAAAATATCTTTGCCTATATTCTCCACTTGAACTGGCTGCCAATCTACTTTCCACAAAATTTAACAGGACAATTTCTAGTGATTCTATTTATGCAGGGATCTTCATTGGCAACATTATAAATTCACATGAAGTAGTCCTTAAATTTGTAAAGTAGCAGAGCTCCGTAAAGGAAGAGAAACGACCCTCCGTCACGAGGCCAATAAATGACACTCCATCAGAGATGAGCATTAGCCCCGGTCAAAGATTCACAGTGACCAATTTGATAATATTATTAGTGAAATATAACATTAGACCAACATACTCTTCGCATTCCACCATTAACACAACTGCAATCATTAACACAATGATTTTTTCGGTCTTCATCATCTGCAATAAATTTCTGCTCTGATACCAAAATGATGTAGAGATTCTGCATAAATCAAAGTAGGGCGCATAGAAGGGTATGTATGTCCTTCAGCATGAAAATCCTCAGCTAAATATTCATTAAAACCACATTCGATTAAAATTCAAAATATACATAAATAAGAGAGAACCAAACACAAAAAAATACTTGCATATAATAATAACAAGAAAATTTAGATTCAAACCATTTTTCCCAAATATTACATTTGTGGGCCTCTCGTCTCTCGCCCTTCACATGAACTCTCACACAATTTCTCTCTAAATATATCTGTCCTATTCCATTCTCTGTGTCTCCCTATCCTAACACAAACCTCATATTTATACATAATTGTGGATTAATTCGAATCCATGATTTCCTCCACAAGTATCTCAACCAAACTCTAAAATATATTTATCCCTTTTTTGACTCAACTAAGTTCCATTTAAGGAATTCAAAATCCCTAAATTATCTATACAACTCAAATTCAACTCATATTCTCAATTAATTAAGAGAATATTTACAATAAATCTCACTCTCACATTTTTCTCTAAATCTATTTTCAAAATGTACATAATTTATAAAATAAATAAATAAAACCTCTCCCCCTAAATCACACAAATAAATAATGAAAATTTATCTCGATGCTTCTGCATCATGCTAAAATATCCAACCCTTGCTAATGAGAATTCTAGCAGTATTTAACTAAAAACTAAGTCTGATTGCCCTAATCTACTATGGCAACCCTTATTTATTACAAACAACTGAAATTACACAAGTGTGTTATGCAAGGTCTAAATAAAGAAAATCTCTGACAACACCGCATGTATAATTAATTTCGGTAACTCTTCAAAGATGTAAAAACTCAGGCGGCTCTTCGTGACTCCAAAAAAATATTTGGAGGTGGCTGGAACAGTTGCGAGGAGGCAACGCTGGGTGGTTCTGACATTTGGTTTTCTCTCTCTGGGTCGTCACTTCATAATCATAAAGGAGGATGCACTGCTAGCACTTCTAATCAACCGGTGGTTGTGCTGACGTGTCTATTATACTTTTTCAATATTGAAGTGTACACAGTATATTCCAATCTCTTTGGCTGGGGATCTTCGCACTTATAACTTGTTGGTATACTTCATCCACCTTTCTGTGCTTCCTGAAAGTGGATCTGGTAAGGAAAACATGCTTCAACTCATGTTGAATAAAGATGTCATTCCTCACAGATCACAAATTACTTTCCCAGTCACTCTTCCTTGGATGCTAGTGAATTTGGTGACATCCTTAGTTGTTTCTGTGAGCTTGATCAAATAGTATTCCCTTGGGATCAGCTTCTTATTAGTCTTAATAATTTAGGGAAACTCTTTGGTGATTAGGGGTTCGATCTTGTTCAGGAATATGCTGATGGCCAAGTCCAACTCATTCATTTCTCCTCAAATTGCCTAACTAAATCTCTCTTAGTGAGGATCCTCTTCACTTCCACTATGGTAGCTTTTATGTCTGGTACATATAGCACTTCAAGCTCATAGCTGGTCTTAGAGTTCATGAATTATATAATCTTAGGGATTGTTTTTGGCATGTTTCCTAATTCCTGATTTTCTTTGTCAATGGCCACTACACATTTGTCCACCAATTGTTTTTGTTCAAAAATGATGTTGATGGAGCACCACATTTCTTCCACTGATTTAGTGATACTACCCCATATTATCAACTTCATTTGGCCTAGAATGCTACTATCTACAAATTCCTTTTCTGCCTACTCCAATCTCTCTATCTGTTTCTTGGCTACCTCGTGCGAAGTTTTAGTCATGGCCTTTTGATCTTGTAGGATGCTAATTTGTGCTTCCAATTTCCAGATCTCTTGTGACTGTAGGGTCATGCTTTCCATGGCCTTTGATAGTTGGCCTATCATACTAGGTGTACCAGAAGCTGTGGGGAAAGCTGTTGGAATTGTTGAGATGGGGTAGCTTCCACTGGGATGAGTGTACCCCGAGCTGCCTGTTCTTTATCTTTCAGTAGTTTCTCCATCTGTTTGATTTGTACAGACTGTTCTACAACCAAATTTAATAGCTCTGCCTTCTCTGATTCCTCTTCCGCAATGCCTTTAGCCAAGGGATCTTCTGTAATATTCCAAAGTTAGCATGAAACTACTTGGATTATTGATTTTTGTTTTTAACACCTAGCACTTGAATAAATGGGTAAGGAGGCCCATGAATATGAGAAATTTGAATG
Organism: Pinus albicaulis; assembly: GCA_034641835.2. Taxonomy (NCBI): domain Eukaryota; kingdom Viridiplantae; phylum Streptophyta; class Pinopsida; order Pinales; family Pinaceae; genus Pinus; species Pinus albicaulis. The sequence continues at coordinate 53,419 of JAXQQM020074804.1, forward strand.
AAATCCATCATAGTGTGAAAAGGGATCATCATAGGGGCTGGATTTCACACCTTCATGTGCGAAAAGGGACATTTGCATGTGGACAAGGTCAAGTTTGACCAAGTCAACAACGTTGGGATAAGAGGTGGAGATCATCTTTGGAGACAGCTCAAAGATGGTGGGAGGAAGATTCCTTGGTGGAGGAAACCCTAATGAGTGGGACCCAAGATGAGAAGGATTCCAATTGTATAAAAGGAGGGAAAGGCAACCATTGAAAGACATGTTATTGAATATTGATGTTATGGTCTGTATGACTTTGTGCTTTCTTCAACTGTTTAGTTGAGATTGCTATACTGCTTAGCACAAGGATTTACTGTTTAGGAATTCCTTCTCCTTTCAAGAGAGGCTTCTTGAGGGATCTTGTACTTCATTTCTCCACATCCAGGCTTTAGGCCAAACCACCTCCTTCAGCTACATCGTTATTTCTATAGAAGTATAACGTTGTGTTGCAGGGTGTTGTAGTGAAGGGTTCACGACACCATTTCCAGAGCTTGTTTTTCAGAGGAGGAAGCTTTCTTTCCTTTGGGAAATTAGTGAGGAATATTCTAGAGCATATTACAGATCTTGGCACTTGGCCAACATATTTCCTTTCTCCTATAGTGTAGTCCCTCTCCTTGACTGTGTTATTTCTGTAACCATTTGTAGTGAGGGGTTGCAGTGTTTATTTGGAGGGTGAGATCTTCAATGTTAGGATCAGCCTTTCACTTGGAAGATCCATTGGATGAGGTCTATTAATATTGTATAGCATATTCAGCCATATCCATCCATTTCTTGAGTTGCAGCTACTATTCAGTCCTAGGACTGCAACTCCGACATTTTTTCCATTTTGTATATTTCAGGAAATCCTTTCCAGAATGTCTTGAAATTGTATTTGGGAGTCTAGATCTTCACTCCCATCATTGTATGAGCCATATAATTTCAGATCTATGTATTGAAACTTTCCAGCAGCAGTTATCCTCAATAAAATTGTGTTGTCATAGCCTTGGGCATTATTTGTGTAGCAGTGTACTTCATTTTTCATGTACATGTTCTCTTGAGGCTTGTGTTGCCTAGCTTGAGTGATTATTTCCTCAAGATCTTGTATCTATTTGCTGCTATGACATTAATATGATGGCTATATGGTTCTTCTTACATTTTATGTGTTGATGTATCACTACTCTTTCATTATTGTGTTCATATATTGCTACTTCCCCATTTTGGGATATTACAGTGGTATCATAGCATAATCTTGGCTCAGCCTATGAAATCTCAGCCAATCTGCTATCAAGAAGACAAGAAGAAGAAAATATGAGCAAAAAATACAAAAATAAGACTCCATTCTTGTGAGGAATAAAAGAGGAGAGACTTCCAAAGTTTCTTTCTCAAACTTTGCAGCACATTCATGGAGATCTCAAGAAGATGAGGAAGGAGATGTGTATAGAATCTCCAAGAGAGTTTGGATCTGAATCAAATTCTATATTTTCATATGAGGAGTGTGAGAATGAAACCACACACTATGATTCATAGCGCAGTTACATGCCCAAATTTTCCATGAGAGAGAGGGAAGAAGAAGGAATGACTAGGAGGGAAACTTTTAGTGATTTTCTGCAAGAGTATGAATCTCAAACTCATAAGTTTAGAGATCATATTACTTTTCTAGAGTTTTGCAAGATCAAGGTGAAAGAAGAAAGCAGCATGATAGGGGTGGATTCCTTCTATCTACTTTTGATGGTTCACCTACATGTTCAGCTAGAGCTTAGGTGGAGGAGCTAGACTCCTATTTGCAGCAACACCAAATTTCTGAATATGAGGCCATCAAAGTTGCAGCGCTGCATTTTGGAGGTAAGGCCTATGCATGGTGGATATTTGAGTCTTTTTCTTTGAAAAATGAAAATAATTCTTCTTATGCAAGGTTCACTAAGGCTTTGGTGGAAATATTTGATGGAAAACTTTCTGCATCACATGTGGTGAAACTAAACAAACATAAACAAACAAAAACCTTGCATGTCATGGAGGAAACTCTAAACTCAAATCCACTTCAGAAAAAGATTGAGGAGGCTGATATATTGCGACATTCCTTACTGGAGGCAAGACCTCTATCTCATATTCTTAAGAAAGAGGGTATGGAGATCCATTTTTCAAAAGAGGATCAAATCATTGGGAGGTTGCCCATACATGCTGATGAGGATGAGGGCAACAACGCTATCATGTCTAGAGTTTATCTAGCACATCATGCAGAGGAAGAGGGAGATATTGCTCCAACAAGAGGGGTTATTGCATCATTGCAAGAAATTCCCCAGGATCTCATATGTGGATATCAAGGCACAACTCATGATCTACATGTGCCATTAACAACAGGGTGTGAAACTATGGAGTTAAAAGGAGGAGATAGGGAGGATGACCATCATCATGTAATGAGGAGCACACACCCCTATCTATTTCAGGAGGTTGATGCACCTAATAGGGAGACTATAATGTGAAGTAAGGGCAAGGAAAATTCTGTCCATTTATATATGCAGTCTACTCTTAATCTTGATGTCTCATTGCATGGAGACATTTCATCGCGGAGACCACTAGATCAACAGATGATGAGGGATGCTTTACATTTGGAGGAATTACTCATTGATTTCAGAGGAGTGGAGACCTTGGGAGAGCTTGGAACAACACTGGGAGTCTTGGGTAGACTCAAGGAGGGGAGAGGCATTCTCTCAACATCATCAGTACCCACTCTCATTTCAGATTCTGCGCTGTGGAAAAAGCATAATGGGAAGGATAGAAGCCTTCCAACTCGCATCTTTGGCATGGGAGATGTCAAAGAGGAGGACAACCATATGAAATATGTTCTTTGTGATATATCATCAGCGCTGTCACTATGGAGGATAGATCCATATTGGAATTCCTACTGGTGGAGTATTCCAAGGATCTTTTTACTTGTATGATATTGGATGACCAGTTGCATGAGGAGGGATATTCAGTTAGAGATGAGGTCATCTACTATCATGGTAGGATATTCTTACCTAGAGCTTCCAAGCTCAAGGAGAAGCTACTACAAGCAGCTCATGAAGATTTCCTTTTAGCCACACTTATTATATGAGAGCATACCACACCATCATGGAGGGGTACTTTTGGGAAGGTTTTAAGGAGGAGATATATCAGCATATGAGGAGATGCATGGATCATGTGGAGAGGGAGGAGATACATAACTCTTCGGAAGAGTTAACATAGCCACCTCTTTTCTCTTTGAGGATGAGAGGGGATTCATCTATGAGGCACTCCATTTGCATGAGTAAAACATATGGTAAGGGTATTGCTTGTTTCCATAATGATTTGTATAATGTATATGTGCAACCCTTAACCATATATGTGCAGGGAAGGAGCATTCTTCGTTCTATACTTCATGGCCTACTTGAGGCCACAAGCAGTATTGGTGATGGCCACTCCCTAAGAGGACTTGGGGAGATTGTATCTTTTGCAGAGCATGCTCACTTTGCACCATACACCATACACTTTCTACAAACTTGTGAGGAGATTAGGGAAGCAAGAAATTGGTGGGGAGGCCACCCATCATTTCAATTTCTATTGTAGTTGAGATTCAAACTGCGTTGGTTTCATTTGAGGGACCATTCTCCTTCTCCCTTGCTACATATGCCAGAAAGTATGATTCTCATTATGGTTCCCTATGTTGCTGTTGTTCTCATTTGGGAGCATGATTGGGGGAGAGACACATTGGATGGATGTGTCCTTTGGGGAAGAGGATTCCCACACCTTTGCATTACATGTTCTAATGGGAGCATGGGAGGTGATATGGCCACCACAACAAAACACTTGGCTCTTTCTGAGGTGGGCCATGAGATTGCTTGGAGAATTTGGGCTAAATCATTGGGAGAAACTTTTCTATGAGGTTCCATGTCATGTTGTGCAATAGCAGTTAGGAACACTACACTATGACCACTTGGGAAAATTTTGGTACCTTTCTGTAATATCCCAAAATAGGGAAAATCAACAATAATGGGAATATCTTATAATATCCCAAAATTGGAGATCTTGCAATACATGAACACAATAATGAAAGAGCAGTGATATATCAACACATAGGATTTAAGAAGATCCAAATAGCCATCATATTAAGTTATAGCAGCAAAATGTATACAAGATCTTGAGGAAATAGTCACTCAAGTTAGGTAATACTAGCCTCAAGAAAACATGTACATGAAATATGAAAAACACTACTACAGAAGAATGCCCAAGGCTATGGCAGCGCAGTTTTATAAGGAACAACTATGGCTAGAAAATTTCAATACATGGATACACAAATGTATGGCTCATACAACATAGGGAGTGAATATCTAAGCTCCCAAACACAATTTCTAGTCAATCCTGGAAGGATTGGCTGAAATATGCAAAACTGCAAAATGCCGGAGTTACAGCCTCAAGACTGAGTAGCAGCTGCAACTCAAGAACTCGATGGAGATGGTTGAATATGATGCATAAGATGAACAATTAGACCTCCTCCAATGGATCTTCAAAGTGAAAGGTTGATCCTATCACTAAATATCTCACCCTCCAATAATCCTGCAGACCCTTACTGCAATTGCACACTGAAAATAACGCAGTCAAGGAGAGGGACTACAGTGTAGGAGAAAGGAAATATGTTGGCCAAGTGCCAAGATCTGAAATAAGCTCCAGAATCTTCCTCACTGGTGTCCCAAAGGAAAGAAAGCTTTCTCCTTTGAAAAACAAGCTCCGGAAATGGTGTTGTCAACCCTCCACTACAACACCCTGCAACACAACCCATCTCTCAACAGAAACTGCGATGTAGCTGAAGGAGGTAGCTTGGCCTTGAGCCTGAAAGTGGAGAAATGAAGAAAAAATATCCCTCAAGAGGCCCCTCTTGAATGGAGAAAGAATTCCTAAACAGGAAATCCTTGTGCTAAGCAGCACTGCAACTCTGTTAAACAACAAGAGAATGCAAAATAGTCTTCTAGACCATAAATCAATAATCAATAGCATAAGATGTCTTGTTATGGCTGCCTTGCCCTCCTTTTATGAAAATGAAAGCCCTCTCATCTTGGGTCCCACTCATTAGGGTTTCCTCCACCAAGGAATATTCCTCCCATTATCTCTACGTTGTCTCCAAAGATGATCTCCACCTCTTATCCCAATGCTGTTGACTTGGTCAAACTTGACCTTGTCCACATGTAAATGTCTCTTTTCACACATGAGGGTGTGAAATCCAGCTCCTATGATGATCCCTTTTCACACTATGAGGGATTTTATTCATATTATTAATATGCATGGGTCTCCTTACCCATTTATTCAACTCCTAGGTGATAAAAACAAAAATCAATATTCTAATTAGTTGCATGTTAAATTTGGAATATTACAGTCCTCCCCTCCCAAATGTTGCTTGTCCTCAAGCAACTACAAGGATAGAACTGAGAATTCTCCCTCCTCTTGTATTAGAATCCCCATATGATAATCTCCTCCAAGGAATGAGATGTTGTATCATCAATAAAATCTCCATATTGCCCCTCCCAAGTATGCAAGTTAGCTAAATAGCTATCATCATGTACAAGTAGAGTACTCAAGAAGGAAATAAGGTGATGTACAGAGGTCCCTTTGAGGTATGGGATCTGTAATATATAGGGAATCATCATTCCCATGTGGATCCTCCATCCCCAAGCAATCATCCATACAAAATGAGTTACCTCCCAACATGACAACTCCTGAAAATCCTCTTCCACCTTGAGCTCATGCAATGTAGGTGGGCTAAAAATCTGATCATGGTAGACATAATAGCCTACTCCACATTGTCCTCCTCTCCACTTGTGATAAGTGTAGAGTATCTGCTGCTCTTGGGTTGCAAAAGTGTTGCCTCCAAGTGGCAAGAAGAAAATTGGATCTCCAAAGATCTTCCCTCCAACTTTGTGAATCATGTTGGTCCAAATCATCCCATAGATGATGAATAGGGAATCATCATCATATGGCATCCAAGTGAGAAGAATACTGAAGGTTTCATGTTGATCTGAAAGGTACCAACAGTTGCCTAAGTGGTCACAGTGCAGTTTTCCTAACTGTTGTTGCACAACATGACATGGCAACTCATAGAAAGGTTTCCCCCAATGATTCATGAGAATCATAGCCCAAGTGCTCCAATCAATCTCATGGCCCACCTCTTAGAGAGACAAGTGTTTTGCTGTGGTGGCCATATCATCTCCCATGCTCCCCTTAGAACATGTAATGCAAAAAATGTGGGAATCCTCTCCCCCAAAGGACACATCCAACCAATGTGTCTCTCCCCCAGTCATGCTCCTAATAAAAATAAGAAAAACATCAATATAGCAAGCCATAATGAGAACCATACTTGCTGCCATATGTAGCAAGGGAGAAGGAAAATGGTCCCTCAGATGTAACCAACACAGTTTTCTCCTCAACTGCAATAGAGAATGACAAAAGGTGTGGTTTCTCAACCACTTGCTTGCTGCCCCAATCCGAATTAGGGGAATTTTGAGGTCTAAAATGGGCCTCCTAAGAAAAATGTACAACAAAAATAAACTTTATAACAACCAATAGGATTCAAGATGATGATGTCAACCATGGGGGATGATTTACCATTTTTAAAGAAAAGGGTAAAAATATTAAAATATAATAAAATAATAGAACTACTTTTTCAACTCGTATTTTCAACTTATCTCCCAAAATTTTTACTCAAATTTCGAGTGGGAGTACTCGTTGGATGAAAAATTTAATTCCTCATCCAGGGAGTACCCATGTTGCATACTTTCGATGAACTCTACTACACGAAAAATGAGAAATACATAAAAAAAGTGATTGTAATCACGTTTTTTAATGTATTTCTCATTTTTCGTGTAGTAGGACCCATCAAAAGTATGCAACATGGGTACTCCTTGGATGAGGAATTAAATTTCGCATCCAATGAGTACTCCCACTCAAAATTTGAGTAAAAACTTTGGGGGATAAGTTGAAAAAGTAGTTTTTTAATTTTTCCCTCTAAAATTTGATGATGTCATCAAATCTTATTTGATTTTTTCCACTATTGTTTTATAATTTCCTTAGGAGGCCCATTTTAGACCTCAAAATTCCCCTAATAGCCTCCTCACAAGTTTGGAGAAAGTGAATGATGTATTGTGGTGCAAATTAAGTATGTTCTCCATGAAAAATCTCCTCCCCAAGTCCTCCTTATAGGGAGTGGCCATCAAAACTACTCATGGCCTCAAGTAGACCATGAAGTCTAGAGGGAATAATGCTCCTCCCTTGAGCCAAGTCCTACACATATATGGTTAAGGGATGCATATATACATTATCCAAGTCATTTTGCAAACAAACAATACCCTTACCATATGTCTTTCCCATGCAAATGGAGTGGCTCATAGATGAGTCTCCTCTCATCCTCAAAGAGAAAATAAGTGGTTGTGTTAAATCTTCCAAAGATTCATGTATCTCCTCCATATCTACATGATCCATGCATCTCCTCATATGCTAATATATCTCCTCCTCAAAGCCTCCCCAAAAATACCCATCCATGACGGTGTGGTATGCTCTCATAGAATAAGTGTGGTTGAAAAGGAAATCCTCATGAGCTGTTTGTAGCAACTTCTCCTTGAGCTTGGAATCTGTAGATAAGAATATCCTACCATGATATTAGATGAACCCATCTCTAACTGAATGTCCCTCCTTATGTAGCTGGTCATCCAATATCATACAAGTGAAAAGATCCTTGGAATATTCCACCAATAGCTGGGAATTCCAATATGGATCTATCCTCCATAGTGAAAGCGTTGATGAAATATCATGAATAAAATATTTCATATGGCTATCCTCTTCTTTGACATCTCCCATGCCAAATATGCAAGTTGGAAGGCTGCTATCCTTCCCATGCTGCTCCTTCCACAGTGCAGAATTTGAAATGAGAGTGGGCAAAGATAATGTTGAGAGAATGCCTCTCTCCTCTTGGAGACCACCCAAGACTCCCAGCACTGTACCAAGCTCTCCCAAGGTCTCCACTCCTCTGAAATCCATGAGTGGTGCCTCAAAATGTGAAGCATCCATCCTCCTCTGCTGATCTAGTGGTCTCCTCGGTGAAATGCCTCCATGCAGTGAGACATCAAGATCAAGAGTAGATCGCATATATGAATGGACAGTTTTGTCATTGCCCTCACTGCACAATCCATTCTCCCTCTTAGGTGCATCAACCTCCTGAAATAGATAGGGGTGTGTGCTCATCATCACATGATTATAGTCATCCTCCCTATCTCCTCATTTTATCCCCAGAGTTGTGCCTTGATCTCCATATGTGAGATCCTGGGGAATTCCTTGCAATGATACAAGAATCCCTCTAGTTGGAGCAAGAGCTCCCTCTTCCTCTGCATGAGGTGCTAGATAAACTCTAGGAATGACAGTGTTGTTGCCCTCATCCTCATTAATGTGTATGGGCAACCTCCCAATGATTAGACCTGTTGGGATCTCTGTAGTTTGTAAGATTGGCAAGTACAAACGTTGCAGAGCCTACATCAAAACCACTTTGGAATCTAAGGACCTAGCCATCCTAGATTCAGAGAGGGATCTCTCTATATAGGAGTTAAAAGATATGATCTTTAAGTTTTATGGTGTGATATTAGGCTAGTTATGAAGAACAAGGTTGTTTGTTTTGTTTTGGTTAGGCAGGGATATAATGAAGATGAAGGAAGTATTTATGAAGGGTGAAGATGTAATTAGGTGAAAGAATGTTTCAGCTAATAAGATAGGCAAGGAGCAGCATCAATCCATTGGGCTATGGAGTCATAATAGGGTTTAAGTGAAACACCAAGGTTCAAGAGTGGTCCATGGGGCAAGTCATCTATGTCAAAAGATCTCTTTAAGTTGATTTTATGGAATGGAACATTAAAAAGTGGAATGAGGGAAATCAAACAGATGAAGAAACAAAGAACATCCTAAGATCAAGTAAGTACTTTGAAACTATCCTTCTTTTGGCATGCACTTAAGGAAAGACACAAAGTAATCTAAGATCAGGTAAGTACTTTGAGACTAGCCTGCTTGTGATGTACTTTCAAGAGAAAACATTTAAAACACAGAATAACTTAAGATCAAGTAAAGACTTTTAACTTAGCCTGCTTTCAGCATATTCTTAAGGGAACTTTTCAAAGCAACTGTTGGAGAAGAAACTAGAGGACAGGGCTAACCATAGACTTCCCTAGTTCAACTTTAATTAGCAGACTTTTCGAGACAACTTTTAAGATAAACCAAGAATAGCCTAAGATCAGGTAAGGACTTTGAACCTATCCTGCTTTTGGCATACTCTTACAGAACTTTTCAAAGAAATTGTTGGAGAAGAAACTAGAGGACAGGGCTAACCATAGACTTCCCTAGCTCAATCTTTAATTAGGAGACTTATCAAGCACATTCAAAGACAAAATCTCAAGTTGTACTCAGGAAATATGGGCTCACCAACACTTCACTGGTTATACTATATTGAATCATATTTGAATAAAAAATCAACAGAAAACATAAAGGATAAAGATTTTCAATGAGATTTAGGGTACTTTAGGAGTAAATCCTAATCTATATTTGTTGTTCTTTGTCAGAGGAAAGTGGACAGAATGGAAAAAAAAAAAAAAAAAATTACAGTGAGAAACACATCACCATTGACATAGACCAGGATCCCATAAATTAGTTTTTTGTATTTGATGTTCAAACCAGTTACAATCTTCAAGTCCATTAGGCCTCTACAACTTCAAACTTCTCATCTCAGCTTACGTGTCTTCACTTACAAATAGATCTACAACAGCTTCAAAAGATATTTACATGCAACAGATATCCAGAGACCAACCCCTTCATTGTCTTCTACAGAAGTATTTATAGAAGAATGAGGAGGTCAAGGAGTTTCTAGGGTTTGAGTGTCATTAATTCCATACTAAATGCAACTCCTAGCCTTGAAAACCATGCAAGGTATAAGGCAGGAAAGCTTTTAATTACAACTCTATTTTTATTAACTCTGTTTTTTTTATTTTTGGGCTTAGTGGGTGAAAAGATTGACTTTTAGGCACTTTCTTATCTTTACAATAACTTTTACTGACAGTTTGAAATATTTGTTCTATCTGCAATAACTGTTAGTGGCCCTTTGCCTTAATGTTACTTGACTGAGCCTTAACTGTGTATTCTTTTGAGATAAAAAGGTTGTAGGTGTCAATTTGGTAGCTGGGGGATTCAATTAGCCCCTTTGATGTGGAATTCGAGGTTCTTCTGGATCTATCTTCATTCTCTTTTCCTTAAGAACACTGATTTTCTTTAATACTGGGTTTATGTCTGATTAGGCTTTAAATCCTTTTCTTTAATCATCCTCGAATTTGTTGACTGTGCTTTATCTGTTTAATCTGTGGATTAGGCTTTTGATTTTCGACTTTATGTTTTGTTGGGAAAAATACTGAGAGGGGGGGGTGAATCGATATTTACTGCATAATCAAATCTTTTTACTTTTTCATTCCTTAAAACCCATACGCTACTTTCCTTCAGTAAACTAGCGTATATACGCGGATCCCCTTTATGAAACTAGCGTATACACAGAGATTTAGATCTGTCATTAAATCTTCAATTATATTATTCCATCATTCATTCATCAGATGTTCAATAAACAGTAAACATGTGCAGTAAGAATAGAATAAACCATCACACAAAGCATCACACATGAACACCGGGATTTTTAGGTGGAAACCCAAATCGGGAGAAAACCACCGCTGCAGTTGCTCAGCCTTCAATATTTTATTATAGAGAAAACATCTTACAACATATGTGCTGGCGCAGACTTGACCAGCACGCAGGCACCCACCTGTGCTCGTTTACCAGCCTCTCCTGGAAGGGAGCTCCAACCCCATGACTCGTTTACCAGCCTCTCCTGGAAGGGAGCTACGACCCCCCGATCTCGTTTACCAGCCTCACCTGGAAGGGAGCTACAACCCCCTGACTGAAGGCTACAACCTTCAGCACCACCTTGGACCACGTTTCATCAATTTTCACACTGGATCCAACAACTTCAATAGAACACCACTTGCAGGCCACATTTCATCATATTTCCAGACTGGACCCTTTCCAAACTTTTAAGCACAAACATACATCACCAACAGATACTTAAAAACACAGATCAGATAGCAGAAACACAGCGGAGCAGATAAGATATTTCATACCCTTTGCTTCAGCAAACCCTAGTTTGCATACGCGCTTTCACTTCACTGATGTCGCGTATATACGCGCTTCCGTCCACACAAACCAGCGTATACCTCAGTGTATATTTTATTGCGCATACGCGCTTTCTCTTCGTAGGCCGGGTATATACGCGCTTCCTCCGCGGCGAAGTAGCGTATAGATCTTGATCATTCTGAGCAGCAAACTTCATCGGTCAGGATATTCGGTTCGGATCTGCCCTTTACAACCCGGACGGATGTTCGCCTAGATGCTCGCCTCATCACGAATCTAAACCTTCTGTTAGATCTAGCAAATACACGAGCTATTCAGATCTAGATCCCCTTCTTCATCATTGGTGCATCATATATTCAGATTTATCATTCAAGTGTAACCCTTTCCATTCAGATATACTTCAGAGAGAAGTATTCATTCAAGCTCAGACATCTTGCACCCACACTCATGATTTTCACAATGAAATTCTTCTCCTTATATATGTTTATCCTTTTTCAATACCATGAGCCCGTTTTTCAATACCATGGGCCAAAACAATACCATGAGCCCAAAACAACCTGGACGGGGTCAATTAGGCGGATCATTACCCAATACCATGGGTCAATACCATGGTGGTTACCCTTGGTTTTGCACTTTTTGAGCGCTTTAGCCCATACGCGACTTGGCACGTTCTTTTCCGCGTGCATACGCGACTTCGCCTAGGCCAATCCGCGTATACAAAGAGACATACTCTTTTCATCATATTTTGAGCACATTTTGAATTCCTTTCTTCATTTCCTTTTGTACACACTGTAGATACATCATATTTTCTTCATCGGGAACATATTCTCTCAAGCACAACTTCATCAAGTAAGTTGTCATCATCTTCATCAAGAGGGTTGCCTTTCAAGTACAACACTCAGCATCATATCATCAACAAACATCATATCACATCAGATTTACATCATTTACCAAGTCCATCAAGTCAAGAATAACTTCATCAGGTGGATTGCCATCAAGGACAACACATGTCAACAGTCGCATGTCTTCATCTTCATTCAGTGGGTTGCCATCAAGGACAACACTCTACATCATATTTCCAACAATCTCCCCCTTTGGACTTTATGGCAACCATGATGGTGTTTGGTTACCACAACATATTTAAGACAATATTTGACACCATTCTTTCTCTTCATTCAAACACCATGTCACTCTCCCCCTTTGACATCAAGGGCAAAGGGCGGATCAACACCAACATACTCTCCCCCTTTTCTCCTCATGTAGAAGAAGCGTTCTGCAGATCAGATGTATACTGAAGTGACCAAGCTCCCCCTGAGTTCATGCTGAGTCTTCAAACATATTTTTCAAAGAAGTACATGACTCTATGACATTCCTATCACCAATGACTCATACTTACATCAAAGATTCATCCAAGGGGATTTACATATAAGACTCAAGTACCCTACCAAGTGGGTTTACACAATTCAACTCAGCTACCCAACCAAGTGGGTTTACAAATTTGACAAGTCCTTACATGACTGAATATTACAATTTTACATCATGGGTCTCAACAAGACTTTTTCAACAAATTACAAAGATGACCATTTAAGACCAACACCAGAAAGTCCTTAAGAAAGAGAACATATTTCAGAACCATCATAATGCCAACATTGCATTATACTCAGCAAAGCTAATGCTCCCCCTGAATCTGTGCAACCAAGCAATCTTTCCAAATGACTAAGGCTCCCCCTTAGTTTGTGCATCCTGAAAACTTCCACCAACAAATCATCAAGGAATCTTCATCAAAATATTAAAAACAGAATTATGAGAACTGGAACACCACCAGAGATACCAAATAGTATCAGAGATACCAAACAGCACTGCAGCTGTGCTGAAGAGAGCTGAACCAACCAAAAAATTGTCAGCAATCAGTCATACGCGGATTTCTTTGCAGGAACTAGCGTATATACGCGACTGTGTTTTAGGAAACCCGCGTATCCCAAGCCATCTTCTAAATTTATGCAGATTTGTTCTTTTGACTGGCAGAGAATACTCCCAGCTTCTGTCTTAGATACTCGAACGCTTCCCTGGGCAGAGGGTTGGTAAAGATATCAGCAACTTGTTCTTTGGAGGGAACATACTCCAACTTCACCTTTTGTTGAAGCACTTGTTCACGTAAGAAGTGATACTTGATGGGAATGTGCTTGGTCTTCGAATGCATAACATGATTCTTTGAAATACTGATGGCACTTGTATTGTCACACTTAATGGGGACAGGAGGTGTACATTTGATATGAAAATCTTGTAAGGTTTGCATCATCCAAAGGAGTTGAGTGCAACAAGATGCGGCAGCCACATATTCTGCTTCTGCTGTAGATAAGGCAATAGAATTTTGCTTCTTGCTGAACCAAGATACTAACCGGGGCCCCATGTAGAATGCACCACCACTAGTGATTTTTCGATCATCAACACTTCCAGCCCAATCTGCATCAGTGTAAGCATGAAGAGTAAGATTAGCATTCTTTGGATACCATAGACCAAAGTCTTGAGTTCCTTGAAGATATTTGAATATTCTTTTAACAGCCTGAAGATGAGACTCTTTTGGATTAGCTTGGAATCGTCCAACAATCCCAACAGCATGCATAATGTCAGGTCTAGCCCCAGTGAGATAAAGTAAACTTCCTATCATCGATCTATACTCTGGTTGATTCACTGTGGGAGAATCATCATTAGAACTGAGACTGCATCCGGTTATCATTGGTGTACTTACAGGTTTGCATTCTTCCATGCCATACTTCTTCAGAATTTGCTTAAGATATTTTGCTTGTGAAAGGAATATACCATCTGCAGTTTGATGCACTTGCAAGCCAAGAAAGAATGTTAGTTCCCAAAGTAAGGACATTTCAAATTCTTGCTGCATGACAGAAGCAAATTTTTGACTCATAGATTCTTCGTTACTCCCAAAAATGATATCATCAACATATACAACCACAATCAATAGTTTATCATTTTCAATTTTTGTGTACAAGTTGCTATCAGCAGACCCCTTTGAAAATCCTTGTTGATGAAGATATTTGTCAAGATGATAATACCAAGCCCTTGGAGCTTGTTTGAGACCATATAGAGCCTTTTTAAGTCTACAAACAAGATTTGCATCATTTCCCAGAATGAATCCTTCCGGTTGTTCTATATATACTTCTTCTTCTAGATCACCATTAAGAAAAGCAGATTTAACATCCATTTGATAAACTTTGATTTGTTGATAACTTGAAAAAGCAAGAAACATTCTTATGGCTTCAAGTCTAGCTGCAGGAGCAAAAGTTTCTTCAAAGTCTATACCTTCTTGTTGAGTATACCCTTTGCAAACCAGTCTAGCTTTGTTTCTTACAACATCCCCATTATCATTTAACTTGTTCTTGAAAATCCATTTAGTTCCAATGACATTTTTATCATGAGGTCTTGGAACCAAATCCCAAGTGTCATTCTTTTCAATTTGAACAAGTTCTTCATCCATGGCTTGCCTCCAACATTCATATTTGCTGGCTTCATTGACATTGTGTGGTTCAATTGTTGATATGAGTGCCAAATGATTAGAAGATCCTACAAGAGTTCTCCTTGTTCGTACACCTGATTCCTTGTCACCCAAAATTTGAGATTCAGGATGATTCTTTTGAACATATCTGGATGGAGCTTTTTCAGATAGATCATCTTCAGGTTCTTCATTGGATCCACTGTCTATATCATTGCTATCTGATGTAGAAGGCCATATGTCGCTATCATCTTCTTTTGTTGTTTTTTTTCTTCTTTAGGAGCTGCAGGAGACTCATCAATAACAACATCAATACATTCAACAACCTTTCGAAGCCTTTTATTGTAACATGTGAAAGCTTTGCTTGACGATGAGTAACCAAGAAATATCCCTTCATCTGATCTAGGTTCAAATTTTCCAAGCTTTTCATCATTATTTTTGATAAAGCATTTACTTCCAAAAACCTTAAAATGCCTCACAGTGGGAGAATTGCCATACCAGAGTTCATATGGAGTTTTGTCACTATTTACCCGAACATGAGCCTTATTGAGAATGTTAACTACTGTATGTGTTGCTTCACTCCAGAACATGTCAGGAACATCAGAATCAGCAAGCATAGCTCTAGCCATTTGAACAATTGTTCTATTCATTCTTTCTGCTACACCATTTTGTTGTGGAGTGCCTGCTACAGAGAGCTGTCTTTTAATGCCATGTTGTTCACAAAAATCAAAGAATTCATTTGATGAATATTCTCCTCCTCGATCAGATCTAAGACACTTGATTTTTAGATCTAATTCATTTTCTGCCAATGCTTTGAAGCTCTGAAATTTTTCAAGTGCTTGATCTTTGTGTTTAATGAACCCGATCCAACACATTCTAGAGTAGTCATCGATAAATAAGATATAGTATTCTTCCCCACGTAATGACTTTTCCTCATAGGTCTGATTCTGTCATGATGAATGAGTTCAAAAATTGCCAGTGATCCTTCTTTGGCATTAAATCGTACTGCGATGCCGCTTACCAAATTGACAGTTGCATATGGTACTAGGAAGGTGTAACAGGAAGATCAAAACGAAACCAAGGAAATCTGCTTGGCATTGATTTGAAAGCTCGGATACTTGACCTTGATACCACTAGCCAATTTTCATGTTTGCTTCGTAACATTGATCCTCAAGGAAATGGGATTATCGGAGTTCTTGGATTTCTTTTTTCCTTTTATAATGATTGCACAGTATCCAAAATACCGAACCACACATTCTTTAGGCCGAAGACCACTTTTCTCCTTGATCACACATTTGACTAACATTGCGGTTATGCCTTAATCGATCCACATACATAACATCTTTAGCCTTCACCTTTTCTTTTAGAAATACTGACCCTTTTCCTTTAATTACAGCAGGAGTATCATTTCCAAATGTAACTTTCTTTTCTTTTTCTAGAGCATTATAAGTATGAAGTTTGCTTTTGTCACCTATCATGTGTCTTGAGCACCCACTATCGATGTACCATTGATTTTCTTCACCTTCCGCAAATAATGCTATCCCACAATTTTCAACTGGTGGTTCTTTCTTTTTCCATATTTTGGAGCTTGAGGGAACATGTTCTTTTGGCTGGATCTTGTTCCTGCATTCAGATTCTTCATGGCCAAAGTTATTACAATAAGTGCATTCAACTTCACTTTGAAGAGGAGAAAAATTGTTATAGGTATTCTTCTTTGGTTCAGTATCCAACCTTTTCTTTCTTGCTTATCTTGTCATGATGGTTTTATATGCAACACATTGAATAGCTTTATGACCAAAATTGTGACACGTGAAACATTGCCCATTGAAGTAGAAATTTCTGCGATCATGGAATTTTCTATTTGAATTTACCTGTTGGTTGTAGTGTCTTTGAAAGCTATCCCTATTAGTGTTCCTTGAATTGAGATGGTCCTGCTTTCCCTGTAGAGATCCTTTATTCTGAGTGGCTGAATGATGTAAACCACCTGTAACTGCTTTTAGATAGTTTGGTGCTGAAGTTTGAGAAGATTCTCCGGTATATCCAAGACCTGTCTTTATAAGAGGAGAACGTTGTACCTTGATGATCTCATCTAAGGTTTCAGATCCTTTAGCAAATCTAAGATTCAAGTTTTTTTCTTTCTCAACTTCTTTTCTTTGACTTACCACTTCACATTCTAGTTTTTCAATATGTTTCTTTGCTTCTTCAAGCTGCTTTTCAATGGTCTCTCTGATTATCTTTTGTTCTTCTAAGCGTAGTTTGAGTTGATTATTTTCTTCAAGAAAATCGTTTTCCTCTAGAGCATCCATAAAAGTATCATTTTCTTCTTTTTGTTCAAATGCCATGAGAAGTCTAAAATCTTCTTCACATTCTTCCTCACTATTAGATGACTCATCACTATCTTCATTAGCATAGTAACTTTTCTTAGAGCTAGATCGGTTCTTATTCCTTCTTACTACTTCTTTTCTTTTATAAGGACATTTTGCGGCATAATGACCAACTTTACCACACTCAAAACATTTGACGGGAAGCTTACCTTTGAATCTTCCAGTACCTAGTTGGAGCTTTCTCACGAAATTTTCTTCTTCTTCATCGGATACATAGCTGGATTCTTTGACAACCTCCTTTTCCTTTCCTTTTGTAGATGCCTTAAAAGCAGCTTCTCTTATTTGAGAAGGACCTCCTTGTCTCATTTCAAGAGCAGTCAGAGTACCATGTAATTGAACAATAGTAAGCGATTGCAGATCTTGCCTTTCTTCAATAGCTGAAACTTTAGAGTCAAATTTTGAAGTCAAGGATCTTAAGACCTTTTCCACCAGAGTAGTATCAGTTATGGTTTCACCCAAATTTCTCATTCGATTTACAATATCATCCAGATGAAGAAAGAAACTGGAAACACTCTCATCACTATACATCTTCAAATTTTCATATTCAATTCTAAGAGTTTGGAGTTTTGCACTTTTTACCTTTGTGTCTCCTTCATAGCTTAGAATGATTTTGTCCCATATTTCTTTTGCTGAATGTAGCTGCATCACTTTAGCAAATTCTGATTCAAACATGCTTCCTAGCAAGACATTTACTGCTTTGGCATTGGTTTCATACTTCTTCCTTTCTGCTGCATCAGTAGGAATACTTGCCGGGTATTGATAACCTTCTTCCACGATTTCCCATACATCTGCACCAAGACTTTGCAGATATGATTTTGTACGTACCTTCCAGAATATCAGATTGCTTCCATTGAATAGAGGTGGCTTTATAGACATTACTCCTTCTTGACTTCCCATTGTGACGGATCTCCTTTAAGCGATCAAGCTTCTGCACAAGGACCTGCTCTGATACCAATTGTTGGGAAAAATACTGAGAGGGGGGGGGTGAATCAGTATTTACTGCATAATCAAATCTTTTTACTTTTTCATTCCTTAAAACCCATACGCTACTTTCCTTTAGTAAACTAGCATATATACGCGGATCCCCTTTATGAAACTAGCGTATACACAGAGATCTAGATCTGTCATTAAATCTTCACTTATATTATTCCATCATTCATTCATCAGATGTTCAATAAACAGTAAACATGTGCAGTAAGAACAGAATAAACCATCACACAAAGCATCACACATGAACACCAGAATTTTAGGTGGAAACCCAAATCGGGAGAAAACCACCGCTGCAGTTGCTCAGCCTTCAATATTTTATTATAGAGAAAACATATTACAACATATGTGCTGGCGCAGACTTGACCAGCACGCAGGCACCCACCTGCGCTCGTTTACCAGCCTCTCCTGGAAGGGAGCTCCAACCCCCTGACTCGTTTACCGGCCTCTCCTGGAAGGGAGCTACGACCCCCCGATCTCGTTTACCAGCCTCACCTGGAAGGGAGCTACAACCCCCTGACTGAAGGCTACAACCTTCAGCACCACCTTGGACCACGTTTCATGAATTTTCACACTGGATCCAACCACTTCAATAGAACACAACTTGCGGGCCACAATTCATCATATTTCCAGACCGAACCCTTTCCATACTTTTAAGTACAAACATATATCATCAACAGATACATATCAACACAGATCAGATAGCAGAAACCACAGTGACAGATGTCAGGTTCTGCCATACACCGCCCCGGCCAAGCCCTGGACTGCATACGGCGCTTTCCTTCCGTCATCGGGCTGCGCCTTCCTTCCCACCATAAACCCGGCGTATACCTCGGTGTATATTTTTATTGCATACGCGCTTTCTCTTCGCTGAAGCTGCGTATATACGCGCTTCCTCCGCGGCGAAGTAGCGTATAGATCTTCAATCATTACAGAGCAGCATACTTCATCATATCAGATATTCAGTTCAGATCTACCCTTTTGCTTCAGACAGATGTTCGCCTAGATGCTCGCCTCGTCACAGATCTAAGCCTTCCATAATCAGATCTAGCAAATACAAGATCAATTCAGATCTAGATCCCCTTCTTCATCATTGGTACATCATATATTCAGATTTATCATTCAAGTGTAACCCTTTCCATTCAGATATACTTCAGAGAGAAGTATTCATTCAAGCTCAGACATCTTGCCCCCACACTCCTGATTCGCACAATGAATTTCTTCTCCCTATATAGGTTTACCCTTTTTCAATACCATGAGCCCCTTTTTCAATACCATGAGCCAAAACAATACCATGAGCCCAAAACTACATTACTTCCGATGGTATTCCTGGACGGGGTCAATTAGACGAATCATTACCCAATACAATGGGTCAATACCATGGTGGTTACCCCTGGTTTTGCACTTTATGAGCGCTTTTTCCCATACGCGACTTGGCACGTTCTCCCTTCTTATTTTCTTGAAATCTCCTTGAATGCTTTGTATAGATTTAGGAAGAAGCTTTGAGAGCCTCTCCTCCTTCTTTCCTCCAAAGAATGGAGTCTTCTTTCTGTTCATCTCTTCTTCTTCTTGTCTTCTAGATAGCATATTGGCTAAGATCCAGAGGCTGAGCCAAGATTATGCTTCGATACCACTGTAATATCCTAAAATAGGGAGAATCAGCAATAATGGGAATATCTTATAATATCCCAAAATTGGAGATCCAACGATACATGAACACAATAATGAAATAGCAGTGATATATCAACACATAAGATGTAAGAATATCGAAATACCCATCATATTAAGCTACAACATCAAAATGTATACAAGATCTTGAGGAAATAGTCACTCAAGTTAGGCAATACTAGCCTCAAGAAAACATGTACATGAAATATGAAAAAAACTACTACACAAGAATGCCCAAGGCTATAACAGTGCAGTTTTACAAGGAAAAATTACTGCTAGAAAATGTCAATACATGGATATACAAATGTATGGCTCATACAACATAGGGAGTGAAGATCTAAGCTCCAAAACACAATTTCTAGTCAATCCTCGAAGGATTGGCTGAAATATGCAAAACTGCAAAATGTCTAAGTTGCAGTCTCAAGACTGAGTAACAGATGCAACTCAAGAACTGGATGGAGAAAGGCTGATCCTATCACTGAAGATCTCACCCTCCAATAATCCTGCAGACCCTTACTGCAATTGCACACTGAAAATAACGCGGTCAAGGAGAGGGACTGCGCTGCAGGAGAAAGGAAATATGTTGGCCAAGTGCCAAGATCTGCAATAAGCTCTATAATCTTCCTCACTGGTGTCCCAAAGGAAAGAAAGCTTTCTCCTTTGAAAAACAAGCTCTGGAAATGGTGTTTTCAACCCTCCACTACAACACCCTACAACACAACCCAGCTCTCAACAGAAACTGCGTTGTAGCTGAAGGAGGCAGCTTGGCCTTGAGCTTGAATGTGGATAAATGAAGAACAAAGCTCCCTCAAGAGGCCTCTCTTGAAACGAGAAAGAATTCCTAAACATGAAATCCTTGTGCTAAGCAGCACTGCAACTCTTCTAAATAGAAAGAGAATGCAAAATAGTCTTCCAGACCATATAATCAATAACATAAGATGTCTTGCTATGGCTACCTTTCCCTCTTTTTATACAAATGGAAGCCCTCTCATCTTGGGTCCCACTCATTAGGGTTTCCTCCACCAAGGTATATTCCTCCCACTATCTCTGTGCTGTCTCCAAAGATGATCTCCACCTCTTATCCCAACGTTGTTGACTTGGTCAAACTTGACCTTGTCCGCATGCAAATGTCCATTTTCACACATGAGGGTGTGAAATCCAGCTCCTATGATGATCCCTTTTCAAACTATGAGGGATTTTATTCATATTTTTAATATGCATGGGCCTCTTTACCCATTTATTCAACTCCTAGGTGATAAAAAAAAATCAATATTCCAATTAGCTACATGCTAAATTTTGAATATTACACTTTCAACTCTACATGAAACCTTTAGTATTCCCCTCACTTGGATGCCATATGATGGTGATTTCCTATTCATCATATATGGGATGCTTTGGGCCAGCATGATTCACAACATTGGAGGGAAGATCTTTGGAGATCAAGTTTTCTTCGTGCCACTTGGAGGCAAAAATCTTGCAGCCCAACAGCAGCAGATACTCTACACTTATCATAAGTGGAAAGGAGGAAAGCATGGGGTAGGCTATTTTGTCTACCATGATCATATTTTCAGCCAACCTACATTGCAGGAGCTCAAGGTGGAAGAGGATTTTCAGGAGTTTCCATGTTGGGAGGTAAATCACTTTGTATGGATGATTGCTTGGGGATGGAGGATCCACATGGGAATGATGATACCTAATATATTTCAGATCCCATTCCTCAAAAAGACCTCTAGACAACACCTTATTTCCTCCTTATTACTCTACTTGTTCATGATGATAGCTATTTAACTAGCTTGCATGCTTGGGAGAGGAAATATGGAGATTTATTGATGAGATATCTCATTGGAGCTTATCATATGTGGATGATACAGTAGGAGGAGGGGAGACTTCTCAGTTATATCCTTGCAGTTGCTTGAGGACGAGAAACATTTGGGAGGGGAGGACTGTAAGATTCCAAAGTTAGCATATAGCTACTTGGAATATTGATTTTTGTTTTTAGCACCTATTAGTTGAATAAATGGGTAAGGAGGCCCATGCATATGAGAAATTTGAATAAAATCCCTCATAGTGTAAAAAGGGATCATCATAGGGGCTGGATTTCACACCCTCATGTGTGAAAAGGGACATTTTCATGTGGACAAGGTCAAGTTTGTCCAAGTCAACAACGCTGGGATAGGAGGTGGACATCAACTTTGGAGACAGTGCAGAGATAGTGGGAGGAAGATTCCTTGGTGGAGGAAACCCTAATGAGTAGGACCCAAGATGAGAAGGCTTCCACTTGTATAAAAGTAGGGCAAGGCAGCCATAGAAAGACATGTTATTGAATATTGATTTTATGGTTTGTATGACTTTGTGTTTTCTTCAACTATTTAGTTGAGATTGTTTTGCTGCTTAGCACAAGAATTTCTTGTTTAGGAATTTCTTCTCCTTTCAAGAGAGGCATCTTGAGGGATCTTGTACTTCATTTCTCCACATCCATGCTTTAGGCCAAGCCACCTCCTTCAGCTACAACATTATTTTTGTAGAAGTATAATGTTGTGTTGCAGGGTGTTGCAGTGGAGGGTTCACAACAACATTCCAGAGCTTGTTTTTTAGAGGAGGAAGCTTTATTTCCTTTGGGAAATCAATGAGAAAGATTGTAGAGCATATTGCAGATCTTGGCACTTGGCCAACATATTTCCTTTTTTCTATAGCGCAGTCCCTCTCCTTGACTACGTTATTTCTGTAACCATTTACAATGAGGGGTTGCAATGTTTATTTGGAGGGTGAGATCTTCAGTGTTAGCATTAATATTTCACTTGGAAGATCCACTGGAGAAGGTCTATTCATATTGTGCAGAATCTTCACCCATATCCATCTAGTTCTTGAGTTGCAGCTGCTATTTAGTCCTAGGACTGCAACTCCGACATTTTTTCCATTTTGCATATTTCAGGAAATCCTTTCCGGAATGTCTTGAAATTGTATTTGGGAGTCTATATCTTCACTCCCATCATTGTATGAGCCATATAATTTCAGATCTGTGTATTGACACTTTCCAGCAGCAGTTATCCTCAGTAAAATTGCGCTGTCATAGCCTTGGGCATTATTTGTGTAGCAGTGTAATTCATTTTTTATGTACATGATCTCTTGAGGCTTGTGTTGCCTAGTAATATTCCCAATTTTTGTAGCTAATGGGAATATTGCATTTTATTTTCAGTTTTCTTAACTCATGAATAAAAGTGTAAAGGAGGAACTCTAAAACTCCAAATCAACAAAATAAATCAATGGCTAATGTGAACATGGAAAAATCTGGGACATCTTAATAAAATACACTTAGGTGTGAAGAGGAATTGAGAGGATTGAATAGGTCAACAGGAACAAATCACAGCAGTGTCCAGATACATTGAACCTCGTCATTGATCAACGGATTTTTAGATGGAGACCCTCCATGTGAAAGGGGTTAACTCATTGGAGGTGGTTTAGGGTTTTCCAAACCCTAATGTTATAGAAGAAAGAGGAAGGCCACAAGGAAAGGGTTGTTGAAGATAATTCGATTTTGAGATTGCTTAAGAAACTCAAACTCTCTTGGTTGTTTAGCTAGAGAGAGAGGAATTTCATGTTTAGGGATTCCTCCTCCTTCATTGAGGAGATCTTTAAGGAGTATGTTCTGAAATGCCTCACATATAGGCTTGAGGCCAAGCTTCCTCCTCTAGCTACATAATTTTTTGTTGGGTAGGAATTGTTGTGTTGCAGGGTCTTGCAGTGAGGGGTTTTCAACACCACTTCCAGATCTAGTTTTGCAGAAAAGGGAGCATTCCTTTCTCTGGAAGATTAGTGAGGAAGCATTGAGCTTCAGTTCTAGATCTTGGCATCAGGCCAAAGGACCTTCCAACATCATCTGTGTAGTATACTCCAGAAACTGTGTCATTTTTCTAGTGCATTGTTGCAGTAGGGTTTCTACCCTAGTTGGATTCTTATTTCCTTGAGGAAGGGCCATCCCTTCTTCTGGAAAGTTTGTATTTCAGTCATCTTCTGTAATTTTGTATATTTCAGCTCATCTACTCAGATTTTCAGTGATTTTGCATTTTCCAGATCCATATTCTGCAGATCTGATACTTGTATTTTGTTCTTTCATGAAATCCCCTTGCCAGGTGATATATTTGATGTGTAAAAGGAGGTGAATCTCCATTTTTCTTCATGCTCAGTTATAATAAGATTCAGATATTATTTTTCAGAAATATTTTGTCTAATGTCTTCAGAAATCATGAAATGTGTGCTTCAGCCATTTTCTGCATACTCCAAGTCATGGGAAATCGGCATTTTTAAGCTTATTCGGGAATGGAGGAATTTTTTAACATAGATAGAATGGTTTTTTTGAGCTGAAATTCGGATCATAGGTCCCTCATGACCTAATATAAAATAACCTCCCGTAATTTACCTTAATTTTAAGCAGATTGCTGAAAACATCTATTTTAGGGTCGAAATCACTGCTTTTCCCCACTTTTTGGATCCTATATTCATATATAAGTTGTTGTTGTACTTGAAATCAGTTTCTGAGTGTATATCAGCACTTTTTGTGCATTGATATCTCTCTTCAAATTCAGTAAAGCATTTTAATTTGCTGCAGTCCCTCATTGGGCCTTCTCTTGAAGATAACTAGGTGCGGGAGATATGTTTAACCCACCTAGTCTTATTTGTTTCAGCTCAAATATTGGATTTAGTTTGTATATTTTCTGATATAAAGGAAACAAGAGCTATTTTCCTGTTCTAAAGCATATTTTTCTGAAAATGCGTTTTGAAGTGCATGATTCATGAGCTGTTCCTAATCTGGAATATTACAGTGGTTTCAGAGCAAGATCTCTAGCACAGCCTGTGAGATCAAGCTCTCAGAGAAGTAAATAGAAGAATAAAATATCAGAATGATGGAGAGGATGAGGTTACTTTCATCAATATTCAGATCTAAGAAGAGCCTCTCCAAAGAGGTAAATCAGAAGAGAGAAACAAGATGCACCAAGACTCCTAGAGGGTTTCGAGAAGAAGCAAGCTGCAGTGATATTTGCATGAGGATTCAAGAAGAATAAGGAAGCCCTATCACTTCCTATCAGCAAAGCATAAGACCGGAGAATCCTAGATCTCCTCATAGATCTACTATGCCCACTTTATTTGAAGAAGGTGAGAGGTATAGCAATGAAGGAAAGAGATGCAAAGAAACTCCTAAAGGGTTTCAAGATGGAAAGGAAGAACTATACACCTCCTATCATCATAAAGCGGGGAGAATGACTGAAGAAGAGATCTCACTACTTATTTTTCAGACATTGAAGTGTATTGAAGAAAATCTCAAGGAGTTTGATGAGGAGAGGAGAAAGATGAGCTACAAAGAGACATCTCCCAAGGAAACAAGGGAGGATGTCAATCTTGTCACTTTGGGTAAGAGATCTCCATTTTCACCACCTGCTGCTAAGGTACTTGCATCTAGAGAAGAGGCACTTGCATCTTTGCAAGGTAGTCTTGAGCTCTTGACATATGGAGTCCCATGCATGAATCAGGAGATGCATGAGGAGGAGAAGGAAGATACCAGCGCTGGTATGCTTGAAGAAAGGATACCATCATTCTTGCCAGAAGTTGGAGGCATCATTGATCCAGGTGGAGGAACTCTTGTGTTCTGTCAAGAGGTTCCCACATATCAGTTGATCCAAGGTATGCATGAAATTTCAGCACATATTGTTTCAAGATTAATGCACAACCAAGGATTAAATCAAAATGTTGATTTGAATCAAAGACATGTCACAGCGTAGAGGACCCTTGTTCTAATCAAGGAGGATATTGGAAACTATCTCTATGCATCAGTGTTGAACTGCATTCAACCTCTTGAGTTGAGATGTAGAGTTTCAAAAAGGGGGATTAGTACTATCCTATGTTCAATGGCTGATTGTGAGATCAGAAATGTGACTTGCTTTGAGACAGTGCATGCATCACTTTGTAGATCTACAGTGTTGTCACTTAGTGACTGTGAAAAAGAGGCTTCAGCTCTCTTGGAGCATTCTAGAGGTAGCTTCAACCTTGAAGCAGTGGAGAAGAGGAAGATGAAGAGTATACATCTTGAGATGGGAAGCATTTTCCCCCCTCTAGATGACACTCTCTCAATGAACATGTTACAGCTCAAAGAGAGACTTCTACTTACTGTAGATTCAAAGCCTCACTGGTTTTGGAAGGCCATAGATGGGAGAAAGGTCTCACTAAGAGATCTCAACATAGATGCATTTCAATATTTCATGAGATGCAAGGTTCTTCATTGGTTCAAAGGAGATGGTATTCTACAAAGGGAGGATGCCATGATTATGCAACACATCACTCATCTTCCATATTGGAGTGAGTGGATGAGGATGATGAGAAAGAGATCACATGATCACTCGCAGACATATATGGGCCATCAAGCTTGGTTACGCTGGTTTCCCTTGGGAGACTCCTATCACTCTCCAAAGGCACCTATTTATTTGATCTATGCCTTGAAGAATGGTCATGAAATGAATAAGGAGGCATGGAAACGCTGGTTGCTTTGGGGTAAGCATGATCACTACCCAAATATTTTCATTCTCTCATCTCATGCTTTATGCATCATTAATAGAGTATATGAAAAGGAAGCATGGTTGATGTGGCTGTTAAAAGGAGAGTTTGGAAATCACATGTTATACCTCATGTCCATGTATTCACCCATGTTTGAAATATGTCTCATTTATCCACATGTATTTCTATTGGAGGGATGTTTCATGCATGAACTTTGGCTTGGGAGGAGGGATGACTCCCACATGATGTGGTATGAGGGAGCTTGCTTGTACTATGTTGATGAGACATTTCACATGTCCATCATTGTGTTATTGCTCCATGATCCACATGTTGATAAGGAAAGAGGGCTGCAAAGGTCCTTATTTCTATGGCTGCTTCTGGGTGAGTATGATTACTACCCAATAGCTCATCATTTTCTAAATCATGCCCTGGATTTCAATTTTATGTTGCACCAAGAGAAGGCATGTACAATTTTGACTCACTTGGGAGAGTATGGCCACCACATGACATCTCCTATGTCTATGTGTTTTGCATTGTGTAAAATTTGGCATATTGATTTCATGATGTGCATTGATGATGATACTTTGTATTGGGCTGATGTGACATATCATATGTCCATTAGTATGGTTTGGTTTCATGATGAACATGAGGAGGAAAGAAGGAAGCAATACCTCTTGTTGCTTGGGTTGCTTTTAAATGAGTATGGTGACCACCCCATAGCTCATAATTTTCTGATTCATGCCCTATGTATTAAAGATAAATTGCAGCAAAGGAGGGCATGTACATCATCTTTTGGAAAGCTTGGCTTGTCCATATTACATGGAGGAGATGGAGGATGGCAACAAAGGGCCTTGCTCCGGTGGTTATTATTAGGAGAATATGGTTTGACATATTTGTTTACCCATATTACTCCTTACCTTCTTCTTTTTCCTAATGCTAGAATGATGGAGTTTGG
This sequence comes from Pinus albicaulis, assembly GCA_034641835.2. NCBI lineage: Eukaryota > Viridiplantae > Streptophyta > Pinopsida > Pinales > Pinaceae > Pinus > Pinus albicaulis. The sequence continues at coordinate 80,690 of JAXQQM020074804.1, forward strand.
ATCCAAGGAAGCCAACAGGGCTAACAATGAGAGCATAACAATGCTTAATCAAATCCATGAGACATGGGATGGAGGAATGTTTTGCATGATGAAGCTTCCCCTTTGTGGAAGGAGCTACTATATTTTGTGTCTCTCATGTGCTTATGATGGTGTTGGACATCATGTAATTGTCATCTTGTACTTCATGATAGGAAGAGGACCTCTAACCTTACAGTTGGAAGTCATCTCATGTATTTGTGGAAGACAACTATGGAACCAAACATACATAACCTGTTGCAGCAAATGGAGGAAGCCTTCCTTATGTGGATGCCATTTGGAGGGGAATAGATGGTTTGCATCTACAATAAGAGTTGGTTGATGGCAAGCAACATTTTTCCAGGGGAGACTATAATATTCCCAATTTTTGCAGCTAATGGGAATATTGCATTTTATTTTCAGTTTGCTTAACTCATGAATAAAAGTGTAAAGGAGGAACTATAAAACTCCAAATCAGCAAAATAAATCAATGCCCAATGTTAACATGGAAAAATTTGGGCCATCTTAATAAAATACACTTAGGTGTGAAGAATAATTGAGAGGATTGACTGGGTCAACAAGACCAAATCACAACAGTGTCTAGATACATTGAACCTCCTCATGGATCAACGCAGTTTTAGATGGAGACCCTTCATGTGAAAAGGGTTAACTCATTGGAGGTGGTTTAGGGTTTTCCAAACCCTAATGTTATAAAAGAAAGAGGAAGGCCACAAGGAAAAGGTAGTTGAAGATAATTCGATTTTGAGATTGCTTAAGCAACTCAAACTCTCTTGGCTGCTTAGCTAGAGAGAGAGGAGTTTCCTGTTTAGGTATTCCTCCTCCTTCATTGAGGAGCTCTTGAAGGAGTATGCTATGAAATGCCTCACATCCAGGCTTGAGGCTAAGCTTCCTCCTCCAGCTACAAATTTTTCTGTTGGGCAGGAATTGCTGTGTTGCAGGGTGTTGCAGTGAGGGGTTTTCAACACCTCTTCCAGATTTAGTTTTGTAGAAAAGGGAGCATTCCTTTCTCTGGAAGAGTAGTGAGGAAGCATTGAGCTTTAGTTATAGATATTGGCATCAATCAAAAGGACCTTCCAACATCATCTGCGTAGTTCATTCCAGGAACTACGTCCTTTTTCCAGTGCATTGCTGCAACAGGGTTTCTACCCTAGTTTGGTGCCAATTTCCTTGAGGAAGGGCCATCCCTTCTTCCGGAAAGTCTGTATTTCAGCCCTCTTCTGTAATTTTGTATATTTCAGCTAATATAATTATATTTTCAGTGATTCTACATTTTCCAGATCCATATTCTGCATATCTGATACTTGTATTTGTTCTTTCATGAAATCCCCTTGCTGGGTGATCTATTTGATGTATAAAAGGAGCTGAATCTCCATTTTTCTTTATGATCTGTTATAATAAACTTCAAATATGATGTTTTAGAAATATTTTTTCTAATTTTTTCATAAATCACGCAATGTATGCTTCAGCCATTTTGTGCATACCCCAAGTCATGGGAAATCAACATTTTTAAGCTTATTCGGGAATGGAGGAACTGTTTAACATAGATAGAATGCTTTGTTTGAGCTGAAATTTTGCATGGAAGTTCCACATAGCCTAAGATAACATATCCCAGAGACGTTTCCATTATTTTTTTTCATATTTCTGACTACATATATTTTAGGGTCGAAATCACTACTTTTCCCCACTTTTTGGATCGTAAATTCAGATCTAAGTTGCTGCTGTACTTGAAATGGGTTTCTGAGTGTCTAACAGCAAATTTTCTGCATTGATAGCTCTTTTCACTTTCTCCAGAGCGTTTTACTTTGCTGCAGCCCCTCATTGGGCCTTTTCTTGAAGATAACTAGTTGCGAGAGATCTGTTTAACCCACCTAGTCTTATTTTTTTCAGCTCAAATATTGGATTTAGTTTGTATATTGTCTGATATAAAGGATCCAAGAGTTATTTTCCTGTTCCAAAGCATATTTTTCTGAAAATTCATTTTTAATTGTATGATTCATGAGTTGTTCCCAATCTAGAACATTACATTCACATTGTTCTTCCTTGAATGATCTTCTTCTTAGGCTATTCCAGACTTGAGATCACATTTAATCCATTCATGTATTTGAACTTTCAGACTGTATTCTTCCAAGGCTGTGACCACCACTGGTAAGTTGAGGTCATGCCATTGAGTTCAACAATATATAAGAATTATCTTTATTGGAGGAAACAACGAATCATATATATAGAATTGAATCAGTATTGTAAGTGAATTTGACTGATTTGTACTCGCAAAATCTTGTTGTGGTAGTAGTGAACCATCCATACCGAATTATGATAGTATCATCGTTCTATCACTATGGTAACACTAATGATCGAAGTCTTTTCTATTTAGTCATGCTGAGAATGTCACTTGTAATCACTGTAATTTTCTCACTGATATATTTATATACCTGAAATTGTGCTATCTGAGTTCTGCTTCCTTTTTCAAACTTATATACCATCGAGAATCTCAGGTTGAATCCGAACTGTGGGGATGTATGCATGTCGAGACTGTGTTTAGGATGACTGTGTAATATTACCTCATATACATGTATGTCGAGATTGTCTACATGTAAGAATTAGTGTATAGATATTACTTCTTGACTGAGATCCGAACTTCTTTGACCCATGCACCCAAACTGAAGTATCACCGAACCTGTGATGTAGGTGACATGTTTCATAATATTTGTGCTATAAGCGCTACAATGTAACCAAGCTGAGGTTGTAACCTCCAAACTGAAATGGATTTGTATCACTGATAGCCCTTTTTTGTAACCAAAGCTTTGATACCATGTTGAGAATTTGTATGGCTGTAGGTTAATAAAAAATTCTCTTCTTGATAATTACTTATGAACTTCCTTGGATTACTTATGATTTTTCTTTGTTATCTTGTTTAGTCTTTCATAAAGTCAATTATCAAATAAAAATGACATAAACTTACTTTTATTAACTATGAGAGGGAAGGTAACTTATTACTAGGATTTACCTTCCTCTCTTTTCTTATCCAACAGTGACCCTTCCTCTCATCAATCCGCATAATTTTTCTGTTCATGAGCGCATAATTGAATTCATATTTATCTTCAAAATCATATTCACACTTTTATCTTGTATGTATATCGGCGAACCTTGCTCGCAATTCTTTCTGAGATGGTTTTGTATTCTTGCAGTGATATCCGCACTTCTTTCTCATTTTATCTGCTTACAAAACAATCCACAAATTGATTCAGGCTTATCCGTAATTCTTTCACATGTGATATACACATTTTCTTCATTCAAATAATTTGCACTGTATGTAGTATTATCCACACTTGTGATTACAGAGATCACCATTTTATATTCACAAATGTATCTGCGTTATGCCCAGGGTGATCCACATTTTTCTTTGATGTACCATTTCAAATAGATCCACATTTCTTTGCTATGCCCTTTTCAAAAGGATCTGCCATTCCTGTAGATATGACCACATTACCTTTTTTGAGATGATCACTTATCTTGCCTTCCATTATCTGAAGATCAATGGTATATATATACAGACAGTATTACTATATTTAGGGCCAACCACTAATTATGCTGGTAGGCTGAATTATCATTCAACTTATCATTCAATTGGAGGCTAAATTCATAGTTTAACTTGCAGCATGTTGGAGGAATGAATGAGACAACTCATTCACGGTTTCAAGAACTAGGTCTTGGAGAATTTCGATGCTTCATATACATATGACACATATTACATTTGAATATAGAAGATAAAAACCTAGATGGACATCAAGAAGAAGTCCACTAACCTATAATAAACTCTTGCTCATGAAACCCATGAAGAAAGTACAAAATACATTTTATCATCCCTGTCTTCTACTTTACATAATTACATAGTCAACATGAAGACCGACCTAGTTACACTTTTCAACAACACATAAAAAAAATTTAGTAGCATATTACTTTAGATGAGCACTTAAATGAGTTGGCTGAGGAGGAAATTGAAATTATCACTCAACTTGAAGAATTTTGAGCCTAGGAGGAAATCCTTTGGAGACAAAAATCATGAATTTGATGATTAAATGTGGGTGAAAAAAATACTATATTCTTCCATAGATCTATGATTAAGCATCGCCACCATAAAATAATTTTATTTCTTCAAGATGTGGCAAGAAGAAAAACCATAGATCATGAGGACATGGAAGTTGAACTCATCAAAATCTATGATCATATTATTATAGAACCCTAAGATGATATGAAAAAAATTATTAAATGAATAATTAGAGTCATTCCTCGCCTTGTCAAGGAGGAGAAAAATGAAGCCCTAATGCGAGAGATATCCCTAGAGGAGGAAGCGGAGGAGACAACCCTCAATATGAAAAAAAACAAGGACCTCGACACGAATGGCTTTACTAAAAATTTCATTGATACTTTATAGCCCTTCCTAACTCATGAAATCCATGCCCTAGTGGAAAAATCCAGAGCGATCTCTTTTGTTCTTATAGGCATCAATGCCACTTTCCTCACTCTAATCCTGAAGTTGAGAAAGGTCAAAAATCCATCTAGTTTTAGACCTATTTCTCTCTACAATGTCATCTACAAATTAATAACATAAGTCATAGCAAGTTGTCTCAAGTGCATCCTTCCTATGTGAATTTCTCTATAGAAAACATGATATGTCGAAGGGAGGAAAATATTGTATCATATTGTGGTTTCCAATGAAGTCATCCACTCCTTGAAAAGGTTCAAATAAATAAGTATGTTGATCAAACTCAACTTATCAAAATATTTTGACTAACTTAGTTGTTTCTATCTTCAGCAAGTTCTTCAAGGTTTTGTGTTCTTGTATTATTGGATAAATTGGGTGGGCTCTCGTGTTTCCTCCCCCTTCTCCATCCTCCTTAATGGCTCACCAATACACACTTTTTCCTCCTTGTGAGGCATCCAATAAGGTGATTCTCTCCTCCCATTCCTTTTCATCTTAGTTTCCAAAGGTCTCGGTTGTTCCATCCACTGGAATACCTTGCAAGGATAGATCAACGGGCTGAGGATTATCTGAGATTACTTTTATATTTTGCGTCAATTGTTTGTGTATGTCACCCTCCTGATGGGTTCACAAAATATTATATAAACCATCATGCTTAAAATAATTCTAGTATACTTTTCGTAAACCTTAGACACTTCCATCAACCTCTCCAAATCTAAAATATTCATCTTTAATACCCCTCTTGCTATCTAAATACATTTCACTTGCATCCCAAGATACCAAATTAGTCACCTGCTGGAAAAATACTTGGTATCTCCCCTAGTGGATTCCACACTAAAATCAAAACATTGGAAGAATTTTCTCCATAAAATCAAAGAAAATTTGAACTGTTGGAACTTTAGATCACTCAGTATTGTGGGTGTTTTTTCCTTCTCAAATAAATGTTGCAATCCTTTCTAATATTTCTCTTTTCAGCCATGGAGACCCCCAAAGGCATCTTAAAAGTGATAAAAAAATATTCATCATTCCTTTCTATGGGAGGTGCCACCATCGAAAAGAAATGGGCCCTAGTCTCTTGGGAAACATTATCCATACCCAAGTCAAAAGGAGGTCTTGGCCTTAGATATTTTAAAATCCTCAACAAGGGTTTTGGAGCCAAAAATTGGTGGAGATGGATACATGGAGGTAAATAACTATGGAAACAGATATGGAATAAAAAATAGAGGCATGGGATCTCATTTCAACAAAATATCAAAATTTCCTCCCCGAATCAAGGCTCATCTATCTGGAACCATGCTAATGCTAATAAGGATCTCATTCAAATGTACAATTTTGGTGATATTAGAGATGGGAGATCAACCCTCTTTTGGGAGGAATAATGGTGAAAACTTCATAAGATAATCAATAATGGATCCATCTCTACTCTTAAATAATGCAAGATAACCATTTTATTAACGTAGAATATTATTGGCAATATAATTCCCCTTCATCCTCTTGGTTAAATTGGGAAAATAGTGATCACTAGCCTCACCTTAGAGAAGAAGTTGATCTTAATAAATTTTGGGAAGATCTCCGAAAGAGAAAAATTATAATGATAAACTTCGATGGGGGTATCATACCAATGGCATGTTCATCCCCAAGGTATCTTACTCCCTTGTAGCTAGTTATAACAACTTACCATCTCACAAAGTTTGGAAGCATATTTGGTCTTAAAACCTATGGCCAAATATGAGTATTCAACTTCCTTGGCTCCTTGTTAGGAAGAGAAATATCGCACGGGATTGAATGATTAAAGACAACTTTGAAGTTAATTCCTTCTTCCATCTATGTCACAGTAATTTAGAAGATTCCAACCACTTGTTCAATACCCGCAACTAATCTAAATAGCTTTGGGATCAAGTTAATCTCCTCTTTGAGCATTACAATAGAGAAAATGGAAGAATTGAAAACATCATCACTATTTGGAGCTCATCTAAATTTGAAAATCCCATCCTGAATAGAGCCTCGACCTTAATACCTGGTCTTCTTCTCTGAGGTATTTGGAAGGAAAGGAACAACCACTTTTTTAAAAGTAACTATCTCCTTGAACATAAGGTTTGGTCTAGTATTTTGAATGCTATTAAAGAATCTACTTCCCTCATTCCATGTTCCAAGGATTCCTAGACTTCACCTTCCTTCGAATTGAGGATTATGACAAATATCTTACCCTCTCCCCTGTCGCTCCCAACTTATCTCCCTCTTCATGGTCATCGCACCCCCCCTTCCACTTTTTTCAAACTCAACTTTGATGGTGCCTCAAAAGTAAACCTAGGACACGTTGGATATGGAGGAATTTTTAGAGATTATAGGGGGCATTCTCTCTTCTTTTATTACAGATCTATGGGCTAAAACACCAATAATGCAACACAAATTTTCTCGTTGGAGTCCAACTATAGTTCATAAAATTAATAATAGAGGGGGAATCTCTTCTAGTAATTAACAAAATGAAGCACCTAATTAACAAAGGAAATTCCAACAAGATTTTTGTCAACTAGTGGCTTGAAATGATCTCAAACACATTCATCCCTCCTTACCCCACATCATGATCATCCTCACCTCTCACATTTGTAGATCAACAAATAAAATTGTAGAGTATTTTACTAATGTTGGAAGTGCTGATGAAGATTGCGTACTAACTGCTCCTTGGCCCCACTCCCTAGATCTTCATATTCTTCAAGAATGCTTAGATATTCACTAGCAATATCTTAGTTCTTTAATGGGGGTGTCCCTATGAAATGACATAAACCAATGGCAAGTATCAACCGCGACATGTGGAGAAACCACCATTATGCCACTTGGTTTCATTCCAACCAAATGAAAAAAATGTGTCCAGAGAGTTATCAATTCAAGGTAGGAATGAAGAGAACATTGAATTTTCATCATTTTACCTTTCACCTATGCAAGTTATAGTCACATCACATTCATATTACAATGACAGGTACTGAGAGAATGAGAGTTTCCATTAATGAAATATCTAATTCTAACACATATCATGATAAAAATATAAGAGTATATGGAATTTTCTCATTATGGAGAGTGATTTATGCAAGGAGGAGAGAAAGGTTGATGAGCTAGCTAAAAAATACTTGAGGGATAATTCAAGGGTCACCAAGTAAACTGAAGGACCGGGACCTCCTAGCCTAGTCACCCCCCTCATTTATTTTTTATTTTCATGTGAATGGTTCTTCTCTCTTAGTGACAAAGTTTTCCTTGGGTGGTATCTTATAGTCAAGAATGCTTTTTCAAGCCTAAGGGAGCCAACTCTTTCTCACTATCAACATTCTTAGGTATAAAATATTATCATGCATTTGGGTTTCTTATCTAAAGTATGGCTTTTTTATGGTTTATCTATGGTTCAATTTTTTTTGTTCGATACTTCCAACTTCCAATTATTACTAGTTATTCCCTTCTTTCTATCACTGCACTCTCTACTCTCCCTACTCACTTTCTCGACCCTACACCCTCTCCTGCTAATGGATTACTCTCCCCTGCCTTCTCACAAGCGCCTACACCATCCCTTTCTTTGATACTATTTCATGCCAAAGGGCATGTTCAAGGAGAGGGTTTGGAAGTTGAGGTGCTAAAAATAAAACCCAGACATAGAATAGAGCCCAAGCTTCAACTAATAGGTACTGGGAGCACATGTATCCCAACATGAGATTGTTGATATTGAACATGAAATTATGAAAGATAGAAATGAAGTTTCAAACTCAAGGGTCTTGGAGGAAGTGGTGAATTGGGTTCTACACTGGGGTACTCCACAAGCATGTTGCAATCAATATCTCCACACTGTTGACCTATATTGGCACTTTAAGAACCTATTTGGAAAGGTAATCTCTAACCACAATGAAAGCCACGATGAGATTCTCCTTGAGATAGAAGAGTTGCACTTTCTCTAACAGATTATAGATGAGCACATGCAAGAATGGAAGTAGTCATATTTCATAACAGAGACCCACCACCTCTAGGCCATCTTGCACACCTTACTCTAGAAAAATATCTTCAACATGCTCACTAGGTATTCTACAAACGACAACTATCTTTTTGGTTTATATGTTATCTAGCCTTTAGTTTTTTAATTCTCCGTTGATACAGTCTCATGGATTTGATGCCATTTTGTTTTATGTAATCACTTGGTATTTCATGCTCAACGAGTTCATTTTGATAAACTTAGGATCATACCTCAATTATTTCATGTTCGCTAGTTTTCATACTAGTAGATCAGGGCTAATTGAGGTGTCATCCTAGCTTATGTATTGTACATTTTTCTTCAATTAATACTAGAATTATAGATTACGATATATATATATATATATATATATATATATATATATATATATATATATATATATATCGAAAAAGGATGGTGGGTCAGTGGGTAAGAGAGTATATTACCTTATAACAGGAAGCCCATTTCCTTATAATAGGGGGTAGTTTTCCTTATCTAAGGTTGTAGGTTTCCTAGCTCTCTCTCTACGTTTAACTAAATACAACCATCCTCTATTTATAAACAGACAACAAGGAATAGTCCTGAGGAATTTGTCTTCCACTTAATCTACTTTCTCTTTCAATAAAATGAAAGGCTCAAACCACAAGAGCAATGTGAGAATTAATCAAGTTTACTCAGAAACAAATTGAGTTCTAACCACCCCAAAAATACTACATGACCCCCCATAAAAAGAAACACAACATTACTCTGGAAAAATAATACACACACACACACATACACACACATATGTATGTATATATGTATCCTAGGTGGAGTGTTTTAAGGGAAATAAGTGGGGTGTACTATTACCAATCCACCATGCATTGATGGTAAAATACGTGGAAATACACCCAAGGGATATTATCAGGCTTTCCTCCCCATTTTGGCTTGTCATGAATAGAATAAGTGGTTCGATGGATTTTAATGCATGTTTTAGTACAATTTTAATTCCCTATCTCAGATGGTGATTGTGCATATCTTTAGCTCATGCTCCTATAGATTCATGGTCATTGTTGAGCCTCGACTGGGCTACAAATTCCATGATATTTTGTCACTTTATCTAGGGACTTTAATCATATGGTCTATTGGATTTATTTTTCATGCATGTCGCAATTATTTATTCATTAATAGTCTCTAAAGGTGACATTAAGGAATATCATGGCGCGATAGGTATTAATTATTCATCTTCTCCAATTCATCTTATATGATTTCTGTTTTATGGTGTTGTTTCATTCTCTGTCTTCTTGTTTCACCACTGTGGCTTTGAAAATCATCATCATTTTTTCCAATGCCTCTCAAATGGTTGAAGATCCATTCCAGCTTGCCCCCCTTTCTCTTCACTTTTGTCCATGGATTTTTTCTTTTGTCTTGCTTTTCCTCGTCCCCTCCTGCAGTTCTCGTGTCTCTCTATATTGTAACCTTCTCATGTTATAATCTCCTTAGAAATTCGTGGTGGCTCTAGGATCTTACCCTTCCTCCTTTGGTTATGGAGCTCTTGCCTAGTCTTACTTCATCCACTCCTTCGCCCTTCCCTCTCATCGTGCCTCACAACAACCTAGGGTCAGACATGGGTTTGATTTCCATGATGAACAAGAGAACTCATGAGCCTAAGCAAGGATTGTTAGTGTTATACAATCCTACAAGGAGAACATTCATTAAGCCATTCATGAGGAAATTAATTAAGCTGAGTGAGAGACTACAAGGGAGCATCACTTACTCACTGATACAAATATTGTGTTTGACATTGGTGAATGGGTACCTAAAATGAGTCATACTCCAGGCAAGCATAGCTAGTACATGAAAATTATAGGTATATTAGTATCTCAAAATTCTATTAGGTAGGGTCTTATTTGACCAGAATGAGGCTAAATAGGAGATTTTACTAATGTTGAATAGCATGCATCCCACCCTATAGTCCCTAGATAGAAGACTCAGTCATGTGGAAGCCCACTTGGGCATCCCTCCTGATACTAGGTACTCACCTAATAGTAGAAAAGAACCTATTGTAGTCAAGGTTGCAGACTCTAATAAGTCCAAATCATCATTTTCTTTAAGTTTATATTCTTGAATTTACGATTTATGTGTTTAATTTTGCATTTAAACTATGGCCTTAAATGCCTTGACTTGGATATTTAATTAAGTATCTAGATAGTTTAATAAACCTCGATAAATTGTTTTAATGATTGGTTTTTAAACCCCAATTTTGTATTCGGTCTAGTTTCCATAGTAACAAATCAATATAAATTATTTCATATTTTATAAAAAATTTAAAAATAATTTTGTTGATATATAATTAAATATTTAAAAAAATTATAATGTTTATAATAACAATACTATTTATTAAATGTATTAAATACATTTGATAACTCAATTCAAACTTTGGATGGTAGAACCCGTGTCATGTTAAAAAATGTTTTCTCAAATTCCTTTTAATTACTATTAAAAAAATTGTGTAATTATTATTAAAGAAATTTGAGCAGAAATATAGATAGCTAATCATAATTATATTTCAATAATTTATAAACAATGTGGATAAGGTGATGGCATGTTGAATGATAATCTTATATTATATAAGAATCCATGTAGTGGAAGTTCAATGGTCTCAATGAATCATAAACGGATAACTTTAGTTGAGTGTTTACATGGTTGATTAAGGACTACTTAGATTTACGCTACTTTAAAAATTTAAAATATTATATTCATATTTAATGTTGTGGATTTTTTACCTAATAATATTTAATTTTAAATTATATATATATATATATATATATATATATTATTTATATGATATATATAAATACAATTTTAATCATCTTTGGTTTCATATTTTAAGAGTTTTTTTTTAAATTCTATGAGTTTTCACATTTACTTGTGGTTTTTCTGCTTCCACATAAGTGAATATTCTATATTTACGTAACCCCTAAGATCATGTTTCCAACATGTCCCTCTTAATATGAAGGGGTGTATGTGAGTCGAAGAATATAGTGTATTTATAACAAATGAGGGTGTAGTTATAGCAAATGAGGTGACTCTTCACCTCCCATGTGACTCTTGACCTCCCTCATGACTCTCGAGCTTGTATAATGAATTTTATAATTCTTACATGATCGTTGAGATTTATATGACTTTAGAAATCAATAGTGGCTCTTCATATTCCATGCGAGACCCTTGTAATGAACCCCAATATTGCAACAAGAATGTTGTAAATCCTAAGGCTACCAACTTAAGTTATCAACCCGGGGTTCGTACAAACTTAAGAGGTGTTGGCACTATATGTGCAACATGCAATGTGTCATTTCATTGATATGATGCAATGAAGTGAATGCCATGAAATCTAAACCTAAACTAACTGTAGAAATGGTAAGGAAACCCAATTACTTTTGCTGAGATGAAATCCTAGTTACTTTTTGCAAAAGGAAAGGCTATTCTACTTTGCATGAATGTAAATGTTAATCCTATTTGTAGAAATGTAAAAATTATCCTATTTGCAGAGTGTGAATGGTAAATCAAAAGAAAGCCTAGTCTATGCAATAGAAATAATGACATTGGAAATGGAACCATAGCTTAAGATGTATGACACAAAACCAAATCATGAAATCATTCTTCAATCACTGCATTCAAAATAGGTTTTTTCAACTAAGTTCATAAGGTACTTCATGAAGTAATAATGAAAATCATCAGTATGTTCTTCAAGTCATGAATCTCTCCACTAACCATAACTACAGAGGTGAAATACAATGGAGAAGAGGAAATTATTAAGAGGTCTTTTGGTCTTACTCAATCATGTTTTAAAGCATAGAGGTAATTATTCAAGCCTAAGGGGAAAAAAAAACCAAGCTTTTGGAGCAAATTTGGTCAAGTTTACACGTGTTACAGTAGTAGGAGCAAGACAACTTGCCAAATTAACAAGTAAATAAAATGAAAATTGAATGTGAATTTGTTTTTTTTAATTAGGATGTATTAGTACTCCATTCCAAGTGGAATCACTCCAAAATACCCCTGTTAACATGTGCTAAAAAATAACAGAAAAATACTACTCTAAAAACTGGAAATTCAAGAACTAGTGAGCTAGTTAACCTACCAAATTCCTAACCTAATCAAGTGAAAATTCTATGGGGTAAATTTTGTTATTAAATTGAATGTTTTTATGAACCGATACAAGTGGAATCAACTCAAATGAAACTCATTAACACATTCTAAAAAATAGTAGAAAATTACTACTATTTTTCTACAAGGGACTTCCAAAAATTCTAGATTTGTGAACTACTAAACCAATCCAAGTAGCTCAACGATGAATATGGATTTTATAAGTTTTTCTATGGATGAATCATTCTAGTGAATCTCTACATAACCTGGAAAATAACTCACATAAATCATTTAACTAATATGACCTACAACAAAAAAAACATGAATAGTAAATGCAGAAATAAGAGATGTAGGTGAGAAAAACATTCAAATGAAATAAATAAATTGTACAAGAGGGCTCTAAGGCTCCTAGTATGGAAAATCCCAAGGAAAATTAGAGTCCCATGAAGTAAACCAAGCTTTAGAAGCTAAAAATGGCACCAAACTTCATTATTTGAATTAATCTAAGTATATCCCTACTAGAAATGAAATTGCAACTCCTAAATAACAAGTTTTATCCACAAGAAGACTAATAAATATATGCCCCTAGAGGCCAATTTGAATTCGTACTTATACAAAATGATGAGGAAGAATTCTCCTTTAAAGGAGTAATATTTCACCTCCAAAATCCCTCAAATAGTGGATCTGGTTCCCAACACTAGGAATCTGCATTTAATGACACTAAGCACATTCCTAGATTTTCTCAATCACCAGAGCTCCAAAATTTGTGAAATAATTTAATAATATCTTGTTCATTTATTATCTAATATTGGTCCATCCTATAGTAGGGAGAAAGTCCCTAGATTATATCCTCCTCCAAAACTTCATAATCTTCCCAATATTATCACAATATTATACAAAAATAAATAATATTAGGAATAAATATGAAATTATCTCTAAACATTCCTAATGAACATATTAAAGTTAAAAATATGTAATCTAATGCAAAAATATAGGTTTAATGTGCTAAAGTATGGTCAAATGGGCCTTAATTTATGTTGAATATGTAAGCCCATCATCTTGGTCTTCCACATATTTTACATTTTCTCATTTTGGAGAGTTACATAATTGCATTTCACAACTGATGTGACAAGACACTATGACACATATGACTCTTGGGATGACTCTTGACCATTATGACATAGACCTTCATGATTATTGATGATGTGGAATTTCCAGGCTGCTCCTTTTGATGCTTTCTTTGCATCTTCATGATTGATCTTGCATGTGATTTGTATTCATCCTCTAAGGGGGTGATTAATATGGAGTCTTCATGCAATCCCTATCTTAGATCTTATGTCAGAAGCTAATGTCTCTTCATCTTATTTCTAGATGAATTATTCATGGTTCCAACTTCACAAGTGTATTTCAACATAATATCCTTCTCTTCCTCTTCAATCATCATCTTGTCAAGTTAATATATAGTATTTGCAAGTGAAATCCACTCACGACATGAGTTTGGAAAACTCCTAGCCTAACTTGCTTCATGACAACCACTAGCTTACTTGGAACTGGGTATTGGACTAGGAGGAAAGCTCAAGGATTGTGTAGTTCATAGTTCCAAATATTAGAAGTGAGGGACTAAGGCTTGAGATTTAGAAATGAAAAGTTTTGGAAGACTTGGCAGGAATAATGTGAATTTGGGGAGCACAATGAGGCAGTCTCTGGCCATGAGATTGCACAACACGTAGTTTAGAAGAGAGGGGACAGTGGATTTCACATTTGTGCAAATCAAGAAGGCAGGAAGACAACTTGTTACTTGTGACTATGCAATGCGCAATTCTGGAGGCTTGGGCAAGATGACTACGCAATTAAGGAGCTCAATGAGGCAGTATTAAGCCTTGCAGTTTCACAGTGCACAATATAGGAGAGAGAGAGGCCTAGTGATTGCACAATTTCATAGCTCAGGGAGATAACTTGAGGCTTTCCACTGCGTAATGTGCAAAAGGAGACATATTGGAAGGATAAACTACATAGTTGTGGAGGTCAATAGGGCAATGTTGAGCACTGAGACTGCGCAATATGAAATCCTTGGATGTAGGAACTATGCATTGTGTAGTTCCATGAGGAAAGGGGGAATATTTAGCCTTTCTATTGCACAATGCACATTTCAAGGTGGCTGATTTGGGTCAAGTTGGTCATGCATAAATCTTTTCAGGTTTCACTAAGTGCGGGATAAGTGAGGTATAAGTGAGACCAGGATTGAACTTATGAATCATCACACACACTCAGAAAAAATTATAACACAAGATTGAACACTCAATACACAATAACAACACTCTCAATGTGATGACAATACAACAACATCCTCCAAGTGCAACACTTAGGGTACACTTTGTGTGGACAATGATGACACTTGTACGACAATGGTTAAGACTTGGTGAATATTTCTGATGTATTTCATTATGATGGATAGGACATGTGTTGGTGGATTTGGTGCACAAGTGTACGAATCCACACTTGCTTAAGAGGAGTGGTTGTTTCCTCTTAAGTTTCTGGTCACAGGCAGATAAACAAAAGAGTTAGCAGGTTAGTGAACATGTCATAAAAAAAAAACAACACTAGATAATGATATAGTATGCATATGTAGAGAGAAAACAAAGCTAAACTAAACAAATAACACAAAAGGTCATATAGAGTCAAACAACACAATAATACTAACGGTGGCATCTATGTCCTCTCTTATTGAGCGCTATTAGGAATAAAAGATAGAATGTTTACACACTTGCCAAGGGGCCCTTAAAACTAGGGAGTTCTAAGACCATATGCAAGGACATTTTTACCTCTGAGTTGCCTTGGTGCAAGTTTCCTCTCTCTACTCCAAAGGATTGGAGTTATTGGATGGCCAACAACTGAATCCCATCTCTACTTCTACTCCGGATCACACATTGTTGGATTGCTTGGAAGAAATTTTGGCCAGCATAACAATGTTCTCTCCCTTTGTTCATCTCTTGGTGGCCTTTTATAGATGAATTCAAAATCTCTTTCCCTCTCTTGTTACAGTGATGGATGGTGACCCAAGGCAGGGGGATGATTCCATTGTGTGCCACATTATTCCATTGTGTGTCCCTTGAGGTCCCAAGGAGGCTTAGGCGGTTGTCCTTGGGCAACCTCAAGTGTGGGATCAATTTCCTGGAGTGTGCCTTGTGGTCCTGGAAAGTGACTTCCACCACTCTCAGGTCCGCACGGCTTTTTGAGGAAAATTCGCGCAAGGGCACGCCTATCAAAGAAAAATGTGCGCTAAGGTGCATTTTGTGAGTTTCTTGAGTGTGCAATTTGATTTTTCTTCTGGACCTTAGAGATTTTTAAAAAATTTCAGATTCTCTAATGTGCCTCACCCCTGTAAATCCTTCTGCATGACATTTAATAATGTCATCCTTTCTTGTCTAATTTTCCAGTGATAACAATTTCCCCCTATGTGTGAGGTCTAGGAAGAACTGTATAGCCGAAATACATTATAGTTTCTTTATCATGTACTGTTTGGAGAGAGAGAGAGACCTACGTGTAGCAAGGAGTTGGAAACGCCTTACACCGGGTCGAAGAGCGACCATGTCTTGTGGGAACCTTGCAAGAAATGGTATGATACAATAAATACAATTTTTCTACGAGGTGGGCATGTCCCATGCTCATAATGCTTTGGCTAGTGAAACAAATCTATTTGACAGATACAGATTCTTCCTGTGTCATTAGTATGGTAGTGATCAGTTGGTTGATGATGACGATTGTTGACGCCCTTAGGGGAATTTTTTCTTTGACGATAGGTGGAATGTGGTACCCACATGCGTAAGTGTGGTATGGAATATAAATTCTCATTGTACGCACGGGTGTGTGACTGGGACCTTCCCGTGTAATAATTGTTGAAAGAGATGCTTATAAAGTTATGGTTATTCGACGAATTTGATCAAAGTGCAATGGTTGTAAGGTACGATACCATCTTGACATGAAATCTTGTGTCGTATTCGAATGTCAGGAGGATCGATGACATCTATGGGCAATGATGTTTCCCATAGTGCCACTCGAGGATGTCCCATTTGTGGTGAGGGGTGATCCAACGTACCGCTTATTTTTTGGAAAATAGGTGTTGATGTCGACAAAAAGGAAGCCTCAACGCAACAAGAGAGTCACTAAAGAAAGGGATCAATATCTTGGATGTGATAGGTTTAACATAGGCATGATGGTGAGGGGTGACTGAAAACTGATGATGGGGATTCAATGGCCCAAGGTTGGAGTATAAAAAGCAGCTTGGTGGTAGTCATAACGATTTCTGATGGGGAAATCCCTAGAGCTTGTACGACATCCAGGGTGGGTATTTCTGGTTATGAATTCATGGTGGCTTATGCGTGAAGGGTGTGATACTCTGACCAAGGGTGAATAGGGACTGCTACCATGGGAGAAAAAATGGATGGATGAGTGGGGGACATGGTTCACCATTTGCGGTCTTTGTACACTTACCAAAAGAATGAAATAATGGGATTTGGATTGTATAAAACACAGAGACGGGTGCCCCAAAACATAAAAAGTGCTTACTCATTGATGATGTGATGAGGGTCTTTTTGCTTAGGGTGGGGGCCCCATTGGTTTGTCTCTTGTGTGGGGGTGATGAAGTGGATGGAAAGTATTGCATATGGGCTATGCTGATGGGGGTATGGTAGGCCAAATGCGAGATGCGGTGGTGTGATTTCGATCTGCTAGAAAAACCTAGTAGTCCGGGAAAGGGGTTTTATTTAGATATGGTAAAACTTGACCTGATGCATGGTGGGTGAATGGGCATGAGTTGCTTCCCAGATTAAAGTGGTATGGCCATGGCATCATGATTTCTTTGATATATGGCCTATTTTGAGTGATCGGCGCCATGAAGGGGAGGCTCTACCGACCAACAAGGATGTTTATCATGTGCAAGGTGGGGAGATTATAGACATGGTTGGGTGTTTGGAACCTATGGTTAATTTTTTGTGGAGAAATGATGTCAGGATATGCAGAGTTTTTCTGGGACTCTATCATGCTGAGAGTAGAATGATACCTGCTCTGGTGCTTTTAGTGGATGAAGCGATGGATGGTTTGCACAATACTTGCAACAAAATACCCCAAGTGAAAGCATCTTCTTCATTAAAATAGTATTGAAAAACATGTGCTAAATGAAAAGAAGATGACAGAGGGCATACCTGCTGGCACTGAAAAATTATTTTTTCGAAAGTGTGAATGTGAGGCACCTCCTTTGGGCGTTATTAGGTGTTGATAATTATGCTGCTTTCGGTCCTGAAATTGGATATTCTTAACTCTCGTTATGGTCCTACAAACATTCTGAAAAGGGAAACATATAGGCCAATATGGCTCATTTAAGTTCATTTATGATATTTGAGTGTTTGAGGTTTTGAGAGGTCAGAGGCTTTTGTGGAGCTGTTCTTGCCATTGTGGTTAGCTTGAGTACCCGAGATTCCTGATTCTTGAGCTGGGTAGGCCCCATAACATCCTGCATTTTAATTTTTCCAGTGTGTTAGTGTAAGGGTCCGTACAGGATGGGCATGTACGGATTCCAAGTCAGTTTTTGCCTTCACCGTGTAGGCGATCAAGGCATAGGCACACCTTTTTCACGCAGAACCAAGGATTTTGCATGAAATTATCGTGCCTACACCGGATTTGAGTGCGTATTTTTCATGTCTGTGGGAAAAACAAATGCGCATCTCTCATGCTTGTCTGAGGAACAGGCACGCGGATAGCCAAAGAAAATTTTTTGAATTTCTTTTTTAGAAATTTTGTTCGTTTGTGGTTCTTTTAGTGTCACTGGTCTGTGCATGTTTGATGATACGATTTTGTGGAGGGAGAGAGATTTTCCTGACCTTCGAGGTGCTTTGGCATCTGATGCTCATGCGCGCCAACAGCTAGTGCGCTGGGGTCTTCTCAAATTCATGGAGAATGACCTCTTTCGATCAAAGGATCGTCTTCTGCGTTACCTGATCTGATGCTCGAATAGGCGATGCAAGGTCATGGTGCTGCAAGGGTGCGACCTTACTATCCATCCCAAGACATATATCTATTTTGTGACCAGGCTGCTGCCTTAGGGTGAGGCACTTCCTTATCCACCTCCCCTTAGGAGAGTGGATCTAGAGCGGTTTTCATCGGGCCATTGTGGTCGGGCGCCCCTTACGGAGGGGTGAATTTTGATATATTTTGTGACTAACCTGGCCCAGTGGTGTGCTTTGGCTGCTATTATGCTATTGTCAGGGTCATCTGCGCCCAATCGGGCATCGGGCCCACAGATTGGTGTTTTGCGCCAGCTAAGGGCTAGGAACTTTTTTTATTTTTCCTGTTTTTGCTACGATGGGATGTTTTTTCATCTTTCCAAGGTCCAGGATGGATCAAAGCTATTTAAATATGCTAGTATTTTGTGTAACATCATGTATGAGCGAGTGGTGCTGCTGAGGCCTATGGTGGTTGTGCATGTTGGGGGACATCGAGAGCCTCGCATGAGGAGGTCGGCCCATGTGATGCCTCGCGGTGGTGGAGGTACGATGGGGCGTTATTGGAACACCACCATGGAAGCTTGGTTTGAGTCCAATCCTCAGATGTTTTTGTCATTCCCTTATGTGCGGATGGACTTCCCTGGAGACCAAGACATGGGTCTTCCTGCTGGTTACGCATGGGGGCCAGTAGTTATGTTTTTTTGTTTTATTCTAAATTTACTTGAGTATTTATGTTTTTTATTTGTATTATAATGACACTAACATAGTTTTGTTACTATTTCATATGTTGGCGAGGTCGGGCGTCCCATGGCTTGGTTGGCGGGACATCATCCGATTCAGTAGCCTCGAGGTGTTCCTCACATAGGTAGGGGACAGGGAGGAGCTCTGGTACAACCTCATGGTGAAGCACTTGGTAGGGAGGCTGGTGCTTCGGGGGAGGGCAATAGCTTGACTACTACAGAGAGTGTTGTTGAGCGCACTCATGCCGAGGCAGCGGAGGCTCGTGTTGCAGAGTTGACCAAGCAGGTGGCTGCTCTGGAGGTTAGAGCTCGGGTTAAAGATGATGCATGGGGTCGAGTGGACCGCTTGACCCAGGGGATGCCTACTCGAGGCCTTGTGGATGACCTTGAAGATGCATGGTTAGAGACTTTGATGGCCCAGGAGAGGGGCTATCGGCCGACTTTGCGCTAGGTGACGATCTCTATTTTGACATCGGCTCCAGTGTTAGTACCGGGAGCGGTTATGGTTTGAGGTGCCCCACCTGGGGGAGAACCACCCTAGATTATTTATTATACACAGGTAAAGCACCCATTATGAGGATGTTTCCCTTATTTTTTTCGACTTATATATTTGTATCTTTGGGTTGACTTACGGGTCAGAGATACTATTTTTTGTACTCAGACACATATCATTTTTGGTATATATGAGAGAGATATTTTTTACGGCTCTAAATGGTGTGTCCCATGTTTGATGTTTGATTATGGATTATGCTATGTTGATGGATATCTTGTGTTTTCTATATTTTTTGTTTTTTTATGTATGATGGTTTATCTGAGATGCATTCCAGTTTAGAATATTGTTAGCTATGCGATCAGCTCTTTGGTTTTGATTTCTTGGTACATGTGTGAATTTAATGTGATAAAACTATCGGCTTAATATTTTTGCATGCAAATATTTTCTAAACAGATGTGAATCCTGTATCTCAAACTCTTATTTTAACTGTGACACCACTAACTAGGAATCGAGGTATATATGCATATGGAATATGCCTTGATTGAGGGCGCTGCACATAAGTCTGATGACGGCATCATATTCTGCCTAATTATTTGTCACTGAGCCGATGCATACACAATTGGTGCACAATGGTGATCAGTCGGGGTGGTAGATGACCCAGACGGCTACTGCTAAACTTTGAGACCATCATGATGCTCCATCAACGAATCCAATGTAATGGTCGGGTTGATAATCCATTGTGATACTAGAGCATATTTTGTGGCAAGTATTTTGGTCAAAGTCTTAAAGTGTTTGGTTTGTGTACTTTGACTCTAGGGGTGGGCCTTCTTGGCCCTTATGGGTATAATTTCTTGAGGTAAAGGCCATTGATAGGGTTTCTGAGGCATGTTCCATCCAACTCTGTTAAGATGTATGCCCCCTTGAGGAGACAATGTTTTATGATGTAGGGTCATTTCCAAAAAGTTTCAAAATTTCCTGTCCCTAGGGATTCTTTTGCAACATCATAGCGGAGGACTAACTCTCCATCTATGAATGAATGAGGGTTGATGTGGCATTCGAATGATGCTTTTACCCATTTCTTGTGGGCCTCATTGTGTTGCAGCGACTGTCGTTGGCTTTAGTCGACGAACTCTAGTTGTACTAAACCCTGTTCTAGAGGTTGGGTGACATCGAGGAGTTCGATGGCGGTACATAGATTCGGTATCTCACATTCTATGGGAATCACGGCTTCGACTCTGTATACCAAGTGGAAGGGTGTGAAACTAGTGGATGTTTTCATGGTCGTGTGGTATGCCCATAGGGCGGAGAAAATCATGTGGTGCTAGTTGGTTTTTCGGTTATTCACCATATGTTGTAACATAGTTTTAAGGACTTTATTCACAGCTTCTACCTATCCATTGGATTGTGGGTAGTATGGTGATGCGAATTCATGTGTGAATTCGAGATGGTGAGATAGCTCCTGAAAAAATTCGTTTTCGAAATGTTTCCCATGGTCAAAGACTAACTCTTTGGGGATGCCGAACTGGGCAATGACATGGTTAAAAAGAAATCATGGGGCGGTTTTTGTGGCGTTGTCGTATGTGGGCATAGCCTCTGCCCACTTGGTGAAATAGTTGACAGCCATGATGATGTATTTGTGATTTACCGACGATGCAAGGTTGCAAGTCATGAAGTTGATCTCTCATTTGCAAAAGGGACCAACGACGATTATAGGGTGTAGGGGAGCAGGAGGGGATCTTGCCTTATGAGCGAAGCACTGACACTGCTCGCACCTCTTGACTATTGTAATGTAGTTGCGAAACAAAGTGGGCCATAAATATCCTGCTCGTAGGAATTTTTGGATGATGTCCATCTCGGAAAGGTAGCCACTGCAAGCACCGTCATGGCAATCATTAAGGGATTTTTCCACTTGGTCGTGGGTAAGGAAACAACGTAAAATGGTGTTGATTCCCCATCAGTATAAGACATCTCCCATAAGGAGGTATCGTGGGGCCTGATGGCGAATGCGCTGATGGTCATCTCGAATGAGGTGGGGTATGAACTTTAGGGTTCGTAAGAAGAGGAGGATATATCCGTACCAAGGGTCGTCGGTTGCTACGAAGAAGAGGTGTTCATCTGGTAGCGAATCGTTAACTGGTGATCCTTTGGTATGACTTGGGAGGTCCATAATGAACTCTTCTATGATTAATGCCTTTTTGCTCTTGGGGGAGTGAAACTGTAAGTCGTATTCTTGGAGAATGACTATCCAGTGGGCATATTTTTCATTCATAAGGAGACGTGTGAGCATATATTTGATGGGATTAATATCCGCGATGACCGTTGTGGTTTTTAATATAATGTAGTGGCGTAGGTTTTGGACTGCATGAATTAGCGCTAAGGTAGTATTTTCTTCGGGCTCATATCTTAATGTAGGGCCTAATAAGGTTTTGCTGATGTAGTATATTACGCGCTTCTTACCATCTGGGTCCTCCTGGATTAATACTCTGGCCAAAGCATTCTCGGATGCTGATAGATACAGGATGTAATCTTTGTTATAGTCTGGGGGACTGATGAGTAGTTCTGAAGACAATGTGTCTTTCAGCGCATTGAACGCTTGTTGGGCATGGTCTTCCCATTTGAATGGGATGTTCTGGTGAAGGAGGCACATGAACACTTGAGCGCAAGTGGCGTAATCCAGGATGAAATGTCTCAAAAAATTGGCCTTCCCCTGCAAGCTTTGTAGTTGCCTAAGGGTTCAAGGTGGATGTACCTCTTTGATTGCTTGGACCTTGAGGGGGTCCACACGAATTCCTTGTTGGGACATGATAAAACCTAAAAGTCTTCCCGCTGTGATGCAAAAGATGCACTTGAGGGGGTTCAAGTGTAGGTTGTATTGCTGGCATCCTTGGAATACCAGTCACAGATCCTCAAGATGGTCTGAGCACTTCTTGGATTGGATGGTGAGGTCATCCAAGTAGGTGAGGATAAGGTGTAAAAGGTCATGAAATATGTAATTCATGGCCCTTTGGAAGGTGGCTCCTGTGTTTTTTAAGCCAAATGGAATTACCTTATATGTGAATGTTCCATTGGGGGTAGTGAATGTGGTGTTGTATCGATCGATGTGGTAGATTTGAATTTGATTGTACCTAGAGAATCCATCCATGAAGGAGAGAGCCTCATGACTAGCACAAGCATCGATGACCTGGTCAATGAATGGGGTGGGTTAATTGTACTTTGGACATGCTTTGTTCAAATCATGAAAATCGGTGCAAACATGTATGGTGCCCTGTTTTTTCATGAAGGGAAAAGGGTTGGAAACCCAATATGTGTAAGCAATGGGGTAGATAAACCTGGCTTTGTGAAGCTTGTCGATTTCTCATTTTATTGCTTCTTCCTTGGATGGGTGTTGTTTACGCTATTTATGGCGTATTGGTGGTATGGCAGGCTAGATGTCAATATGGTGCTCTACGATAGTGCGACTCAGCCCATGCATCTATGAATAGTCCCATGTGAAGATATCTCTATACTATTATAGAATTTTGGTATAAGAGGTTATTTCTTTTGGTGAACATGTTGTTCCCAGTGAGATTTCTTTGACCTTTCTAGGATTTTGAGATATATTCACCTTGATGGTAAGTGAAATGTTTGACATGTTTCCTTCCTCGAACACATCGGACACCGAGATGGGGTTCTTGAACTAATCAAATTTCCATGATGGGAGGAAATATTTTGATTCAATCGCATAAATCTCTTGTTCTTATGTCTTGTCAGGACTGAACACTTTTTGTGGGAGAAAAAGTGAGCGGTGATGCATTTCATCCCATGGATAATCCTGCTCCGTCATGGCCTCAAGTATGTCCTCGTCTAAATGAAATAGGGATCCTAAGGAGGATTGATTTTGCGCAAGGTTGTGCATAAGAGGTTCAGTCTGCATAAAGCTTGTTGATAGACATGAAAAGGATTTCATCGTCGACGTGGTGGAACCATACGCGCTCGATAGAGTGCAGACAGATTGGGTTTGCATTGTCATTGGTACAACTACTTTCGTAGTTGCAACTGAATTGACACCTATGACAGATGAGCAGAAATCCAAATTCATTGGTCTGATACATGAGGATATGAATCATATATGGTGTATCATGTCATTGGTGTTTGGTGGGGGTGGAATTTTCGTGATGGGATTTTGTGTGAGTGCAACGCTAGATTCCTCATTAAGATGGGCACTTTCCGGTAGATGGAAGTTGTGCCTGGTACAAAGGTGCTTGAATGTTTCCATTAGTGGGCACACCTCTGGTTCATGGTTATGGCTGGTGAAAATGGTGCACTGTACCACTGTGCCAACTGAGTAGATTGTGTGGGAATCGACATTACTCTTCGTCCCTAAAGTGGATGCTCGGGAGGGATCAGACGTAGAGGAGAAGGTCCTTTATTTCCATTTCCAATTTTTTGGTTTGGGTATGTCTAGCTCTCTTGGGGAGTGTAGACTTAACGCCGCTCTTGACACTCTAAGTTTTGGGAGATGATCACATTTAATTGTGTGTTGAAAGTGAGAAAATCCAGCAATAGCAGTGCATGATCTTCTTTGTGGGAGGGAGGAGACTATGTGAAAATTGTTTGCAAGGTGCTCCAGTTCTTTGCACTAATTGAAATGGTGGCCAATTCTGTTGCATAGCCTGCATGTTATCCTAGGTTGAACCAAGGTCATGCTTAGTTGGAGCGCCTTCCTAAACTACCCCATATACCGAAATGGGTATGGAGTAGACTGCCTGGGGGTGTTCTGCCTTCCATCGTGGTTGCTAGGTTTTGGGTTGATAAGATCCAGGTGTTTTTTCTCTAATAGATGTATCATGTCGATTAGAGGGTGTACTCATTAGATATAGGTACAACGCTACTCATGGTGATTTCCCTGACATACCAGGAAAAACATCCTAGATATGGGGTTCCCGTCCTGCTCGTTTGATGGAGTGACTGGGTACCAACGACATAGTGCTTCTAAGTCAGGGAAAGTGGCGACCACATGATTGGGCGTGTTACATAACACACATTTTGGTATTCTCTGTGGAGGGCGGTTGGGGGTGACTAAGGGTTCCCCGACTGGCCATTTTTCAGCTGACAAGAAGAGGATGGATCTACTGGTCACATCTTCTTGAATTTTAGAGCTATTCATGGATTCAGAGTCAAAGCCATCTTCTCGAGAGAGGAAAACTATGTTTGAACGCATACTAGCTAGTGCGGCACGAAATCTAGGGACATAGTGACAATGGCGTAATGGATGATTGCCACCGCATGTCTGACATGAATATTGGGTGGCTCAGTCAGTGCACTATACTACATGGACTGGATACCATCGTTGAAACATTTCTAGGGTTGGAAATTTGGTGATGAAATGATCACATTCGACATAGAGTGCATAATGTTCGATAGGGGGAGGGGGAGTGGCTGGTAGTCTTTCAAGTGACTGCCAATCCTCTTGTAGGTACAGAATGATGTGAGGTTCATCTCCAGCTGACTGGATGGAGGGATCCTCTTGATAGGATTTCTCAATGGCGTGTAAGGCGTCCCTGAATCATGGGATTTCTGGGCAATGATGGGTGTAGTGCCCATAATGGCCACGGATAGTGCATGCATGATTGGTACGCAATGCCTTGCCTTGATTTTTTGTGGCTAGTTCCTTTTTACGGGAACTTGTTGCCGCGATATTTACTATAGAGCTAAGAAGTGGTTTTAATTTGTCCAGATCTGGGAAAATATGGGTAGGGTGGCCTACTATGTCACATATGCTGCAAGGTTGTAATTCTCATTTCATGGTGGGATTATCTACCTTCTTTCCTCTTTTATTGGTGTTCTTGGTCACAACCATCAGATTTGTGATGGGAATTTACTTCAAAGGGATGTTTGCGACAGTATCCTGAACAGTTGGGGCCTGCTTAGGATTGAAGGGGATTAAACCTGTAGAGGTGATGTGCATGACTCCCATTGTGGTAGGTGGGACTAGGTACCAAATTGGGATTGCAAATGATAAGTTTGGTAGGACCACCGTGGTCGTGACTTGCTGCAACACAAAATTAGCTGGGGGGAAGAGGAAAGGGGTTTGGGAGGCGGCGTAGGCTAGAGAGGTTTCCATGGTCTAGCCCGAGATTGTGGACTGCGTTGTTGATTGTTTCCCCCCTGTCTAGGATTTCCATTTGGATTATTTTTTCCTTTTTTCTTTGCCGCGTTAGGAGGATAGTTCAAATTCTCCTGATTGTATGGCTAGCACGGTTGTGCTTGGGAAGGTTGCACAAAGTTCACCTGTGCATTATTCTGCATGGGTTGGTTTTGTGCTGGGGACTGGGCATATTGCGGTCCTTGTCTCGGGTTTATGAATGGTTGTTGGGGGGAGCTCTTCCGTCAACATGTCTAGCTACATATTGAGTCCCTTGAGCCGAAGGATATGGACCTTCTTGCTGATGGTGGTACAACGACACCCTATTGGTCATGTTTTGCGAAGGTGCATGATGACTCTGGTAACCGAGTTGCGGGATGTTCTAGTTAGAATCATATGCGTAACCGGGGTATTGAATGCCACTGTTTAGGTGATTTTGGGTGAATGACCCAATCAAATCGTCTGTGGAATTTGACGCGCCTGGAAATTATTTGTAAGTTTGCAGGCATGGGGCATTAGGCAGGATATTGTAAATATATCCTGACTGCGTATAGATCAGCTCAAGCTGTTGGACCTTGTTGATGGCGTCCTCTTCGGATATGGGCTTTTGTGTTGCCATATACTTTGAAATCTCTGCGGTGAGAGTTTTCAAGAACATGTTTAACAAAAACCAATTGTTGAGTTTGGCTTTTCACAAACTACGATGTCGCCGCCATTCGTGGATATGGTCTGAGATGTGGACGATGGGTGTCTACCTAAAGTGGGTCGCTAGTTCCATTCCAGAATCGTGGTGGATGGGTAACTGAAAATAGGTAAGGAATGTAGTAGTGAGGGTGATAAAAGTTCCATGTGTAGCAGTTGGTTGCTCCACATACCATTTCGCGACTATTCCAGTTAGGGTGCATTGAAATAGTCTTGGTCGAATAGTATCATCAATGATGATGTTCGACGAACACCATAGGTGGAAAGTCATGAAATGATTTCCAGGGTCTTCTGCTGGATTTCCTTCTAACTTTGGAATGTCCGAAGGGAGCTTCGTGGGCATGGGTGGCCATGTAGGGTTGTGTGCAATAGGGGCTTTTGTTAGCTTGGTTAAATCCGACAGGTTTAACGAAGCTAATAATGGTGACTGTGAACTGAGAGCCATTGCAAACTGTGAAGACATAGTGTTCTAGTTAGGTATAGGGTTTGTCTGTGACATACCTGGCTGTGAGTTCACTTGGCTTCCCAAATGGGCAGCGCTGCTCTTCCCCCTAGGGGTTGTGGGAGGAGTGGTATGTGGTGACCATGTGGGGGTGTTCACCAGTGTGGCATTGGGTGACCGACGAGGGTTCCCAACTAATGATGCCCCAATAAAGGATGAACTGATAAGGGTGGTAGTGTTCCATCTTTGACGCCTAAATGACGAAAGACCTAGAACCCCTCCCGGTAATGGGGGGAGGTCCAAAAGACGTTTAGGACAACGAGGTCCCATTGGGTCCATTATGGCATCGACTAGGTATGGTTTTGGAAATATTTTAGGGGATAGAGATTATAATCAAAGAAAAAATTTGATCACATACATAAAACAAAGTGAAAAATGAAAGGTAAATTTTCCCTTTAGATTAATCATATGTGACCAATCAATCAAAAAATATGGTTGTTTTTCACGTATGATACTAAAATCCTAGAAGACCTAATCATCCTCACACTCTCAAATGTAACTAGGCCTTGAAAAGATATCTTATGAATGCTGGCACAATGTCTCGAAAGAGTTGGCGATGCCCCCATTCAATTGAAGAAAATCAACCAAGGTAAAGGTAGATGATCTAGTGTTTCCTGCACCGTCACCTATAGGGAAGTATGCCCTAGTTTTGGCCATCGAGTATCGTCGTCCCACATGATCATTCAAGTTTTGATATTCTTGGTAATTCAGCTACCAGTACTGAGTATTAGACGAGTCAGGTAGCCCCGAATAATACCGCACGCACTGGGCCTAATCTTAGCCCCCTCTGAATCGGGTCTATGTGGCGCTCGGGTTTTCTTTGCCGTGGGCAGATAGACGGGTTTAAAAGTTCCCTAAAAATTTAACTTCTATGTTTCAAGATGTAAACTGACCAAGGCGACTTATTGGATTCCTACCCCCTTGGTCCTAACTTAAACTATAAATTCTCTTGTGGCCCCTGTGGGGAGAGTTTAATGAGTTTAGTTAAGTTAGTTTTAAGTGGCTTTGATTCAATTAAGGTGTGAAAGTGTGTGAGAAAGAGGTGAATGACCACATAGCTTTAACATGTGGATATGCAGTGATCCTTTTCAAATCCCCTATTAAGCTACATTTGGTTGTTCTTTGCTCAAAACCAAAACATGTGCAGATATGGGCAACTTACAATGTTTCCTGGTTAATCTAAAGATCAACTAAAGGGATATGGAAAATTATCAACAGAGAGTGTTCATATTATTGCCCAGGGTCACCCAAGGGTGCAAAGGCAACAAAGATTACTTGTTCTCTAAGGATAATTAAATCCTAGTCCCGAATCCTAGTGCCAAAAATTGAACTAAAATTAATGACTTTAAACTAGGAAAAATGAAAAAAATTAGCTAAGCATGTGTCGACTAGGGCCACTTACTTTGGATAATTACCTATGTATTTGTGGTGTCTAAATTCACAAAACATCAATTATTTCAGAATGCAAGTTAATTTCCCCCCTATTTAAACTATGTGTTCACTTTGTGAAAATAAACTTTGAATTTTTAAAACTAACACCTAAAACTACTGAAATGCAGGCAATTGTGATTTTTAACAAGTCATGGGACACCTCACACAGTGCTGGCAGATTTCTTATGGGCTTCCAATCACTTTACAAGCAGGAAAGGAAGGGAAATAGCATAATTTTTCTACCTTTGGTTTTCATGCACAAAAGTCTCACACACATGTGCAATCTTCGTGCAGGTCACTTCTGAACATGCGCGGTCAGGTGCATCTGTCTATGTAAAAATTACACGAATTTTCTACAATTTTTTTTTGGATCTCCTGAGCTTCGACCTCTCACTGAGGGTGAACAAGCAGAGAAGAAGAGAATAGGGGTTGTTCAAGCCAAACTCCATAGCAGAGAAAGAGGTCTCTGCAAAAGGCACAAGCACATTAACTAGGAAGTAAAATCAGTGGAGTTTCCAATCATGTGTTGGTGGATTTGGTGCACAAGTGTATCAATCCACACTTTCTTAAGAGGAGTGGTTGTTTCCTCTTAAGTTTCTGGTCACAGGAAAATAAACAAAAGAGTTATCATGATAGTGAACATGCCATAAAACAAAACACACTAGATAATGATATAGTATGCATATGTAGAGAGAAAACAAAGCTAAATAAAACAAATAACACAAAATATCATATAGAGTCAAACAACACAATTATACTAACATTGGCGTCTATGTCTCCTCTTATTGAGTGCTATTAGGAATAAAATATAAAACGTTTACACACTTGCCAAGGGGCCTTTAGAACTAGGGAGTTCTAAGACCCAATGCAAGGACTTTTTTACCTCTAAGTTGCCTTGGTGCAAGGTCCCTCTCTCTATTCCAAAGGATTGGAGTTGTTGGATGGCCAAAAACCGAATCCCCTCTCTACTTCTGCTCCGGATCACACACTGCTAGATTGCTTGGAAGAAATTTTGGCCAACATAACAATGTGCTCTCCATTTTTTCATCTCTTGGTGACCTTTTATAGATGAATTCAAACTCTCCTTCCCTCTCTTGGTACATTGATGGATGGTGACCTAAGAGAGGGGGATGATTCCTTTGTGTTCTCCCTTGAGGTCCCAAGGAGGCTTAGGCAGCCTCAAGTGTGGGATCTATTTCCTTCCTTCTCTACTTTTATTCCGGATTGGAGTTGTTGGATGGCCAAAAACTGAATCCCCTCTCTACTTCTGCTCCGGATCACACATTGCTAGATTGCTTGGAAGCAATTTTGGCCATCATAACAATGTTCTCTCCCTTTTTTCATCTCTTGGTGGCCTTTTATAGATGAATTCAAATTCTCCTTCCCTCTCTTGGTACATTGATGGATGGTGACCTAAGAGAGGGGGATGATTCCTTTGTGTTCTCCCTTGAGGTCCCAAGGAGGCTTAGGCAGCCTCAAGTGTGGGATCTATTTCCTTCCCTCTCTTGGTACATTGATGGATGGTGACCTAAGAGAGGGGGATGATTCCTTTGTGTTCTCCCTTGTGGTCCTGGAAAGTGACTTCCGCCACTCTCACGTTCGTGCGGATTTTTGAGGAAAATCCGTGCAAGGGCACGCTTATCGAAGAAAAATGTGCGCAAAGGAAAATTTTTCTAGTTGCTTGAGTGCACAATTTGATTTTTCTTTTGGACCTTAGAAATTTTTAAAAATTTTCAGATTCTCTAATGTGCCTCAGCCCTGTAAATCCTTTTGCCTAACATTTAATAATGTCATCTTTTCTTGTCCAATTTTCCAATGATAATAAGACAAAGTAGCATAGGAGAGTGCATCATAACTACCTTTTAAGAATGAACAATTGACTCCCTCCGACTAGGTGTGACACTTAAGATACATTTTACCATGACAATATAGACACTAGTATGAAAATGCATAAAACTTTGGGAATGTGTCTAGTACTTTTCTATGTGATAAATAGGACATATTGGTTCCAAATTTTCCTGTTGTAATGAACCTCAACTATGTTTTTACAGTATGTGACACTTTCCATGACTTGTGACAGTAAGAGAAAAGTGA
Organism: Pinus albicaulis; assembly: GCA_034641835.2. Taxonomy (NCBI): domain Eukaryota; kingdom Viridiplantae; phylum Streptophyta; class Pinopsida; order Pinales; family Pinaceae; genus Pinus; species Pinus albicaulis. The sequence continues at coordinate 111,404 of JAXQQM020074804.1, forward strand.
AAATGACACTTGAAAATGTGAACGAAATTGAAAGTGATACATGCCAAAGTGACGATAACATGAAAATGGAAATTATTAAAGTGAAAGAAAGAAAAATATACAATTTTAAACATGAATTTTACACTTTCGAAAGTGAAGCTGTGCAAAAGTAACAGTTGGAAAAAGTCGTCGAAATAGAAGTACAACTGCAACCAAAAGTGAGATATTGTAAATGAAAGTGCACACTCACTATTGACATATGTTAAACATTGCATTGGAACTGTCTTTATGGACGATGTTATGCTTGTTCAAGCTTGCATAAAATAACGCGCTCATGAAATTATTACGGATTGAACACGTGTGGGAAAGTGACTTTGACACTTTGAAACTAAGAAGAAGACTTAAACACCTAACATAAAATTAATCAATCATGAAGAAACTATGATACAACAGATCTTTAGATCCTCAGTAGGATCCAAAATTCATGTGTAGGAAAATTTTTGGAGGGTGTTTACTACAACGTCAACACTTGGAGACACATTGGTAGAACTACAACTTCTTTGTTCGAGTTTTATCCGTAAGTGCAAGCTATCAATCCTTCAGGAAGTATTGATCTGTGATACAAATTACCCCATATTTGCTACTTGTCCTGGTTAAAGATATATTCTCCTCTATTCCTTTCTTAGCTTCTAACACATCAACATAAGACTAGTCACACCTCAACTATTTTAATAGGGGAGAAGGATAATAATTATACCGAGTTTTTTAAGCACATTCCATAGTGTTTCTCCGTTTTCAGTGAGCCTAAATAGTAACCCGCCAGATTCACCTCAAGGAAACACAAGCATTTATTTTCTCCCAGCGAGCTTGAAAAATACACCATCAAAGTTTCTTGCTTCACCTCTCTAAGTAAGAAGCCTTTCTCTTCTTCACCCTTTTATTTAGTTACGCATATTATGTGTAAAGATACTTATATATTTTGACGGTGGAACAGGGATCCTGGCTTATTGAGAGCAGAATAGATTGGTTACTTTTTTAAGCGATTTGAAAGATAACCAAAGTTATACACTCGTTTAAAGTTTTTCTCATTTCCCTTCTTTACTCAGTTGGGTTGACATGTTGAAACACTATTCAATAAAGGGCTAAGTCAGAATGAAGATATTAATAAATATATCATATTCGTAGTTAAACCAAAGGCTCTTTGTCTAGAACTAATCATATTTTTTATTCAGACATCATTGAATTTAAAGATATGTAAACCAAAGATAAATAAGAGGAATCATATAAGCCAAGCATTATTTGTCATCACAATTTCCCTTTTCATGTTTTTCCACATTATCTTTTGAGCCAAGTGAGAACAATTTTCATTCAAATTTTTATTAAACAAGAGATGGAAGAAAATATACAATAAAACAAAAAATCAAGATCAAAAGATAAAATAAATGTAAAAATGGACTAACAGAAACACGCGAGACAAACAGAGAGGACAAAACAAATGTAGAGACTGGACGAAGAGAAAGTGTGGGATGAGTGTTCAAGTGAAACTAACATGCAACTAGACCTACTCCTAACCTAACCAACTATAAGGTCAGGGCTAAGTGTAATGAAATTTCTAGTGTAGCCATTGTAACTGCTCCCAACCTGCAAACAAAAAGATGCGAACAACCTAAAGAAATAGAAATCATTGTGCAAGAGTAAATATAAAAATTTGAAAAGATTTCACAATGAATTGAAGCTCTTGGTTAGTTCCAGAAATATGTGCCATAATAAATTATTTTAACTAGTCTCGAGCTTTACCTTGTTGATTGAAATGACGATCATACAAACCTTTAAGGCCACTCATGTAGGTACACTCATTCGTGTTTTTCATCTTTGAAAACATCAAAAAAGATAGAAACTTATTATTTGTGATGGAGCTTACCAAGTAATATTGCACTAACCATTCGGAGATTGGATCTTGATATTAAGAAAAACAATTTGAAAACATTGAGACTCATGAAAACATGAATTTCCAATTAGCACATTCGATTGACAAAGATAATATTTTGATGGGAATTCAATCTGATCTTGTTCAAAAACTTTGTCAAGATTGTGAAAACCTAACATAACCATCAACTCACATTGAAGTTTCTTAACTATATGACAAGCATATGAATAGTGAAATCATGAACCATGAATATCACTGCGTTCAAAAAAATAAATCAATGTAATACAACTATCATCAGATATGCTAATAGGAAAATGATTAATTGAGAGATAGTTGTTAAAACAAAAATTACGATCAAATTGGTGACTATGAGATCCTCGATTCTTCATTGGTTTGCTTTGCATATGATTAGATACCATGCCAGTAATATGAAATATTAAGGTATTTAAATTGATCGTTGACATTGCAAATTTAGGAAACCAATTAGGATACCAGACTGGTGAAAGATTGAAATCAATGGTCAGATCAAACCAAGTATTCATGTCAACAATAGGGTTTTGATTCATTGAGTGACTCAAGAATTTTATATCATTCAAGAATAGATATTGTGTGAAAATATGATTAGATACATGACCTGCACAAACGTGATAGGAAGGTGACTAATCTCGAAAGCATTTGGCAGGGAGGAATATTTTAACTGAAAATGACTTTCCTCTTGATAATTGAAATGACAAGATTTCAAGTTGTGTATATCAGTAAATGGTATGCTCACCAATCCTAAGTGTGATGCAAGGGATTCACATGATGAATGATTAACCAAACAAGAATCTTCCGTATGATCAAAAACTCTTTCTTGAGGATTTATAGAATTGAATTGAAAATCTTGAAATTCCTTCAAGAATGAGCTCACTTCCAGTGGATAAATATTAAGGAAATAATTATGCATGAAAATATGGATCCAACATAGTTTGGGTATCTCAACTGAATTGCGATAACCTGACATAACCATCAATAGGGTTGAAGAGCCTCGACTTCCTGGCAGGTCTCCAAAATTTCTGATGGTGGATCATCAAATTTGGGTGGCTTAGAAAAATCATCAAGTAGGTATGAACAACTACCATCAGATGTATCAATGAAAACACTAGCAATTCCATTGGTTTTATCATCCTAAATATTACACATATCAGATCCTTGATGGATAGAAAATTGAGATACATCAGTTGGAAAACTCCCTCGATCATTTAGAGTTATAACATCTTCCTCCTGACATATGGAATATTTACAATTAAACAATTCATGAATAATATATTTGAGATTTTCATATTTTTATTGTAGGACCACACCATCCTATACCTGGTTACAATCATGATCGGTCGGATAAGTATTAAAGAAAATAAGAAAAGTTGTTGGTCGAACAGACTTATCCAACATATCTGGGTATGATGAATATTGCGTTAGAGGTGAGGAAATATGAAAAGAATAAGGAGGAGGAACACTCATTGTAAAATAATATTGAGCTTATAAGAATAACATATGAACATACATCTTATATTCCATGAGATTATTTTCATCATCATAACGATCGAAGACAGGCATACCAATGTAAAATTCAAATTTATCTTGCTTTTCTTTAACAGGGTATACCAAAGATTCAACAACCTGAAAACTTACCTTTTTGGGTTTGTCATCTAAAGATGCATGGATAAAATGAAATCTAGAATCATTCTGAAATGAAAGAGAATCCCATCACATATATGTAGATTTTAAGTTATGAGAAACAAACTATGAATCGATACCTCAAAAATATAAGCCTTCAAAAGAAGAAAATATATCATCCGATGTACTTAGATATCCATCACCACATGTGTTAATGGAAACAAGGATTTCATGGTGATGGTTTTTCAAAGTCTCAATTTGAATGAAGGATTTGAAAAAATTTGACACGTTATCAAGATTACAAGATGCAATATCAACTAAGAATATAGGACCATTATACTGAAAGAGAGATGAAATATGAAACATATCTTCAATACTTTTCTCCTCTACCTATGAAATGAAACTACCTTTTTCTTAGTTACTAATTGAAAGAATAGGTTGAACTTAATTAAGAGATGAAGTAGGTTGATAAATTGTATTGTGAAACAAGGATCATGAGATATAAATGCTAGAGGTTAAAAAGTATCCCTTGAGTAAATTATGTTTTCAATTACATTATATTCAAGATTAGGATTATGCACATTAATGTGATATTGAAAAACTAAGGGATCAAGTTTTACTTTAGGTTTCGTGTAATTTATAAACCATTCCAAGTTCTCCTCAATAGGATCTAGATCATGGGAAATGGGTGGAGGTTGAATGGAAAGATAAAAAAATAAATTTTCATATTTCCAAACTTTAACACCATCACAAGGAGGCACCCAAATTAGGACTGGAAAAGGAGGAGGACAAGAAACAAACAGAATAGTAGTTTCCTCCTAAAAAAATTGGGGTGTCTCATGATCAACATAAATTTGGAGAGAAAAATAATCCAGGGGTTCAAAGTCAAAAGATTTCAAGAAGAAAATAATCAAGCTCTGAAATTTTTTACTGATAAAATATGAATTAATCACTCCCTCAGGAAATTAATAGCAAGGGTGAAGAAACCAATTAAGAAAATCCTCTACAGATTCACCAGATTTCATTTTGAGCATATCAATCCTATTACATACATATTGATATCATATCGATCAAAGACTTGATGAATCTCCTTGAGTAATTGATCAAATGAATGAATGGAAGAATATTGTGAATTCTCACACCTCTTCTTAACTTGACCTTCAATAGTGAGCGTGAATAATATGAAAAAAACATCTTTATCATTGATTTCATTAGATTTAAAAAACTAAGAAATCAGGATGTTTAGCTATGAATGTACCACCCTCACCATCAAACCTGAATTGAGAAAGGCCATGAAACTGTTCCTCGAAGATGAAAATTTTACCAAGGGATAGGTTAGAAAAACACTCATGGAATATGATTTGAGGAAGATCCATCTAAGATCATAGATTCAAAATAGACTCAACGGGCACATGTTGTCATCTAGTCCTCCTTCTAGTACCAAATGTTGATGGTGCTATAAATCCATTAACCAAGGGGGTCTCCTTGATGTGAAGTCCCAATTAGACCTCACAATGTTTGAAGTAGGAGCCCCAATCGAAAATATGTTGGTTTCCATTGTCCATATGGATTTTCCTTGGTTGTAGTTATTAACATAATAGGTTATAAAACATTATTTGAAACAAGCAAGTAAGTTGACACTGTGAGGCATACAATTGCAATGTATATAAGGTACTTTCACAACAGAGATAAAGAGAGTGACACTCTAGAAGAAAATTAATAGTAGTATCCTAAAAGAGACACACAAGAGGATAATATTATCATAAGTTAGTTTGCAAAGCAGTTTACAATCCAACCATTATCATAAAAATAAATACAACACACCTTCAACAAGATAAGTACCAAAGTTGCTATAATAGTTCAATTTCCTTAGTACATATGAATGAAACATATACTGCAAACATCTAAATAATATTCTTATGATATTAAAAATACATGCATGAAAATGTGTTGGTTCATCGAACTTCATATATTAAGTGGAAATTATAATATATACACGTACACTTATACCACACTAGCCCAATAATGTAACATTAAGTCATCACCTGCTTCTCCAAAGAAAGATATTATCTCCTATTACAATGCTATAGAATCCAAGGTGGAAAGTTCAAGTCCAAAAATTCCTTATATTGAGTAATGAGGGTGTATTTATAACAAATGAGGCGACTCTTCACCTTCCATGTGACTCTTCAACTCTTTCATGACTCCTAAGCTTCTACAATGACTTTTCGAATTCTTACATGACATTTGAGCTTCTATACGACTTTAGAACTCAATAGTGACTCTTCATATTCCATGTGGGACCCCTAGCCTTCCACATATTTTACATTTTTTCATTTTGGAGAATTACATAATTACATTCCACAAATGATGTGGCAAGACACTATGATACATGTGACTCTTGGGATGACTCTTGACAATGATGACATAGAAGTTCATGATCATGTGGAATTTCCAAGTTACTCCTTTTGTTGCTTTATTTGCATGTTCATGATGGATCTTGCATGTGATTTGTATTAATACTCCAAGGGGTTGATTGATATGGCGTCATGAGATATTGATATTTGATTTTTTGACAAAAGCTAGTGTCCCTTCATTTTCTTGCTTGATGAATTCTTCATGGTTCCATATTCAAAAGGGTATTTCGACATAGTCTCCTTCTCGTCCTCTCCAAGCATCATCTTTTTAGGTTAGGATATAGTACCTACAAGTGAAATCCACTCATGAAAAGACGAAATTAGTCTAAACTTATAATAGCCTAACTTGCTTCATAAAAACCACTGGTTGACTTAGAAATGGGTACTGGATTGGGAGGAAAGCTCAGGGATTGCACATTGCACTGTTCCAAAGGCCAGGGGTGAGGGATTGAGGCATTAAATTGCGAAATGTGTATTTTTGGAAGCCTAGGAAGGAATACTGCATAGTTGGGGAGCAATGTGAGGTAGGATGGGGCCTTGATACTGTGCAATGCATAGTTCAAGAGAGAGAGGAGAAATGAATTGCAGAGTTGCACAGCTCGGGAAGGAAGAAAGACAACTTGTTGCTTAAGACTGCATAATTCACAGTTATGGAGGCCTCGGTAAGATGACTGCACAATTGAGGAGCTAAATGAGGAATTATTGAGCCTTTAATTTTCATAATGCATAATACAGGAGAGAGAGAGGCCTAGGGATTGTGAAATTGTGCAACTTAGGGAGGCAGGGAGACAACTTGAGGCTTTCCACTGCACAATGCTTAGGAGACTGACTATAAGGGTAAATTGTGCAGTTGTGGATGTCAAGAGGGGAAGATTGAGCACTGATACTACAAAATGCACATTTGTTGGAGGTAGGAACTACGCATTGTGAAATTCTAGGAGGTAAGGGGGAAGCTTGATCCTTTCCATTGCCCAATGCAAAATTCAAGGAGGTTGAGTTGGGTCAAGTTGGTCATGCAAAAAGCTTTTCAGGATTTGGCTAAGTGCGAGATCAGTGAGGTATATGTGAGACCATCATTGAACTTATGAATGATCACACACACTCATAAAAATTGAGGACACATCATTTAACACTCAGTACACAAGAACAGCATGACCCCCTTAATGTGACAACAATGTACAGCAACCCCCTCCAAGTGCGACACTTAGGGTACAATTTGCGATGACAGTAAAACTTATACGACAGTGCTCAATAATTGGGGAATGTGTCTTATGTATTTCCTTAAGATGGATAGGAAACAATAGTGTAGGAGAATGCATCAAAACTACCTTTTAAAAATGAACAATTGACTCCCTTCGACTAGGTGCAACACTTAAGAGACACTTAGCGACGACAGTGGCAACCCTAGTACGATAATACATAAAACTTTGGGAATGAGTCTATTACATGTATACATGGTAAATAAGACCCACTGGTACCAAATTTTCCTCTCACAATGAACCACAACTCTGTTTTTACAGTGTGCAACACTTTCCATGCCAAAAGGCGACACTTGTGACAGTAAGAGAAAAGTGCAAACGACACTCGCAAATGCGAACGACATTGAAAGTGACACTTATTAAAATAACATGAAAATAAAACTTATTAAAGTGAAGAAAAATAAAAATATACAATCAACCCAACAGAACCGACACTTGCGAAAGCGAAGGTGCACAAAAGCAACAATTGGAAAAACATACCGAAATAGAAGTACAATCGCAACCAAAAGTGAGAGAATGTTAATGAAAGTGTGCATTGACAGACTTGACATAGGTTGAACATTGCACAAGAACTGCCTTGATGGAATTTTATATGCATGTTCAATCTTGCGTAAAAGAATGCGCTCATGAACTTATTATGGACTAAACACATGTGAGCAAGTGACTTTGAAAATCAAAAACTGAGAAGAAGACTTAAACACTTAGTGTAAAATTAATCAATCATGAAGAGACTATGGAACAACAGATCGTTAGATCCTCAATAGGCTCCAAAATTCATGTGTAGGGAAAATTTTAGAGGGCGTTGATCGGAGTGTCAACAATTGCTTGCAATCAATGCAATTTTATTGCAGGGATCAATAATGGAGTTTGGACAAGAGGGATACTGTTTCATGCTACTTGGTTAAGCATCGAGGGTTTCTAGCTTAGAAAAAAATAGCCATGACGGTAAATTTAGTAAATCAAATGACTGTAGGGAGGTCTCAAAAATTCATGAAGAGGCCACATGATTTCTGGGGCACCGAAAAAATGTAGGAGGACCATAAAACTAGTGGTGGGGGGAAGCAACACACCTGTGTCTCTTATGTAGTTGTTAGACCTCAAACACAAATGCAAGAGATCTTGATAAGTGTGAGATACAAATATTATTCATATGATTCACATAAATAAATTTTCAATGACCTAATAAATACAATTTTAATGACCCTTGGTTTCATAGTCGAAAAGATATCTTTAACTCCATATGATTGTGATATGACTTTTTATCAAATTTACTAGTGGTTTTTCACCTTCCATAACAATGAATATTCTAAATTTACATAACCTCCTTAACAAAAATAACAAGATCATTTATTGTAATTTTTTTACCTAAATTATTTTATAATACTATGAATGTCAAGGGGTGCTATGTGATATCTAGAGTCAAATATATATGTTAATTTAAGAAATTTATTATAAACTTTTAAGTATATATTTTTAATCACTGGTGTCGAATTCCTTTTGACATTCTTTATATAAAGGAGGTTTTCATCATGTTAAAAAAGTTGTGTTGCAAAGGTGTACAAATGAGATCTCTTAGTGTAGTTATTTAAAAATTAAGATTTCCTTAATTTTTCATCATGTTAAAAAAGTTGTGCTGCAAAGGTGTACAAATGAGATCTCTTAGTGTAGTTATTTAAAAATTAAGATTTCCTTAATTTTTCATCATGTTAAAAAAGTTGTGTTGCAAAGGTGTACAAATGAGAGATCTCTGAGTGTAGTTATTTAAAAATTAAGATTTACTTAATTACTAAAATTATATTATTATGTAACTTCGAGTAACATCTCGTATTGACTAAAATTTATTAGCTTTTCTTTACACCATTTTTTGTTGTTATGGTTGTTTTGTAATGTTAACCTTGGGTTTTTGCTATAAATTTTGTCATGACATCATAACGTAGCACATGCCCGCTACGCTACGCGAGGACCAAAAAAATCACAAGGATCTCACAATAAGTTTTTTTAAGTCCCTATGGGTTGGAAATCTGTACCCATGAGTTTATAAATAAGGCTTAAAATCTGATGAAATATAGATTTTAAAATTTTTATTAAGATAAAAAAATGTGTGCTAAATACAATATAGTTGCTCTCTCTCACCTATTTTCTCTCCTAGCGATAAACTATCCAATGACCTACTAGCTCCATGTGATTATATTAGGATCGTGACCAGATAAACCTTCAAGAAACACCCAAATGGCAGTTGGCTTTAAATTGACATGATTGTTGAATGGAACCAATTTGATGTTGAAGTAAACCAATATTCGAACACGTTGTTGGTTTCAAAATATGAATTTCGTTGTTGGGAAATATTTTCCTTAGCAATTATTTTAAATTTCTTTAGTAGGTTTTTTAAATAGTTTTTAAAACTATAAATTTATCTTATAATTTATATATAAGATATTAAGTTTTAACACAATTTTTATATAAAATATTTTATGAAAATAAAAATTGAACTAATAAAAGTAAAATGAAATTATATAGAATGAAATTATATAGAATAAATTTTTTGTTTTTGTTGTAGTGGAATAATGTTTTAAATATGATTTTTTTTGTTTTTAAAGAAAATGAGAATTGGAATAAGGCTTTTTTGGTAAACTTTTAATGAAACATTTTTTTCAAATAATTTTATATTCATATATATCATTTCAACCAAATAGCTTGAATGCACACAATTCATATGCACATAAGTGACATACAACCATATGACTTTTGTTTATATAAATATAAATAATATAAAATTATATATATATATATATTATATAATTTAATTATTTGATATTGAAAGACAATTAAAGAAATTTAGAGGTATTAATAAAAATTATTTGTTTATAATTGATAATATATAATATTTAGTTTATAAATGAAAAGTAAGGAAAAAAAATTAAATAACTAATTTCTTTGCTTTAACTAATAGTGAAATTATAATGCTCACATGGTTTTTTTTGTTGGTAGTTTATTTTTCTATGCTACTTGATTGTGTGTTAGTATTATAGTATACTTTGTTTTTACTCATTTTCTATGCACCTGTAACTTTTTCTATGCACATGTAACTTGTAATTTGTCAATAGAAACTTGTTTCAACATAAACTTGTAGCTTGGTTTGTCATGGGCTTGATGGGCATGTGGACCTTGTCTTTGAGTATGTGGTTGCTTTTAAATGATGGATGACTTTTGAGGGGAAGTATGGATGGTATTGTATTTTGTAAATGATGCACTTGAAGACTATAACTCAATTTGCAAATGTTTCCCTTTGTCAATGGTTGATCTTTTCTGGTTATGGTGCTCTCATTCCTTCTTGTTTTCATGGCAATTGTTAGTGGCATGTGCTCATTCTCATTTAATGCCCTCTGGATTTGTCTTTTTTTTATTGGGGGACTAAACTACTAATGTCTATCTTTGTTATTGCTGCAATAAGGGTTCTGGTATTGTTGTAATGGAGTTTCAATGGTTTTGAGGTTGTTTGTGAAAATAGTGCTTTTGGAGTGATATGAACTTGATATTGAAGATGCCAATGTAAATATCATGTTTTGATAATAAATATAAAGTACTTTAATTCACAAAAAAAGAATAATAAAATTATAAATATTTATAGAAGTTATTTTATTTTGTTTTTTTATTTTTTTTGTGATGTGCAACATGATTATGTTTTCATTAAAAAAGTGCTACTGACACCCATATTTCATATAGTTGGATTTTTTTGTCCACTCAATCTTGAATCTATTACCTTCTTAATAAAAATATATTGACAAATCACCCAAAAATTATTACAAAATTTATCAAGAAAAATACTTTAGAAAAAAAACAAAAGCAAAAATATTTCATCTACTAATCAAATTAAACAATTATTTTATATCTTTTAAATAATATCTACATAAATTATTAAATTATTAAATTTATTATATTTTTATTAATAAAAAAATTATATTAATTTATTTGATTATCAAGATAAATACTCACTTATTATGAATAGAGTTAACATTATTAATTTTATTTATATATGCTTTATTTTTATTTTTATAATATATATTAATTTTATTATAAATAAAGTTAGTATTTTTTTTTCTAAGCAATTAGGACAATTGATAATACATTGAAATAATGAGAGTAAAATCATTTTTTTATCATCATTATAATATAATAATAGCAAATAAATCAAATATATCAAATAAAACTATTATAAATAAAGTGAACAATATTAAACATAAATTATCATACTAAAATGAACAATATGAAGACATATTTATCTTTAGGACAAATGCATGGAAATGACACTCCACAAAAATCATTTAATCATAGTAACCATGTAACATTTGAAATTTATATGTCCAATTCCAATTCCAACTTGATTTTGAACTGTAAAAGATCACTCAAGAAAAAGAATGCATACAATTTATAACTAATCACTCTCACACATGATCTACACACATTATTCCAAACAACAAAAATCCGCCACTACTCTCACACAAGTTCTAGTAAACCAATGGAAAAAAGTCAAGCTTGTACAGGACACTTCATATTCACTTGTGGCTTTTCTCCTTCCATGCAAGTGAATATTTCAAATTTACATAACCCATAAGGATTACGTTTCCAACATTCCGCTCATTAATTTGAAGGGGTGTATGTGAGTCCAAGAAGAGAGCTAAAACATAAAGGTGAATATGAGACAATAGATAGATGTGCTCTCTTAATATGGTGGTTTAAGGAAGATCACAAATCAATGGGGTAGTAGAAGGAAAATTCTTTTACTAGTGGTGGATTAAGGATGACCAAATACTGAAAGGGTAGTAGAAGCCAAAGTTTTCTACTAGTGGTGGTTTAAATCTAACCACCAACTCTAGAACTTGGCTTGAAGCAGTTCCTAGAACAATTTTAATTTGGCTAGAAGGTGATGTCTTCTTTGTAATGGAAGTCCTCCCTAATGATGGTTTAGATAAAACCACAATTTTTTAAAAACTTGGTTTGAGATAACCACAAATTGTTGTATAACAAAAGAATAAAGTCTTCTACTAAGTGGTTTTTTAAGGAGGAAAAAAAATAATTGGTGGTTTTTAGGATGATCACAAATAAATTCATGCACATGGAACATAATGTTGTCTCTAGGTACAAGTATGACTCTAGCTCCAGCTAACTCTATCTCTAGGTCATAGAGTACCTGACTCTACTTTTGGTGGTGGTTCAAGCTTGTTGGGCGCAACCCAACTTGGCCTAGATATGGGCTAAGACTCTACATTTTGTGGAGTAGAGCACGAAGTGGATTAGTTTTAATATACCGCGTGTGTGGCATAGAGGCTTCGGGGCGGGTCGAAGTCCCTTATTTTTGTAAAGAACACAATCTTGTAATGGCTTTTGGGCTATAGTTGCATGTTTTAGGGAGCCCATGGTATTTTGACGATGTAATTATATTTATAAAGGATTGAAATTTTTTGTTTAAAGAGATCATAGAGGGTTATGGGCAAGTCTTTGTAATTTGTATTTTGTAGCAAGGAGAATGATCTGCAGTTGAGTGTGTAGAGACCTGGGAAGAGTCTGCAGCTTAATGCACAGGTCGAGATTGGGTGTATTCAAGGATTCATAATAATAAAGAAGTAATATTTTGGATCATATTATGGTGTTCTTGTGTTTTATGTATATATTTTCATAAAATCTGTTGTTTCAAAGTAGTTATTACAGTTGCATGTTATGTTAGCGCAGTAATGATTTATGGATTTATGTGACATGATTTTGTAATTAATTAAATGCGGTGAAGTAATTTGTGAGTTGTAAGCATAATATAATAGAAAAATACCACATCTCGCAGTCCCTCAAGGCTGCAAAAACCTGTTTCTGCATCCACCCATAGTCACTTCAGGTGAGACTGCGATATGCTTGCAGGTTGTTTCCGAAAGGGCCAGTGATCAGGGGTTTTTTTGGTACATAGTAAGATCAAATCTCGGTCAGCCCAAATCAAGCGAAGAAATGGTTTTGTTGTCGGGACTAGGATTTTTTTGAGGGATATGTGGATGTGGCACCCGTTGAAGAAGGAAATTCAAGATTGGATAGTCCTGAAAGAGTGAGAGTTTGCAGATCAATAAAACCAGAAATCCTCTCCTGAAATATAATGCGTGGTTACACAAGTATATCTTTATAGATCAATACATAATTTTATTCGCTTCTTTTCATGTTGAGTTGTACGAGTGGATATCAAGGTTAAATAAAAGAAAGTATTATTTTAAGGGTGACGAACCTATGGTGTGGACTCCTGAGTTGATACAACAACTCAAGAGCATTGGCAATCAGATTTCAAGGGTTGTCGATTTCTAGGTTGATAGCATCTTGGAAGGATTCATTATTGAGTTCACACTAGACTCGACGGTGTCCTACAACAAAGTGTAATAATGATTCTTCAAAGGACTGCGAGGTAAGTATTTGAAATCTATGAAACTTTGGATTAAGATGCTTCTATGTGAAAATGGATTTTTTTGGATGTAATCATATTTCTATTTTACTTATGTTTGGAAGAAGAGAAATTAAACTTGATGAAGATATCATCACAACATGAAGTGGAGAGAGATATAGATTAGATATCAGAAAGAGATTTCGTGGACAAGATCCAAATACCTTTGTAGAGACTAATTATAATCCTCTTTTGAGTGAATCTGAAAGTGAAAGGGAAGAAATCCACCCTGATAAACCCCAGGTAACTTCGTAGTACTCCCCCTCCCAACCTGAGAGTTCGTCAAAGCCATAATCTAGTAATATCCAGGGCATTTGTAGTTTCCCTGCTCCCCCTACCCCTCATACCGCCCATCTCCCTCCCCCTCTCCCCCCAAGAAGATGTATGGTTAATGCTATTAAGCTACCTATTTTCAGAGGAAATTGATTGGAGGATCCTAAATAATTTTGGTTTTTATGCGAAGATTTATGGACCACGAAGTAAATCAATGATGATAATATAGATAAGATGCAGCTCGTTACAATGTTGCAAGATATAAAAACGTTTGGAGATATCAAAACAACACTGGTAGGAGAGTTTAAAAAACTTAAGTCTTAGTTGCAGTGCATCACTGAGTTGAAAGAAATCAAACAGAAACATAATGAGTCTATCTGGGAATTAGATCGGAGATTTACACTACTATTGGATCAAGTAAGCTTTGACATAGCTCTAAAACAACATCAAGAATGGTTTATAGCTATGATGCTACTGTATATTATATTTCCATTGATGCAACAAAAGATAGGAACTCGAGCCGGAGCTTTGGATATTGTGATGAAATTGGAAGCTTCGCCTATACGAGACACTAATGCAGGTATGCAAGATATTCAAAATCATTTAGAAAAGCTCACCCTACATATACAAGACATCAATAAAAGAAAGGAAGTTAGAGAAGCAGTGTGGTATATGAAGTGCAGATCAAAGGGCCATTCTAAGGAATAGTGCCCTATCTTAAGGGATTATATGGATGGTGGAGCACCTAATCCATTGAATGCAGGATCTAGCCCGTGGTGCGAGATATGTAAGGCTAGGGGCCAACATTTCTAAGAAGATTGCTACTTGTTGCAGAAATATGTGTAGACTCCAAGGAATCTATATTGCAAATTCTGTAAATCAGTAGGGCATGATGAGAACAATTTTCGAGCTTACGACCTAATGATGGAGCATAATTTTGACACTTATAGAATGCAAGGAGAAGTGCATGGAAATGAGGACAACACACAACGTAGTGGTCAAGGAGGTTAGCAAGGAAGAGGTTGAGGTGGTGGATTTGGTCGACAATGTGGACAGATTATTTGCTATAAATGGTCGAGGATATGGATAGATTATTTACTATAACTGCAGCCAACCAGGTCATTTTGCAAGAGACTGTGAGAACCCCACAACGACATGTAAGTATTGTAAATCATTTGACCATGTAATTGAAGAATGTCCTATACTTATGGCGGAGATGCAAGAAAAGAGGAATCAACAGCGGACACATAACATTCAAATGATGACTGCTGAAAGGAGAATTGATGAACCTCGAGTTAATACTGTGCATGGGATAGAAAAATGCTAAGAAATATCCTATTTTTTATATTAAAAAAGAAAAAGAAACATTTATGGAAAAAAAGCGAAGTTTTATTGATGTTGGAGCTTCTACCTCTAATGTACAACCAAAGCTCGATCAAATAAGTAACTATGGCGAGTCATCAGCTTCAATGTAGAATCGAGCTCCGACACAAGATCAAGCTCTGACACAAGACCAGGATGCGAAAATAAAAGTAAGTATTTTAAGGTCTTTTCTATAGACTTGTATGAAATTGTTAAGTGATAAAAACAATGTAGAAGGGTTGCAGGAGTTGATAAATTCATTTTCATCAAAAGAAACATCGGGAAGTGAGATGCACGCAGTAAATAATTTTCATCAACAAAAGATAACTAGAAGAGAAATGAGGCTCAGTGCACAGATAGGAGAATATGATATGGATCAAGTTATTTTGGATCTGGGATCTGATGCTAATGTCTTGACGGAGCAAGCATGGGAATTTATGTGTAAGTCGAAGCTACAGTGGCCACCTATTCAATTAAGGAAGGAAAATAAAAAAATATCTTCCATATACCAATTTTCATAGTGGATATTGAAGGAGTGCGCACTAATGCCGATTTTGAAATGATATAGATTGTCGATGAAAGTAACCGTTACCCTACATTGCTTGGACTTGAATGAGAATTTGATAATATGGCCATAATCAATATGAATAAGAGAATGGAAATAGACGAGGAAGAATC
>JAXQQM020082139.1:0-223212 GCA_034641835.2 Pinus albicaulis
AAGTTGAAACAACACACAGTCTGCTACTATAACACAGCTTATTTTGCTAATAAAAATGCCAACCTTGATGAATTCGACCTTATTCTTCATATAGAGCCTTTACAATCTTGGATTCCATGATCCATCATTAGGAGAATTCGAATTCTATCCTTGACACCTATTCTATTCATGAAACAAACTATTAATTACATACTGATAGCTAACTGTCTTTTATGAGTCCTAATTCAAATAGGAGTGAAACTCCTAAACATGTTTCAAACAACCTTATCTAAAACTTAAATAATTTCTTTGGCAACTGCTAATCCATGTCTTCGACCTTTATGATGCCTCCAGCCTTGTTGTAAACCCTGCTGATTCATGATCTAACTGTCCTAAAAACTAGGAGACAGAGTTCCTGCTTTTTAGCCCTTAACCTCCATGCTTATCTTCGAGCAGCTTTTCTAGCATTGATGACTGTTTCATATAGGTCACATGTGATAATATTCCTTTAAAACTTCAATCTTCCACCTATGCAAAAAGAGATCCTCGAAAAATGGAAAAGGAGATTAGATATAACTACGCTACGAAAATAGCCTGTTTTCGTAGCGCAGTTTTTATATCACTGTAAAACACTTCTTTTAACCCTTATTTCTTCTACTTTTCAATCTGATTCTTCATCTGTGATCCTCATCTTTCCACCATGTAATATTCCAAAATTTGCACCCAGCAATTTGGAATATTAGATTTTGCTACTTTCGCTTATGAGAGGAATAAATGGGTAAGGAGGCCCATGAACAATAAAAATATGAATAAATTCCACCTTAATGAGGAAGGAAATCACCTTAGGAGTTGGATTTTACACTTTCAGGTGTGAACAAGGGCAATATAGATGTGGACATAGTCAAGTTTGACTAAGTCAACATGCATTATTGAGGAGGAAGAGATCACCCAAGTAAACTAGCTCAATGTGAACAAGGATCAGCTAGACACACATAAAGCTTGTAATAGTTAACTAAGTGTGATAAACTCAGTTAGCTCATGGAATTGGAGTTGAGGGTGGCTAGTGAGGCATGCAAGGTGATTCTATTTGTTTTTTAGTCCAAATTGCAGTTATTGCATTAGTTTAATGCATGAGAAATCAGTTAACTCAATTAATTGAGATAAAATTAGTTTAACTAGTTGTAACCGTTTGTTGCACTAGTGAGAGGTCAAGTGAATTAAATAAGATTTAATTCACATGCAGTGATCTGTCATGTAACTGATGATTTACTATTAATAGTTGCATGCATGTCAGTTCTGATGAAGACCCAGTTGAGACAAAGGTTAAAGGGATGTTAACTATCAGATGTATTATTAGCACACTGCCCGCATGCAGTAATACACCCATAGGATTTCCCAAGAGCATTGCTTAGTGTTGGAAGGCTGAAATTCCTAAAGAATAGCAATTTCATTCCACATGAATTGCGCAAGCAAGGAAAGCTAAGTAGAGGCTGAAAATTAGCTAAGTGTTGGTCAATTTTCTCCAGATCAGTGTGATATAGTTGTGAGAGTGCAATAGACTCTTGTGAGAAGAGTGCATTGTAATTGTTTCATGATTCCTTGGTGAATATACAATAGAAGATAGAGGGGTTTTGAGAAGTAAGATTTCCCCAAGAAATATATGTTGTGGATTGATTTGCTTCTTTCTTTTACTTGTTGTGATTTGCGATCGTGTTTATTTTCCGCAATTAATTTGTAGAAGGATTATGTATCTTTCTTTAGCATATCGCATGATCAGATTGAATACATTGGTATACCTATTGTTTGTATAATTTATACACCCTTCCTTTTACAAATAAGGGATTTTGACCCACCCCAAAGCCCTTAAGACTCTATTACATCTGCGGGCTCTGTTCTTGAAAATGCGGAGTCTTTATCAAAATATTTAACCCAGGGGTACCCTGTCCAACATGCTCCCAACACAAAAATGTGACTCGTCTTGAGTCACTCTACCGATGCACCCTCGATATTTTCTTTGATGATGCTCAAAGCATCCTTAAATGGCGAAACTGTTTCGGCTCACTGCTTCTCAACTTCATAGATTTTCATTAATATTGGTGTATGGACAGGAAGCAGTAATGATGATGGAGTTCATCGTGCCCAGTCTTAGAATCACAACAGTTACAAATATGGTAGACAACGATATTATGGAGCAAATATTGGAACAACTGCTCACCCTGGAGGATGATAGTTTCATCGTTGGATTTCACCAACAAGTGTAGACAGGAGAAGCGTCATCTAAAAATTCGAAGAAATTAGAGCTCTGAACGTTGCCCAGAAAAAAAATAAAATAAAAATAAAATAAAATAAATAAATAAAAATAAAAAATTCCAAAGGAACAACGGTCTAAGGCGATGCAATATAGACAAAATGAGACTGTCGAGGTCGAGGAGTCGAGAGAGGAATAAGTGCTTCTTGAAGGATTCAAAGATTTTGATACAGAGGAAGTGGAACCTATTTCCAGGCTACCCCCATATATTCCACCAAGGAAGACGACATCTGTGAAGCCTACCAAGGACCCAAACACAATGAACTACAATATTCTTACACCCTTGTTACATGAAGAAGTACCAGTTGAGGGTGAATTATTGGGGAAAGTTCCACAACTACGGATGGGGGATTGGGATTTCAATGACCGCAGCGAATAACCTCAATTTGAGCCCAACAGATATTTGTGTTCCATCTATTATGAAGCTACAGGAATGAAAAGGCTAGAGCCAATGGAGTGGGTGGCCAAAATTCAAAATATAGGGTTGTGGAACATGATATATGTTATGCACTTTGGGCGCAAAATTATCAATGCTATCTGTGTGCGCCGATTGCTGGCCCCAGTGCACGATTATTGTATATGGTTGGGGGAAATAATACCCATTGATCTGGTGATGATCAGGAAGATCACCACACTTCCTTATCTCGGCTTCGACCCTGCTGATGCATTTGTGGGGAAGGATCAGGACACGAAGTTTGCTGACAAGATGAAGGAGGATTATTGATTGAAAAAGGGAAGTAGGGGTTACTATATTAACTCCATCACAAATAGGTTGGTGTGCTTTGCTGCACATATTTTGGCAGGCAAGATCATGCGGAAGTCTCGGGCAGAAGAAATTTTGGCGCCAGTAGTATATCTAGTTATGCAGTGCAGCAAAGGCGTCGTATACAATTGGTTAGGATACTCATATATCAATCGAGAGACCCAGGTTAAAATCCCAGAAACATAACCATTTCTTGGTTTAATGGGGCTTAGACCCAGGTTCAAATATGTTTGTGCGAACCAACAAAATCCACAATTAGTGGTCATTTTGGAAATGATCTACTACACATACCAAAGTATCATCCACAGAAATATTAGGGGATGCTAGAACGAGGTGTTTTCATCCAGAGGGACAATGGAGTGTGTCTTTAGGGCTTATATTCCTTTTTAACACTTATCAGAGCTTCCCAGAATATATATAATAACTATACAATTTATTTTCAACAATTCTATTGAACGATCTTGCAGACTGTGTGATTTCACTTTAACAAGAATAAATTATTATAAGAAAGCATAAAAAATACTTTGTGATGCAATTATGTGTAAAAACCCTAACTCAGCATAGATAATATCAAAATACAAGTAAAGCAACACATAATCAAATAACATAGATCCATATTCAAAAGTATTATGTTAATACTTAGATATTCTCAATACAATATGTTCCATCCTGCGTACTCATCTAGAGGGGTCTGCACACTCAGCTGCAGACTTTCTAATGTTTCTACGCACTCAGCAGTAGGATCCTTCTCTTTCCCACAAAAGAACATAATACAGACTCAATACATCATTACATCCAATTGCATTCTATCATCCTAGACTCCTTATATAGTCTTCTATTTTACAATACCACAGTCTGAGAACCATGGGCGGAGCTCAAGGTATACAATAAATTCCCATCCTTTTACAAAATAAGGGATTTTGAGCCACACCAAAGCCCCTAAGACTCTATTACATCTGCGCGATGTGCGCTCCAGTCCTCAAAATGCAGAGTCTTTATAAAAAATATTTAACCCAGGGGTACCCTGTCGAAAAACATGTTTCATGTAACATTCTCTTTTTTTTCTTATCTTGTTAAGTTCCCCTTTCCAAGGTATCCATTAGTGAGTCAAACTTGTGTCTAAGTATCCTTTGAAGTGTTGCATCTAATCTCATCTCAAGAATAAGACATAAGCCTCTGGTATGTATGCAATCACTATATAAACTGTTTAATGAAATTTTTTGTCAGAAGATAACCTAATCAAAACATGTGTTAACTCTCTTATGACCTTGACAATATTAATTATATTAAGCTAAACAACTTTTACCTCGGGAATTTTGTTTTGAGCATTAAGTTTCTTGCAAAAGAAAGGGGCATGACATTGGAGGAAGCTCTAGAGTCAATCATGCAATTGTGAACATTTCGATTAAATATTTCAATAGTGAGAAAGAAAGGATGAGGTTTTTTCTTTTGTGGAGGA
This sequence comes from Pinus albicaulis, assembly GCA_034641835.2. Classification (NCBI taxonomy): domain Eukaryota; kingdom Viridiplantae; phylum Streptophyta; class Pinopsida; order Pinales; family Pinaceae; genus Pinus; species Pinus albicaulis. The sequence continues at coordinate 4,510 of JAXQQM020082139.1, forward strand.
AAGTTGTCTGAAAAACACTTCATAATATGAACATAATCACCTAAATATTTTTCAAAATTAGGCACATTTTCACTAGGAGAAGATTTGTTTTTACTAGAATATTTAGCAATATGTTATTAATTTTTTTATTAAGTTATGGGAATTTTGATAAGCTTAAGAAGGGAAATATTGGCATTTAATTTCTTAAGGTCTTCAATAAGACCATATTCCAAATATAAAGAAGAAAATTTGTGTGTGTTTCCGAGAAATGTTTTGGAAGTTTTTCTCTTATCTGAAGGAGAAGGATTGTGATTATTAGCTAGGAATTTACTGTGCATATGATATTGGTGCCAATTTACAAAAATAGCATCAGAGTCATCTTCAAACATATTTTCAGAAAAATGACCTATGGTAGGAGGAGGTTGATTTTCATATTCTATTTCATTGTTATTTTCAACCTCCTATGTCTTGTTTTCATCAGAAGTTGAATCAGTTCCTAATATTATTGCTTTTAAAATACTTGAAAATCCTTCAACATTAATGCCTTCATTAGCGGGAGTAAATTTGTTTTCGACTTGCTTCCTAAAATATTACATAAAGTTGGCCCTATTAGATGGTCCTTCTACTAATTTTTTCTTGAGATCTATGAATTCATTAGTGAACTGATTAAGGACCTTTTCAATAATTTCAAGATACAAAGGTGATTGGTCCTCTTTTTTTGGTGGTTTTGACACTATTTCAGGTTTCTTACTAAACAATGAGGCTTGATCACTTTGCTTTTTTAGAATGAGGGTTAAGGATATATATGTCCTTCTCAACAGATAGAGCTTCATTGAATGCTACCTGTAAAGTAGCCTTTTGGGCTCTCTTAACCAACATAGCAATCTCAGTAGGAAGAGCCTTGGCATAATAAGCAATTTCCATTTTTTAGAAGGAATGGAATCACTAGGAATCTTGTTTTTCAACATAAGAAAACTAGAATTTGAAATCATTTATTCTTTTCTTACTTTCCATATTCTTTGTCATTTCGAAAATTTTCTATGTACGTAGTAGAAAATTGTACCCAAGACATAATACTTTGAGGGGGGTTGTGTAAAATACCAAGTTGCAAGTTTTCCCTCAAAAGTGTATTGAAATAATCTACAAACAAAATCTTCACATCACATAGTGTTCTGCATAATGGCTAGCATGAAAGCCTTTATGTGACCTTTTGTTGGTTGTTTAATTTTTGGGTCTAATTTAGAAGCAATTTGTGAGTATTTTTTGGTAATAGATGTTTCACCCTTGAAATACCTAAAACATATTGATCGAGCCATGGAGTAGAATGGTTATTTCCTTGATTACCTTAGTTGTTTCCCTATTTATTATCCATACTTGGAGAACGCTAAGAACTAAGTGACTCAATTGATGAAGAACATTTTTCTCTAGATGAATCATTAGTAGAAGAGGATGGGGATGAGCTAGGTGGGGAAGGAGGTGGACCAGAACCCCCTGAGAGAGTGGGTTGAATAGATTTAACAATAGGTGTTTCAAACATTGATTGATTGAGATAAATTATATCAATTAGGATATCATGTAATCTATCATTAAGGGTACTGGAAGCCCGAGAAATGCCTTCTTGGGGATCCAACATTGTAGGTTCTTCCTAATGGAGATCAATCAGTGTAACTAGACTCTGGGAAAATTTTCTTTCAACAGGCATTGGTCTCTATAGTCTAAATTTAGTTTTTGAGAGAAATTCCTAGGATATTTGGAGACACATAACACTTTTAGATTATATTTGTGAATGGGTTGGAGTTGTGGGTTCATTGGTCACTTGTTCAGGAATAGGCCCACGTTGATAAATAGAGGTTGTTTAGAAATGGGATGGTTTTGTGACTTTTGGTGATAGTAGGTGAGCAAAAAATTTACCTTTTATGACTACCCTTAACCACTAAAAGTTATTGGTCCTCCTTATAGTCTCATTTTTTGACGTGCCTTTTGCACCATATGTAAATGAGGGGACATGATTTGGGCCAAAGATCTTCACATAACTTAAGTCGTTCAAATAGTCACTCCCAACAGGTTTAAATGCTTATTCATCCTATGATACGCCTCCTATTATGAAGGAAAGATAATGGGGAATATCCTATGATTATCCTAAATTTATATCAACTTTCACCTAAAGCTAATGTTTTATGTTATTATACCTAATATACAAGTTAAATAATTAATATGATATAATATGGAAATAGAATTAGTAATTAATGTACTAGACTAAATTACAGTGAATAATGAAGAAATTGTACAAGAATTATAACGCAAAGAAATAGGGACTAGAAACTACCGTAATTGTTATTAATAATAAACAATAAATAATATTATGTTTATACCATATTAAATATTTGAAATACAAATTGAATAACTAAATTTAAATAATACGTGTAATTATACTTTAAATTTCTATAAATTCCTACTGTGATATTATGTAAAAGACCAAAACAAAAAAAAATAATTAGCAAATCATTGTAATTCTTTAATCCCTTAAACAAAAGACAGAGTAGTCTAAACTTTTCTTTCAAATTTCACATCAAGAATAAAATACAATATAGATATATGTAATCACCTAAAACAAATTCAGCGGAGAAAAATTTAAATAACCATAACAATTTCTATGAAACAATCGATCTTCCTACATTTAAACCACGAAATCGTTTAGTGGAAAAGTGATTAAAGTCTATGTAAACATGAAAATCATTACCATTAAAGTATTAGTCCCACTTCACAAACAAACATCTTACTACAATGATGTAACTTCCCAAAATTCATTCTAAAAATTCAGACTCAAGCAATGGACAAATCAACATTATCCTTTCATACATCGAACATAAAAGGGTAACACGATCGAATGATGATATAAAATAAGACTAACATAGTAAGGAAAGATGTATTCAATTCTCTGTTAATTTACAAATCATAGTCACACAAATAACAACATCGTTTCTTCAGAATTTCCCAAAAACACCCTTATAAGAAATTAAAAGACGCATAGATAAGTATCCATGGATCTGAAAAATGATATATAAAATTAAGATTTGGACTATTCAAATAATTCAAACCATGAAAAAACTTACAGTAATGTATCACAAGTTCCACAATAACTAATATGGAATCTGTAATGATTTGAAAACGTCGAGCCATATCGAGAGTAATCATCTTCGTGACAACCAATTCCATCATGCGGAAGATAAGGAGTACCTATTACAAACATGAAATTAATAAATGATAATAATATTAACATAGAGTAGCTACAAAATATCAGATTTTGTAGTAACCAACAAAATATAAAACAAATTATCATACTTCGTGAAATTTTCTATCTTTAAATAAAAAAAGACATCATATTATTTGGAGAAAATTTGAGTCTGAGGATATGAATTTATGACTACTTTGACATTAGAAGACTTGATGATAATGTGACTATTACTTTTCCTTCCACTCAAAAGAGTTTTTATCCTACTCGCTTTCCTTAAGTTGATTCATTAGTCTTAATTATTTGTTTTCCTATTGAAGCTTACGGATTCGATGCTCGAGACAGGGAACCATAGTAGTATAATTTTGCTTCCACTACATACTATGATTACATCTATCATTATCAACTATCACAATTATTAGCCTTCTCAGTTTGAGTATTATCATCACCAGATTCAAACTTTTGATCAGGTTGAGACTTATTTTTTTTTAAGCACTCGCTCATCGAGAGATTCGACATCAACATGGACTTCTTTAGTAGGGAATTTCTTTAATGTATTTCATTGTGCTCGAGATATTATCTTAGCTATATTTTTACTCTTAATTCTAGATTGAGGGTCTGGACCTAGCCAACTATTTTTTTTTTCTATGTAGGTTTAGAATAGAGATTATGATCTCTAATGGTTGGCCAACTATTTTTTTCTTTCTATGTAGGTTTAGAATAGAGATTATGATCTCTAACGGTTGGCTCAAAATTATCTTTGAATTCAGGTTCCAGTTTAATGTGTTGAAACCCTATTTTTTCTCCATGCTTTGCGTTACGCTAGAAGGTGTAGAAATATGGGTTTTGAGCCTATTTTCATCACATAAATTTGAGGCATCTCAATGGGATGAATTATTGGGGCCAAAATCATCAATGTCATGAGACTCAACATGTTTAGGGTTAGATGTTCAAAAATTGACTAAAACCTTATGAGGGTTTTGTTGGGAAAAATACTGAGAGGGGGGGTGAATCAGTGTTTTAGGCTAAACAATTTCTTTCCTTTCCCTTAAAAACCATATGTTACAGTACTGCATTCAACATGTATGTCCCGATATCTTATTATATCTTTACTTAGAGAATTGCATCGGAGATAAGCATTAAGCATGAAGCTGAAATAAACGGAGCAAACCATTAACACATATGGACACCGGGATTTAAGGTGGAAACCCGATTAGGAGAAAACCACCCATTCTTTGTAATCTCGAGTCTTCAATATTTTATTATAGAGAAAACTTTTTACAATATATGCGGTGTAGACTCATACCGGCACGCGAGGCACCCACTGCGGAAGGCTACGACCTTCTCTCATTTGCCGGCCCTCTCTGGAAGGGAAGCTACAAACCCCCGATCATAACATCGGCTTCTATATACGGAAGGCTTCAACCCTGCGACCAAAACCCGTTATTCAATTAACAAACACACTGGATTTCCCCAATTCTACATAACGAACGGCGAGACCATTGGAATCCAGACTTCGGTGAATTTATGCATTCAACATTCCGTGTATCCTTGTGTGTATTAACTCGAAACTCCAAGTTTGTCATATACCTTTGAATCATATGTGTTCTTGATGAACATCCGCTTACTTTTCATCGTTTCTTCTGTTGAATACTCTCACGACTCATCACCTTTTAGATCAATGTCTCGAAGGGTGCATCATGGACTCGGGGTATCAATTAAGCGCGTTGTACGTACGTACGGATATTCCTTCGAGGAATTACTTCTTCTGATATACGCACCCCACTATCGATAATGATCTTTGTCCTTTATCATAGATCTAGCCTTTCTACATTACCATAAGTCTAAAACCACTCAACTAGCTAATGGTATTTATTTTATTTTATCCTAGGGTGTCTTGATTTCTTTTTAATTTATTTTATTCAAACGAGGAATTCAAATTATCTATGTGTACCCGAAGCCTTTAACCCAAAGTTTAACCCTTGATTTTATAAACAATATCCAACGCTTTTCCATACACAAGTGTCTTGTTGATGTGGTGAGTTAAAACGAGCGGAACAACCATACATCTCAATCGTTTTGTATTAATAATCGTGCCAATCAATTGAAACCTAACCTCAAGATTTATTCCATGCACAAATCATCCCATTCGGGATCTTCAGCAAAATATTCAATCTTTTATCTCCACCATATAATATTATAACTATAACCCCAATGGTTATTTTAAAAATTTACCTTGTCTAGTAACATTTCTTTTATTCAAATTTCATTCTTTGACCCAAGACCCACATCGCAAATGGCCATTTTGTGATGGCGCGATCAAACATATGGTGGAACACTTGAATATGCTATATTGCGATCTTGCGATGGCACGATGATCGCATATTGCAAACAACGGAACTTGCGATGGCGGAAATAACAAATATGTGATATTGCGATAATGCGATATTGCGATGATCGCATATCGCAAATACTTCATATCAACAAGACACTTGAAGCTTCCAAAACAACGCTTTGCGATTTGCGCTCAAGTGATAGGGACTCACCCAATCTTGCCACATTCAAATATTTAAAGTCTTTCGCATACTTTCATAAATTTTCTTCATACTTTGTTGTTGAGAGCTTAAATTCCCGAAATGTCCATGCGAATAACTCTACTCCTCGTCGAAAATTAGATTTTACGGGAATAGCTGTGTTCCAACATGAGAACGGCCTCTTACACCATAATCAACTCTCCTTTGCAATTTGTGGAAATTTGTGGCCCATGGCAAATTAATTCATCCTTACATTTCTCCCTTCCTTTTGAATCGTGTTCTTTGTTCACCAAAATTTTGCTACGCCTTTGTGCTCTTCCCATTCGTTTGTCTCTGCTGCTTATGTTCGTCTCCATTTCTTTTAAATGCTTTCCACATTTCCTTTGCCATATCCTTTACCATCAATGACGATATTCCATGATCTCCCCCTTTGGCATTGATGGCAATACTCTACCTTTGATGACACGATAGACACCCTTTGTTGTGTTTCCTCCCCCTTTGACATCAATGGCAAAGGTTTGATTAAGAGCCGTTGAACGGAAGTAGTCCCATGCTCCCCACCGAGATCATCTTTCGCATCTTCAAACATAATATGACCAACAATTCATCCTTTTTACATGACCAGTGCTCCCATTGAGCACGTGCATTCGAACGACACCTCATAACCAATTGAGTCTTGTAATTAAGTAGACACGATCCTACGCATCGCCGAACTATGATTTACTGTACAGAGATATTCGAATGCTTCCTGGGTAGAGGTTTGGTAAATATATCGGCAACTTGTTCTTTGGAGGAAACATATTCTAATTTCACCTTTTGCTCAAGCACTTGTTCTCGTAAGAAGTGATATTTGATGAGAAGTATTAACGGTCTTGGAATGCATAACGGGATTCTTTGAGATACGTGCTTCTTTTTATTATCACACATAATGGAGATAGGAGGTGAACATTTGATTTGAAAATCTTGTAGGGTTTGCATCATCCAAAGAAGTTAGTGCAACTTTGATCTTGTAGCTACATATTCCGCTTTTGCTAAGATAAGGCAATGGAGCTTTGCTTCTTATTTGAACCAAGATACTAAACGGGGCCCATAAAGATACACCACCCACTAGTTTCTTTGCTGATCCATCAACACTTCCGGCCCAATGCTGCATCGGTGTATGCATGAAGAGTAAGATGCGGCATTCTTTTGGATACATAGTCCAAGTCTTGAGTTCCTAGATATTTGAATATTCTTTTCACGACTGAGATGAGACTCTTTTGGATTGGCAGAAATCGTCAACAATCAGCTTGCATGCATGATGTACGGTCTTGTCCCGGTGAGATAAAGTAGACTTCCTATCATAGATGCAATGATAGGATTTGATTTACGATTGGGGGAATCATCATTAGAGCGAGATTGCATCCGGTTATCATTGGTGTACTTACGAGTTTGCAATCTTCCATGCCATACTTCTTCGAGTTTGCTTGAGATACTTTGCTTGTGAGGAAAGAATATACATACATTGCTTGTTGCACTTGCGAACCAAGAAAAATGTTAGTTCAGGAAGTAAAGACATTTCAAATTCTTCTTTGCATGTCGAGAAGCAAATTTCGACTCATAGACTCTTTATTACTTCCAAAAATGATATCATCGACATATACAACCTGATAAACGAGTTTGTCATTTTAAGTTTTTGTGTACAAGTTGCTATCAACGGACCCCTTTGAAAATCCTTGTTGATGAGAATGTTGTCAAGACGATGGTACCAGCACCTTGGAGCTTATTTGAGACCATATAGAGCCTTTTAAGTCTACAAACAAGTTTCATCATTTCCCAAAATGAATCCTTACGATTGTTCTATATAAACTTCTTCTTCTAGATCACCATTGAGAACGGTTAACATCCATTTGATAAACTTTGATTTGTTGGAAGCTTGAAAACACAAGAAACATTCTTATGGCTTCAAGTATGGCTATAGAAGCAAAGGTTTCTTCAAAGTATATACCTTCTTGTTGAGCATACCCTTTGCACAAACGTCTAGCTTTATTTCTTATAACATCCCCGTTCTCATTTAACTTGTTTTTGAATATCCATTTAGTTCCAATGACATTTTTGTCATGAGGCCTTGGTACTAACTCCCAAGTGTGATTCTTTTCAATTTGATCAAGCTCTTCATTCATGGCTTGAATACAACAATCATCTTTGCTAGCTTGGCCGACCTTTGTGAGGTTCAATAGTAGACAAAAATGCCAAGTTGCTAGAAGATCCCCACAAAGAGTCCTTCTTGTTTGTACACTGATTCCTTTTCTCCCAAGATTTGAGATTGCGGATGATTCTTTGAACATATCTAGATGGAGCCTTTTGAGACATCTCTTCTTCGGGTTCTTCTTGGGTGTCTTGTTTGTATCATTATTGTTTGATGTAGGAGGATATGTGTCCTCATCATCTTCATACATTGTTTACTTTTCTTCTTTTGGGGCTGCGGTAGACTCATCGATAACAACATCAATGCATTCAACAATCTTTCGAAGTCTTTTATTGTAACATTTATATGCCTTACTCTGAGAGTATCGAAAATATTCCCTCATCGACTCTGGGTTCAAACACCAAGTTTTCATCATTATTTTTGATAAAGCATTTGCTCCCAAACATTATAAAATGCTTTATAGTGGGAGGGGTCCTGTACCGAGTTCATAGGGAGTTTTATCACTATTTACACGAACATGTGCTTTGTTGAGAATGTTTGCGCTGTGTATGTCTTGCTTCTCCCCAAAATGTGTCGGGTGTTACGGAATCATCAAGCATAGCTCTAGCCATTTGTTGAATTGTTCTGTTCATTCTCTACGCAACACCATTACGTTTATCAGGTACGATTTAGGAGAGCGTAATGTTTTATGCCGTGTTGTTCACAGAATTAAAGAAATTCTTTGGATGTATATTCTCCTCTTCGATCAGATCTAAGACACTTGATTTTTAATTCTAATTCATTCTCCACCAGTGCTTTGAAAATCTGAAATTTCTCAAATGCTTCATCTTTGTGTTTAAGCAGCCCAATCCAACACATTCTAGAGAAATCATCAATGAATAAGATATAGTATTCTTCACCACGAGGTGACCTTTTCCTCATGTGTCCACATATGTCGGTATGAATGAGTTCAAGAGGCTTACTTGATGATCCTTCCTTGGCATTAAATTGTACACTGGTTTGCTTACGAATTGGCAAGATTTGCATATGATATTTTCGAGGTAGAGTAATATTGGGAAGATCGCGAATAGCTTTAAATTACTTGATTTGTTGATTTGAGAGAAGCTCGGATGCCCCAACCTTACATGCCATAGCCAATTTTACGAAGATTTACTCAAATAACATTGTTCTTTGGGGTTCTTTAATATATACGGGTTGTTTGGAGTTCTTTTTCCTTTTATAATTGCTTTACCTGTATCAAGATGAAGTACCACACATTCTTTTGAACTAAAGACAACTTCGAGTTCCTTGATCACACATTTTACTTACACTTAACAAGTTATGCTTTAATCCATCCACATACATGACTTCATTAGCTTTCACCTTATCCTTTAGGAAGACGGACCCTTTACCTTTAATTACGGCGGAAGTATCATTTCCAAATGTAACATTCTTCTCCTTTTCTGAGCACTATATATGCAAAAGTTTGTCTTTATACTGTCATGTGTCTTGAGCATCCACTATCAATGTACCATTGGTTCTCTTCAATGTACGCAAATAATTCTATGCCACGGTTTCAACTTGTAACCCCTTCTTTTTCCATACTTTGGATCTTGAAGGAACATGTTCTTTTGGCTGAACTTTTCTCTTTGCATTCGGATTCTTCATGGCCAAAGTTATTGCAATAAAGTGCATTCAACTTCATTTTGAAGAGGAGAAAAGTTGTTATAAGTATTCTTCTTTTACTTCCAATATCAATCCTTTTCTTTCTTGCTTCTCTTTTCATAATAGTTTTATATGCTACACATTGAATAGCTTTATGACCAAAATTGTGACATGAGAAACATTGTCCATTGAAGAGAAAAGAAATTCTGTGATCATAAGATCTTCTATATGAATTTATACGATGTTGATTGGTGTTTCTTTGAAAGACATTTTTGTTAGTGTTTCTTGAATTGAAATGATCATGCTTTACTGTAAATATTCTTTATTCCCTTGTTGAGTGGCTGACATGTTGTAAACCGGTAATGCTTCTTTTAGATAATTTGGTGCGATGCACGAGAAGATTCTCAATATATCCAAGACTTTGTCTTTATAAGAGGAGAACGTTGTACCTTGATAATCTCATCTAAGGTTTCAGACCCTTTAGCAAATCTAATATTCAAAGTCTTTACTTTCCCAAGTTCTTTTATTAGATCTACTACTTCACATTCTAATTTCTCATTGTGTTTCTCTTTATCTTCAAGCTGATTTTCGGAGTTTCTATGATTATTTTGCTCTCTTCTAAGCAAATTTTGAGTTTATTGTTTTCATTAAGAAAATCTTGTCTTCTAGAGCGTCCACAAAAGTATCCTCTTCTTCTCTAGATTCATTTTTCAAATGCCATGAGAAGTCTCGAGATCTTGTTCACATTCTTCTTCACTATCGGATAACCCATCACTATCTTCATGAGTATAGTAACTCCTTTTAGGTTAAAATGATTCTTATTCCTTCTTGCTACTTCCTTCCCCTTTTTATGTGTTTCTTTATAAGGACACTTAGCATAATGACCAACTCTTCCACAATCAAAACATTTTAAGAAAGGAATCTTACCTACGAATGGTACGTACTTAGGTTGAAGTTTCTTTACGAAGTTTATCTCTGTCTCTTCGAGATATATCACGATCATACATTATTGGTACTTCCTTTCCTCTTGTAAAAGTTCTAAAGACTGCTTCTTTGAATTTAGATGGTCCTCCTCTTCTCATTTCATATGTAGTTAGTATGCCATGAAGTTGTACCATAGTAAGATTTTGAAGATCTTGCTTTTCTTCGAAGGCCAAAACTTTTGACTCGGAATTTTCTTCATTAGAGATCTTAAAATTTTCTCAACCAAAGTGGATTCGGTAATTGTTTCTCCCAGTTTCTCATGCGATTTACAATATCATCAAGACGTAGAAAAGTGCAATGCTTTCTTCATTAAGCATTTTAAGATTCTCATATTGGATTACAGAGTTTGAAGTTTAGCACTTTTACCTTTGCATCACCTTCATAGCTTAGAATGATTTTGTCCCATATTTCTTTTTCTTTGTATTTGAACATGACTTTGACAAATTTTGATTCGGTTAGACTTCCTAATAGAGGCATTGACCGCCTTTGCATTTGTTTCATAATTCTTTCTTTAAATTGGATACGGTGATGCTGCCAGATGGATATTGATATCCTTGTTCAACGATCGCCCATACCTGCTCCCGAGAGACTAAAGATAAGATCTCATCCTTGTTTTCCGAAAGAAAATTAAATTGTTTCCATTAAAGTGGAGGCTTTGATAGATGCTATTCCATCTTGATTGCTCATCTTGCTTGATCTTCCTTCTAGCGACTAAGCTTTTTTCGGAAAGGACACCTTTCCGATACCAATTGTTGGGAAAAATGCGGGAGGGGGTGAATCGGTATCTTAAGTAACAATTTCTTTCCTTTCCTTAAAAACCATATGTTACGATCACGCATTCAACACGTATGTCTCGATATCTTATTATATCTTTACTTAGAGAATTGCATCGAGATAAGCATTAAGCATGGTAAAATAACGAACAAACCATTAACACATATGGACACCGGGATTTAAGGTGGAAACCCGATTCGGAAAACCACGTGCTTTGTGGTATCGGTCTTCAATATTTTATTATAGAGAAAACTTTTTACAATATATCTTTGTAGTGCGGACTCATACCGGCACGCGAGGCACCCACACAGAGAGAGAGCTGTGTCTTCTTCTCTCATTTTCCGGCCTCTCTGAGAATACAACCACGATCATAACATCGACTTCTATATACGAAGGCTTCAACCCTGCGGCCTGGCTTGAATTTATTCAATTAACAAACATATTTTCCCCAATTCTACATAACGAATAGCAAGACCATTGTAATCCGGACTTGAGGAGAATTTGTCCATTCCAACATTCGAGTGTCATACTGTGTGTATTAACTTTCGAAAACTCCAAGCTGTCATATGCCGGATCCATATGTGTTCTTCGGTAGACATCGCTTACTTTTCATCGTTTCTAGCCACAGTGAATACTCTCGCTCATCACCTTTTAGATCAATGTCTCGAAGGGTGCATCATGGACCCAAAATTATCAATTAAGCGCGTTGTCTGTCCATACGAATATTCCTTAAAGGAATTCCTTCTTCACCAATGCTCACTTGCCCCACTATCGAATAATGATCTTTGTCCTTTATATAGATCTCACCTTTCTCAATACCATAAGTCTAAAACCACTCAACCGCTAATGGTATTTCTTTTATTTTATCCCCGGGGCTCTTCGATTTCTTTTTAATTTATTTTATTCAAACGAGGAGATTCAAATTGTCTATGTACCCGGCCTTTAACCCAAAGTTTAACCCTTCGGATTTTATAAACAATATCCAATGCTTTTCCATACGCAAGTGTCTTGTTGATGTGGTGAGTTCCATAAACGGAACGACCATACATCTCAATCTTCTTTGTATTAATAATCGTACCAATCAATTTGAAACCCTATTCTCCCAGATTGTTATTCCATGCACAAATCATCCCATTCGGGATCTTCAATAATATTCAATCTTTTATCTCCACCATATAATATTATAACTATAACCCCAATGGTTATTTTAAAATTCTTGTCTAAGTAACATTTTCTTTTATTCCATTTACATTCTTTGACCACGGGCCCACATCGCGGATAGCCATTTTGTGATGGCGCGATCAAACATATGGCGGAACACTTGAATATGCGATATTGCGATCTTGCGATGGCACGATGATCGCATATCACAAACAAGGAACTTGCGATGGCGGAAATAACAAATATGTGATATTGCGATAATGCGATATTTACGTGCATATCGAAATACTCCATATCAACAGACATGAAGCTTCAAGCTGACTTTGCGATTTGCGCTCAAGTGGTAGGGACCACTTGTCTGCCACATTCAAATGTTGAAGTCTTTCCGCATACTTTCATAAATTTTCTTCATACTTGGTTGTTGAGGGCTTAAATTCCCGAAATGTACGTACGAATAACTCTACTCTTAGTAAATTAGATTTTACGGGAATAAGCTGCGTTCAACGTAAAGACGGCTACGCCCCACACCATAATCAACTCTCCTTGCAATTTGTGGGCTGCGTCCCATGACAATTAATTCATCCTTACATTTCTCCCTTCCTTTTTGAATGCGTGTTGTTGTTCACCAAAATTTTCAGCACGCCTTTGTACTCTTCCCATTACATCTACCTTACTTTTGTTCGTCCTATGTTCTTTTCTGCTGACCTTTTCCATTTCCTTTGCGATATCCTTTGCCATCAATGACAATATTCCAACAGGTTTTGCTGTCTATCATTAACCCGAGGTTTGTTGAAATCATTCTGACGTGGGAATGATTCCTATGAGTCCCCATACATAGAAAATTAATGTTTAGCCAACATACAATTTAACCTATCTTTGAAATAAATATTGCTCAAGATTCCTACACTCAACTTTGTATAATTTAGCCATTTTAAAAAAACTTTTATGGAAATATAATTTCATATTAAGCTTATAGTTGAGAAAAAAAATTAACAAGAAGAAATAGAAAAAATATACCGTATCTACCTTCACATGTGATAAATCAAGATTAAATAAAGCAAAGCATGCCATTTGGTGACTGGTCTTAAGGGACTAAGCATACATACCTTTTATATTATAAGTGTAGTTCTGTTGTGCTATACAATAACCCCCGTTTATTTTTACTAAATGGGGACCCTTTAAAAATAAGTAGGAAATTTATTTTGTTTAATTCTTAGCCTAAGTCATAAAACATTATGAAATAAAGTTTCTTTTGATTGCTGCTTTCATTCCTTAGCGCGCATCGCAATTCGCATAGCTTACAAACTTAAACAACTTAAAACATACTAAGTCATGTGGGTTGTGATCTGTGCTAAACCCTTTCCGAAGTTATATAAAACTCTTATTTAAAACACTTTAAAAACCGTTATAAATGAAAATCGCATCGTGCTTTGTAAAACGATATAACTTTTAAGAAATTCGGTAAAAGTAGTGGTTAAATGGACTCAAAAAACCAATAAAGCAAAAAACATAAAGCTCCGAGTGTCCAATGAAGCACATTGACATGATTGCTTAAAAGCACATTTCACATTTCACATGACATAACTAAAAGCAATTTTATTTACCGCATAAACATTGCGATGTGCGATTGCGTAGATCGCATTTCACGAGATTGATTGGTAACATAAAAAATGGAAATAGTTATAAGTTGTGATATGCGATGAATGGTAGTTAATTTCTCAAGCATGTGAAATAATTCATGTCAAATCAAACTGAATAGAATATCTAACATCTTAAATTGATCGATAGAAATTTCACGTGAAGGGGTGTAATAGATTTGATTTAAAGATTATTGGTGATTAACAACATTTAATAAGAGTAAGTTTTGATAGATTCATATCTACTTCGAGCATGTTAGAAATGATTGAACCCCAGATTTGTTTTAATTCTATCCACCTCTATACTCTCTATATTTTTAATATTTTCTCTGTTCACTTGAAATAAGGAAATCAGTTAACGGAGCAAGGAAAATAGAGATGAGCAAGAAAGCCAAAGAGATTGTCGAAGCATCAACGACTGAAGGCTCAAATATGTCTCCCCTATTCTCAGATACCACCTGCAACAAGGATTGTGGAAGTTCTTCGTGGGAGGCAATGTATTAGTTCTTTGAGGATGAAAAGCCAAGGGTAATAATCAAAATTGCTACAACAAGTGCATCAGTTCCTTCAGACCCAACCTATTTCGACGTGTCATGCTCATTCATCCATAAGGTAGCAGTAAGGCCAAATATTCTCCCCTATACAAATATGGTTAAGTGGGTAATTTACCACTTGAACGTAGAAGATATAACATTCAAGGATTCAAAGGGCAAGAATATCGGTTCATTCAAGGCAGAATATTTGAGGACAATGTACCACTTACTTGTCCCGCATTAGAACTATCATAAACCTTTTCCTTAAAGCTTTAGAGAAAAAAATTGAGACCTGATGAAAGTCATAAAGGAATGGAAGGATGACCAAGGCAAGCTTAAATGAGATAAACTCAGTACTTACCCAATAGCAAAAATTCCTTCCTCTTCTTTGCTATGCTACCGGTATGTTGTGTAGATTATTTGAAAAACCTGATACCATTAGGTTTTCTATAGATTAGGTCCCATTAATTGACACAATATTCAATTCCTTAATTTTGAATTGGGAAAATATCCTATCTGATAATTTAGCCATAAATATCATGGAGTATAGGAGTAAAAGAAGTGTTTCATCTAGAAAAATACCCCCCTTTTACATGAGTGCCTATGTCATGGATACAATTTTCTTTTCTTCTAGTTTTCCTACCATGGGATGGAAAAGCACGAACCAAGACCCTACTCCAATCCACATTTACCAGAGGGCCCTTTGGGAATCAGATTTTCATCTGCATTTTTACAAAATTTTCCATAGAGTCATGTTGCCTATGCCTCTAGATTATATTAAGTGAGAAATCCCCTAGGGTTTCCAAAGAGGCTAGTACAAACATTTTTCCCATTGCTAGATGGTTTGCAAAGGAAAGTTTCACTTATGTCAGATTTTTTGGTAGTTATGCTTCTCCTCATGTCCTTCCATATTATGTTCCTGACAAGTTACTTTCTAGAGAGATTACCTACCAGCTTTTTGTAAATGGTATTTCAAAATAGCTTAAAGATGCTAGGAAGGTTGTTTGGCATAAATTTCCTTTACAGTGTGGTACTTTTTCACTTTTTGATATTGGTCATGCCTACAAGGAAGTTTCAATTGTTAACTTATTGAATTTGGTTATAATGCCAAAACGACCATATGACACCAATGATGTGATTAAAAATTACATCACAGAGCTCAAAGTAAAACCTTTTTTGAAATAGATAGATAGATTTGCAGGTTATTTTCAAGGCATTGAAAAGTTTTCATATGTACTTAAGTTTTCATCCAGTCAACTCAATCAAGTTGAATTGGAAGATTTCCAAGCATACGCAAGAGACTGGAAAGGATTCCTCTGGATTTATTGACTATTGAAGATGTCAACAAACCAACTCCAAGTATTAGCTTAGATAATGAAGCTAAAGACATGTACGAAGAAGATGAGTCGGGGAAATCGAGAACATGAATCTTGAAATTTGGATCATTAAAGAAGATGAATCCGAAAACATAAAATGAACCTAGAAAAGGTAATCAATCAAGTAATCAAAGAGATTGAGATGTAAGAGAAAGGAGAAAGTAATGGAACAGAATCATCTTCCCAAGAAGTTCAACACGGTCAAGATACACTTGATTAGTCAGAAAAATATCAGCCAAAGGATTTGAAAAGTGAATGGGATAATTTTTTCTAAGGCAATGAAAAATCCTCAAACAAATCCTAATACTGATCAATCTACCAATTTTCAGACCCCAAAACATTCTCAAAAGTTAGTGGAAACTGTTACTCGACTACAACAAGTTCATGAAACTCATGATCGAGAGATCATTCTAGCTTATCCTACAGAGTAGATAGTGTTGCAATTTGAGGAAATCCCTTCCTTTGGATGTCTTCTAAAGTCCTAGTCATAAGGCTATAGTAAAGAGAAGAAAACGGGGAATAATTGATGATACAGTCTAAAGTCCTGCAAATGAATCTATAAATGTTTTATGGAAGGATCATCTAGCTGATCCTCTTTTGAACATTTGACCAAACTATCACAGTTTGCAGGGGCATATGCTACTACCACTATTGATAGAGCCACTGAAGTTCAAATGTTCTTTTGAAGAAGAAAGAAGATAAAATACAAAATTTAGAGAGATTGTTAGGGAAAGAAAAATCTAACTTCAGTGAGAAAATGGAACTGAAAATGTCTTGATTTCAAAAGGATTTTGAACGTTTAAAATTACAGCATCAAGTACAAATCACTGAGAAGAAAACACAACTGGAAGAAGCAATAAACAAATTAAAAAGCCAGCCACAACTAGAGCAATTCATAAAGGAAGCATTGGATGTGAATGCTAAGCTAAAACAACAAAAAGTAGTTTGCCATCAAGCTCCTATCACTAGCTCTTATTGTGACTCAAGTGAAATACTGATCGAGCAAGTGGCTATCCAGAAACTTGAGTGTGAGAATACTAAAAAGAAAATCAATAAACACATTTAATGGAAAATATGAGACTCGGGCAAGGAAGTTGATCTACCTCGGGGAGATAAAATCCACAAGGAGATCTTATTTAAGGATTGGGAAGCACAAATAAAGCAAGTAGAGAAAGCAACAACGAAAGCATCAAGGTTAATGAAGGAAATTATTGAATATGTATGTGAACAGCTTTTGAAATTAGAACTTATTAAAGAGTGCATGTCTGAAGTGCTCTTTGAAATCAAGAAGTTGGAAACATAGTGGAAAAAAAAAGCGAAAATGTAGGAAGAAACGACTAAATAAGTAAATAATCTTGATCAAGAAAATTATTGGAATTTTCTTATCAAAACTTATCATCAATACCAAACCCTACAGTCTTTAACAGATTTAAAAAAAATATCACAGCCAACACTCTCAAATGTGATATTCAAGGGATGGGTTGGATCGAGGATTTCACGGCCAGCTCAGCTCAAACCTATGCTAGATATTTGTCAACTTCAGGATCAGATCCAAATGAAATATTATAATTCATAGTTATATCGTTACTTTATTTTCCTAGATTGTAGTTAAAGTTTGTCTTATGAGGATGGGTGTCTGAAACCTCCTCTATTTTTTCTATAATAATCTATTTTTAAACATAGTTAGTTTAATATTTAAACATCTCTCATGCATTTAGAGAAGGGTTTAGAAATTTGTCAAAAACATTTGCAAAGAATGAAATTTTGTAATTTTGTGGATGCTTTGATGAATTAATGGAACACAGTCTATTATATTTTTGACATTTGAAGTTGTTTAACTGATGTTGCACTATTGTATTCTTTAAATTGATTTAAAGTGAGGAGGATATGATAATCTACTATTAGTTTACATGAGTAGGATTTCGTACATATGTTACTTCTGTTCACTTGTAATAAGTTTTTCTTTCTAGATTGACAGTCATATTTTATTGCATTATATATTTGAAATGCCATCATAAGATAAATGTTAAATGCACTTCTATCTTTTAATATTTGTCTATGATTTATTATTGGATATATAATCACACATATGAATGCGATATACTTTTCACAATTCTTCTAATCAAGCTATTTTGTTAGAAGAATCATCTTTACATAATTCTCATCTCTTTCAACTGTTAAATAATCTTCATTACTAATGGTTGAAGGATATCTCTTTAGATCACATAAAGGAAGAAACACTCTGGGAATATAGTAAAATAGATAGTGTTAGATAGATGAGAATCATATTCCATTTCATGTTATATAGCCAAAACACACCCCAAAATCATCCTTATTGGGAAACTAGTCCCATTATCCCCAGCATGAGCCACCACACCAAACGGAAAATGAGTTTCTTTAAGGTCCAGACCGGGTGGTTTTCCCCCATTTTATGGCAACGGAATTCCGAGGCCTCAACATTTTAACACTAGAAGGAGGGCCTTGTGAATGGAAATAATATATGATCAATAGAAAGGTCAATCTAAAAGTCTTTGTCCCTCTAGATCCCCATAAACTTCCAGAAAATTATCTAGGTCTGCATATTTAAAATGTGAAGTTGAAAATCCTTCTCCCAAGTCCTCTAGTGATACTCTACCCATACTGTCTCCCGATTTTTATCAAAATTCCCCTGAAGTTTAGTCTTTGATAGAAAAGTTATAGAGAGTATCCATCTCTGTTGAAAAGCCTGAAACTTCTTAATCATTTGAGATTAGTATTTCATCTTCTTTACAATGTAGGTTTTAACCTTGAACATAAATTATCTACACACGAATCTTATAATATAAAATAAACAATAGCGAGAGCATAAAACATAAAATAGATAAACACAGAGATTTTCCCCTGGATCCAAAATTGGGACGACCAGCTTATTTTTTCATTATATTCCTTTTAGTGTTACAACACATATATATACATGCCGAAGCATACATAAACCCCAATCCATTAACCCTGGATTAGAACATAACCATAGTTCCCTTGACACGATCTACAAAATACCAGGGGCTGAAAACCATCGTACCCCAAAACCATGTGCAAACTCATGCACAAAACATGGGCGGGTCTACCTATGAGTGGGTACGCACACCAAAAAAAAATTCGCCGGGGCGTTGTCCCGAACCCCAATAGTGGGGGCTGCCTCCCCCCTTGCGACCCCCCTGCTATGCCCGGTGCAACGTACATCGCGTGGGGCTAGTCGTGGAAAGAATATAACACATACCCAACATTCTCCCACTTGTTGTTTTCTTTCCACAGGGGGCCACAAGAGAGCTTAGTCCCGGTCGGCCAATTCTTCAACACACATTGTTTCTCTACACCAAGAGAACACGGTGCTCACGGACTTTGTCGATGCATACGCAACATTCTTCAAAGTGTCCACCTTTAGCGGCAACACCCTTTTAGCCTCAACCATATCTCTAACAAAGTGATATTGAACATCAATGTGCTTTTTCTTTGAATGGTAGCGAGGGTTCTTAGCCAAAGAAAATTGCACTTTGGCTATCACGATCTATCCTTATGGCTTGTTGTACCAACCCCATACTTGAACACAATCTCTTGCCAACCATTTGCTTCCTTTCTTGCATGAGTAGGTACGCTGTGATACTGCCTGCAGCAGTTGAAAAAGCCATTACAAATTGTCTTTTACTCATCAGGCAGTAACGCCTCCAAATAGGCTAAACACATATACTTGTAGATCTTCTTTGGTCCGGATCTCCGGCCTAGTACGCATCAACAAAACCACGAATGTCCAACATTCTTTCCAATCTTAGTCTTCCTGGTAGCATAAGTCATAATCACTAGTGCCACGTAAATATCGAAAACCCGCTTCTTCTTTGTCCAATGCTCCTTCCCTGGGTTTGACATAAACCTGCTCAATACTCCCAACACGTGTGCAATGTCTAGTCTAGTATAGACCATTGCATACATGGGGCCTACGCATTACACTTGCATGTAGAACAAGGACATATCCTCCTCTTCTTCTTGTGTCTTGGGACATTGTTTGGCAGATAACTTTACACCTACGAATAGGAAAATTCACCGGTTTACTATCTTGCATATTGAACCTCTGCAATATAGTCTCAACATACTTCCTACGGTTTAACGAGCTTCCTCTTGCTTGATCTCTCTTAATTTCCATGCCCAAAATATAGTTTGCGGCACAAGATCCTTCATGTTGAATTTGGAGAACGGCTAGGTCTTCAAATCTTGGATAATTTGTTTTGTCATTTCAAATCAACAACATATCATCCACATACAAGACCAAATAAATAACACGGTCACTAATTAATTTAAAATAAACACGGTGATCCTCCTTGCTTTGGTGAAGCCAAGTCTAGTATATAGGTATCAAATTTACGTGCCACATCATGGTATTGTTTAACCCATACAAAGACTTCTTAAGCTTGCACACGAGTTCTTTCTTACCCTTCACCATAAAGCCTTCGGGTTGCTTCATGTAAGATCTCCTCTTCTAGATCCCTATTGAAGAAATGATGTCTTCACATCCATACGCTCTATCTCAAAATCAAATGCGGCAACGATAGATAAAAGTAATCTAATAGAAGTAACTTTGGCAACAAAGAGAAAAAATATCACCAAAATCAATTCCGTACACGGGAATAACCTTTGCTACCAACCGAGCTTTGTATTTATCCACCTTTCCTTCTACATTGACTTCTTCTTAAATACCCATTTTCTCTGATGGGCTTCCTTCCAACTTGGGAAACTCCACCAAATCCCATGTCTCATTTTTATGCAAGGATGCCATTTCATCAACCATGGCCTCCTTCCGGAAGTTTTCCATCCTGCGAATCTACGCCTCCCCTAACGGTTCTGGGATCATCATCGGTTATAGTTAAGGCAAAACACGAACGGAAAGTAGATGAGACTATGCCTTCAGTTGCCTTCTTTCCGGCCAGTCTTCTCATGTTTGAGTTTGTGGCTCTTCCTCTTCTGAGTCTTGTACATTGTAGAGTTTGATTCATCCTCCTTTAGCTCAAACTCTACTCTTCTCGAGGTTCCTTTGGTAGGACTTCATGTGTTTCAACATCTTTCACCTCTCTAAACACCACATCTCGGTTGTACACAACCTTCCTTGTTTACGGGTTCCAAAGCTTGTAAGCCCTTTAGACCATCCTTATACCCAATAAATACCTTTCGGTTATTATCCAACTTGGTCCTTTTCTCCTTTGGAACATGTACATATGCATCACATCCAAATACCCTTAGATGTGAAAGAGAGGGTTTCTTACCGGTACATACCTCATGTGGAGTCATATCCTCCAACGTTGATGAAGGTGATGCGGTAACTAAGTAACATGCAATCTCATTGCCTGCGCGAGAATTCTTGTCCTAACCCGGTACCACGAGCATGCTTATTGTTTTTACCATCGATTATTACTGTTCATTCTTTTGCAACTCCATTTTAAAGGTGTGTATGGTTTAGTCTTCTATTGTGCTATGCCACACTTCTTGGAGTGCTTCAAATTCCTTCTTGGAGACTCCCATATTCTCCCCGCTCCTCAACGCCTTTATCTTCTTCTGCGAAATACCGGTTTTCACCGGGCCTTAAATTCTTTAAATTTGTCAAGAACATCGTTCTTCCTCAAGAAATATATCCATGTATTCCTTGAGAAGTCATATATACAGATGAAACATAGTACACGAGACTTTCCCATTGATGGGCCCGGCCACGGGTCGAACACATCACTTTGCTGAAGTTCTAATATGTTCGCCCTCTTAGCACCGGAAAGGAAAACTCACCCGATTTTCTTCCCATATACACGATATTCACGAGAAATCGAAATCTAGAGAGAAATTAGACATACCTTCTACCATACCATTCTATGTAGTATGTCAAAGAGAGCCCCTTCTATCCAATATGTCCAAGCCTTTGATGCCATAGCATGGTCTTTTCTCCGGAGACGACTAGGCTTTCCACTCCACTTTTAGGAACCACATAATTGTTACACCCATCAATAACGGTGCTAACTTGGCTTGTACGGAGTTCCGTTGACGAATACCTCGCATTAATACCCGGTGCTCCACACTGAACCATCTTGCAGGCATCTTTCTCGAACATTGTTTTTACATACGCATCCATCTTGCTTACGAGAAATCAGATTTACGGTCAATGAAGGAATATACGAGAACACCGAAGTGTTCTAATCCTTCCACCTTGCGGCTTTAGCTTGACCTTTCCACGTCGATGATTTTGGCCTTCCTATCATCCCCTAGGAAGACATCACCACCATCATATTTCTCATACTCGTAGAACCACTCCCTATGGGGAGTGAAGTGAAAGGATGCACACAGTCAATCAACCATGACTCATGATCTACATGTGTATTTGAAGAAGAAGCCAAATACACATCCCCACCAACTTCATCTAAGGTGGTTTTGTAACGAAGGAGCATCATCGGATCCCTTTCCTTTCTCGGGGGGGAGCTTTAGATGCAGTCCTTTTGTAGTGCCCTTCCTTTTCGCATTTCTAGCATACCTTTACAAACTTTCTAGGAGATTTATATCTCCCTCTAGATTTGGATCTCCCACTCAAAACCTTATTCTTGTTTCTATTTTGTGACCTTCCTCATACAGATAAGGCATCTCCATTATGTCCCTCCATATTTCTCCATCTCATTTCCTCCCGACGACGAAAATTTAAGACAATGTCATCAAAATTCAAGGTAGTTTTATTGCTTACTGTTACGATAGCAAACTATCCCACAGTACGGTAAGAACACAATAGTGAGTGCACTTATCTTCATACGCGAGATTTTAATATCGACGGATGACGGATAACACGAGTATTGAAGGCATTCGGATGCTGCGTCACGCAGGAGTCTCCATCCTTCATCCTCGAGGTTATACAACTTTTCCTTAGGAACATCCTTGTTACGGAGACTTAGATTGGTACAAAGTCGCAATTTTTTCCACAAATTCTTCGTCGTAGCTTCCCCCGGATACATTCAACAATGCGAGATACGGACACACAACGCCGTATTGTGCTCTTAGCCTTTCGATCCATTTTCTTCCGGTCTTCATCTAACATTGTCGTTGGTTTAGTACCTAGATCTACCACGATCCACTAATCTTTATCCACCGACGGATCCTCCCATCTTGACACCACAACTCAAAACTCTGACCATTAAATTTCTTGATCTCTATCTTTCCGCCGCTTGCCATCTTCTTTCACCACAAGAATCGATATCGTAGATCTCACACTGAACAGGGTATACCTCAAGCTCGAGCAAAAAACCCTCAGCAGAAAAGGCGTCCCATTGAAGTCAAAACAACTCTGATACCAAATGTAGGTTTTAACCCTGAACATAAATTATCTACACATGAATCTTATAACAGAAAATAAATAATAGCGAGAGCATAAAACATAAAATAGATAAACACAGAGATTTTCCCCTGGATCCCAAATCGGGATATTGACTTGATTTTTCATTATGTTCCTTTTAGTGTTACAACACATATATACATGCCGGAAGCATACATAAACCCCAATCCATTAACCTGGTTAAATTTATAACCGTAGTTCCCTTGGCTTAGGATCTACAAAATACCGAAGGTGAAAACCATCGTGCCCCAAAACCATGTGCAAACTCATGCACAAAACATGGGTGGAGTGCACTTCTATGAGTGGGTCCGCACATCAAAAAATTTCGTAGGGGTGCTGAGTTGCGGTGGGAGCTGCCTCCCCCCTTGTGACCCCCCTGCTGTGTCCGAAAAAACGTACAACGTGTGGGGCTAGTTGTGGAAAGAATATAACACATACCCAACATACAACCTAGAAGAATATTAACTCTATTAGAAAGTCAAGAGACAGGAATCCTTCCTTTTGAATTTCCCATCGACAATTCTCGAAGGAGAATAAAGAGGACTCAATAAGACTCAAACACCAGTGAGATATTATCCCATTCACCTCCATTATCTCCACTCACTTCCACCACTTCCATTCCAACAATCAGTGTTACAATAACTAGTTCCAGTACTCAGATTACTATCCCTTCAACTATTTCTAGCACTCAGCCTACCTCTTCTTCAACTCAAACTCAGTCCATCACATCCACCCAAGGTACAATGGCAAGCCAAGTACCTCCACCAAATGTACAACCATGTAACAATCCAAGGGCCATAAATATGCCCGCTCCTCTTCATGCTCTTCCAAAATCACCTAAAATATGGTTACCTAAATTTAATCCTGAAGATGGTATTTCGATAGAAGAACACAACCATAATTATATGCTAGACATAAATTTAAAAGAAGTATTTGAAGAGGATTGCATTGTAAGATTATTTATATATATTGTCATGGGATTTGCATGATCGTGGTATTTTTCACTGCCTCCCTACTCTATAACTAACTGGAATATGTTCGAAGAACAATTTCTAGCTAAGTTTGTGGATGACAGGACCACTGCAACACTCATCAATCATTTATCAAATCTAAAGGCTAAAGTGGGGGAAAAAATAAAATATTTTAATTCAATATTTAATAAATTTCTTAATAGAATTCCTGCTACATCAGTTCCTGGTGTAGAAGTTCAAATTGAGTGGTATATTTCATCTCTTCCATCCAATATAGCCATTTTTGTTGATAGTGCAAAACGCATCTACACTTGCATAAAACATGAAGGAATATTTATCTATAGAGAAATGCATAATTTCCCTTGAGAAGAAGTATTCCCAAGAAGATAGGAAATCAAAGAAAGTATCCTTCAAAGATGATTCAAAAAAGAAGCCATCTAAGGACCATTTGGATTTAGAAGGTCTTCAGAAATTTTTAAAGACTATGACAAATGAGATGGCAAATATCAAGAAACAAGTTGCTAAAATTTCTAGCTCAAAAAATACTTTCAGACCCTTCAAGAAAGGTTAGTCCTCTAATACTCAACCACCAAATATCATATCTAATGCTGAGTCTGATAACGATACAAAGGAAGAGCAAATAGAGGAAGAAGAAAATGAAGAAGAAGAAGAAGTTGAACTAAATGGAATGTGGGATTTCATCCTACCAAATGAAGAATAACGAAGCACACACCAATAGCACGAAAGAAAAATACTACTGAAGAAACGCAACCAAATTAACAACAGAAGAATTCAACACCTACCAAGGATAAAACAGTAAGTAAAAAGTATACTTCTAAGGCTACACAAACAAGTCTTGTTACTTCATATACTCCACATACATCATAAATAATGGTAGTCTCGGACACTATTGAGTAAAATGTAGTTGAAGATTTTAATAATACTAGGGCCAATATTTCAATTCACGAACTTACTAAATTAAAATAGCAAGAGAAAATCTTACTTAGAGATTTGAATCTGGTTCCTGCTTCAACCTTACCTACTCCAGTAGTAGTCCAAGCAGCTAATCAAATGGGTAAATCACCTTCTGCTTCAACTAAAATAGATGCAACAAATTTGATTATGATAGGTGATCGATCCATCTCTCATACTCCTCCATTTCTCTTAACCTGTGAGATCTATAATAAAAATGTTCATAATTGTTTAATAGACTCACGTGCTTCCTCTAATATAATGCCAAAATCAGTATGTGCTAAGTTGAATATAAATCCTCAAATTTTTCTTGTTCATATAGTACAAATTGATAGAACTAAAGTAGAGGTTGTGGGAAAAATAAATTATGTTTTTATCAGATTGTCATCAAAACCCAAGGTTGCTCAAATAATCAATATATTGGTGGCTGATATTCCTGAGTTTTACAGTTTAGTGTTAAGTAGAGGCTGATGCAGCTTCATGGATATTTTACAACGGTATTTGGTCACATATGTGGCTACCATACAATGGAAATCCAAATCAAATCCGGGTAGACCGTGAAAGGTTCATGAAAAATACAGTCACCGATCTTGAAGGAATAAATGAGCCAGTAGCATTCAATAATAATATTATTGGAAGATGGTGCAAAAGATGGCTGCATTTTAATAAGCCCACAAGGAGAAAAAACCCATGTTAGCGTGCAAACTTGAATTCGATTGCACAAACAATATAGCTAAATATGAAGCATTAGTTCAAGGTTTGTACAAATAAATTGATCTCAACATAAAATATATGAAAGTCCTAGGAGATTCAGAGATCATTGAAGATAGATAGGTAAGAAATACTGTTCATTGTAATTTTGGACATTTAAAGAATTACCAATCATTAGTCCATGAATTGACCATTCATTTCTTAGCCTTGAATATATCTTCCGTTCCTAGAATACATAATTCTAGTGTAGATCTACTAACTAATGTAGCATCAAAGTTAATTCCATCTCAAGAATTTAGTCCCGCTAGATTTTCCATTGAATTAACCTTTAGACCATCTATTCCTGACAATATTACCAATTTGAGAGTAATGATTCTGATATCATAGATTTCCTAACATCTGAAGGATATTATGATAGTCAAATTTTGGATGAAAATGAACATGACACTCAGATAAAGGAAGAGAAATATGAAAATCCAATTCCTAAGTTAGTTTTCAAGTTAGAATACCTCTATGATCTGAAAGATAGGTTTAAAAGAGTCACTAACTCAAAAACTAAAATTTCTACCTTAATATTTCAGTTAGTGAATCTTGGAACTAAAAACAAACCTCAAAATGTTAACCTAGGTCTTGCTCTATCATCCTCGCTGTCATCATCTAAAATAGAAGGAAAGTTATTAAAAATAGAAGAGAGAGAGAGAGAGAGGTGGCACATATGTCGAAACAGGCTCGCAGGCCAAAGGTGGCACACCCACCGAACTAGGCTCGCAGGCCGATATATTTTCATCAAAATTTACATCTCTTCTAATGATTGTATTTTTGGATTTTGGTTGAAGAATTCTATATCCTTTGACATATTCAGAATATCCACCAAAAATGCATTTTTCACTCTTAGGTTCTAAGGCTTTATGTTTCACATCTGGAATATGGGCCCAAGCATCACTTCCAAAAACACGAAAGTGACTTACATCTGGTTTGATTGAGCTCCAAGCTTCTTCTAGAGTTATATTCTTTAAAACCTTAGTAGGAGTGAAATTTACTGTAATTTTCACGGTTAATAACTTCTACCCAAAAATTGAGACCAAGTCCTTTAGATTGAAGCATACAATTAGCCATTTATTTGAAGGTGCGATTATTCCTTTCGACTACACTGCCATTTTGTTGTGTAGTATATGGAGACGATATGTTGCAATTGAATGCCATGCTCGGTGCAAAAGTTGATAATTTGTTTTTAACATATTCTACGCCATTGTACGATCTTAACTTAAGAATTTGATGTCAGGATTGTTTCTCAACAAAGGCCTTAAAGGCCAAGAACATGTTAAAAACTTCACTCTTGAGTTTTGAAATATACCCAAGTGCGTTTGGAAAAATCATCAATGAAGGTTAAGAAGTACTTGCAACCGAGAGAAAGAAACGACGGAAGTGGACCACATAAATCACTGTGCACAAGCTACAAAGGGGCTAAAGCATGCCAAGAGACACGTTTGTCAAAAATATCCCAATGATGTTTTCCGAGTACACATCTGGAGCAAACACCATCTCGGCAAGATACCATAGGAAGGCCCATCACCATATTTTCATTATATAGAGTTTGAAGAGATAAATAGTTTAAGTGACCAAATCACTCATGCAAAAGTTTGCTCACATCATAATTATGAGCAACAGAAATAGAGGGAAGACATGATGACCCAAAGTTGTCAAACTTATACAACCTTGTGGAATCATTAGCAATGCCAGTAGATAAAATATGTTTAGGATCTTTGAGGTCCTTGATTACAACATCATGAGGTGAGAAATCTACTATTTTCCCTTCCCCTGAATGAGTTATACGATAAAAACGAGATAGAAGGTTGCATGACAAGGTAGGAACACATAGTACATCATTAAGTAGGCCATTATCTAGATGAATTGTTCCAGATCCTACAACACTAAGAGATCTATCATCACCAACATAAATATGTTTGGTGTTACAATCATTTAAAGAAGAAAACATGGATTTATTTTCAGCCATGTGGTAAGAAGCTCCAGAATCACTGAGCCACTCATGAGAAGGAGAAGAAGAAGATACATTTAATGAATAACTAGATCTTGATGCTTGACAACCACACGCAGAAAGTGCCATGCCTGAAGATGAAGGTGAAGAGTGCTCCAAATTGATGTTGTGCTTCTTCATTGTTGCTTCTAAGGCTTCCATCTTCTTAAAAAATTTGGACTCTATATGGCCATCCTGATTGCAAAAGTTGCAATGTCTATACATCTTCTTCCCTTTGTTTTGATTTTCCCTTATTATTTTGGTGATTTGATTTTTCGGTTTGCGAGTTGAAATTGCTTAGGGCCCTTGTTTGGTTTAGGACCATATTTTTTTTGAGATCTTTTGCTTCTTGGGATTCTTTTGATATGGTTGTTGTTGGGATGCTAAGGCTTTCTTAGAAGCGTTTCCAGCAGTGATAAGACCAAGGTGTAAACTTTTTATGGAAATATATCGGCTTGCAAACCTAGTTCGGCGGGTGTGCCACCTTTGGCCTGCGAGCCTGATTCCGCATATGTGCCACCTTTGGCCTGTGAGCCTGATTCGACATATGTGCCACCTCTCCCTCTCTCTTATCTTCTTAATAGCATTCCTTCTAGTTTAGATGATGATAGCGAGGATGAAAATCCTCCTCCACCTCTTGAAATTTTTCCTTATACTCCACCACTTCCAATATGGGTCTGCTCTACTCAAGATGCAGTAGGTTCTCTTGCAGGTGACCCTGCCGATCGACGACGTACACGTTCTTAGTTCAAAAGAGCTTCTTCCTTATTGGCTCAAGTTCCAGAAAATCCTAAGCCAGAAACCTTTGAAGAAGCCTTCGTTCATCTAGCTTGGGATGAAGCTATGAATGAAGAATATCATTCCTTATTGGTGAATGATACTTGGGATCTCATTCCTCTTCCAAAAGGAAGGAAACTTATCATATGCAAATGGGTGTACAAAACAAAGTTTGGACCAGATGGAAAAGTGGATAGACATAAGGCTCGTCTTGTTGCTAAAGGAATTTCACAAGATGAAGGCATTGACTATAATGAAACCTTCTCCCCTGTTGCCAAAATGAATTCTATCCGCCTTGTTCTTTCCCTTGCTGCCTCCTTTAAATGTGAATTCCATCAGATGGATGTTAAATCTGTGTTCTTACATGGAGATTTTCATGAATAAATATACATGGAACAACCCCCTGGATTTATTCAAACTAACTCTAGCCTTGTTTGTCACCTTAAGAATTATCTCTATGGTCTCAAACAAGCTCCTCGGGCTTGGTATGCCAAAATGGATAAATTTCTATTATATAATGGTTTTCTAGGTGTCATCCTGACAACACTGTCTACACCAAGAAAGTGGGTAAGTCCTTCCCCATCCTTCTTCTTTATTTTAATGATCTTATCCTTACTAGTAGTGATCCAAACCATATAATCCATGTGAAGTCTAACCTCAAAAAGAAGTTTGAAATGACAGACTTAGGACACTTTCATTATTTCCTTGGTCTTGAAGTCTTGCAATCCAAGGAAGGCATTACCCTCTCTCAGTCCAAGTATGCCTGTGACCTTCAACACCACTTTCACATGGAAGACTGTAAGCCAGCCCCTTCTCCCTTTCGATGCAGTCAAGATTTTAGTCACTTGTACTACTCACGAAGTTGATGCTACCTTCCTCACATCCTTCTTGGTAAACTTCTATATCTAAGGCATACTAGTCCCAACCTTTCCTTTGCCATTGTGACATTTTCATTTCATTTGTCTTTCCAACCCCATGATCATTGGAAAGCGGCTAAAAGAATAATTCGATATATTTGAGGTACGATTCGAGTTCGGGATTCTATTCTGATGTAGGAGCATCTCCATTGTTGATTTGTTTCACTAGTCTGATTGGTGGTGACCATGATGATCAAAAATCTCTGCAGGATATGTATTCACTCTTGGTTGGGGACCTATTACTTGTTCTTGTAAGAAACAAAGTGCCATCTGTTCTTGACGAACGGTATCATGGTGTAGTTAGTGACAAGGAAACCATGTTGTGATAGGATCTGTTTGAATTTGGTCTTCATCAGCAGTATCCAACTACACTTTGATGTGATAATCAAAGTGCCATTCAGCTATGTAAAGATCCAGTTTAGCACCAACGTATGAAACAAATTGAACTCCACATACAATTCATCAGAAAGCTCATTCATGATCGTGTTCTTGAAGTGCAGTACTGTCCAACAAATGATTAAGTAGCTGATATCTTTACGAAGGCTCTCACATAAGCGAAGTTTACCAAACTTCGATCCATGCTTGGAGTTCAGGAAAGTTTTCATTAAGGGGGGATAGGCCCTAATGCCTCCTTCCTTCTCCTATTGTATCACTTTTGTCGTCCTTCAGTCTATCCTAAGTTGTTCTTAGGGGGGATGTTAGGATATTCTAACACATAGGAAATAGTTAAGAATAACTTAGTCGAGTGCTAAGAGTTAGGTAAAGTGTGTTTCTTTACCATGTAAATTTGTAACTTATAATACGAAAACGGTACGATTTGTAGTGATCACGACGATTATCTCTCACCTCGGAAATTAATGACACTTGATTCATGGCTTAGCACCCGATTGGTCCGCAGTCTCTATTTACGAGCATGGAGGGGGGTCATTTGTACGATAGTAGTTTTATGAGAGAAACATATGTAACTTATCTTTTTATATTAATAAAAAGCCTGAAGTGGCCGCGTTGGCTCAACCATGGACTGTTTCCATCTTTGAGGGTTTTAACCACGTGATTATACTGGTGTACTGATTTGTGATCTCTTTGTGAGTGGTGGCCTTTGGTTCTTGATCTAAGGAACTTACCCTGTAAATTCCTACATGTTAGGATATTCCAACACATAGGAAATAGTTAAGAATAACTTAGTCCAGTGTAGAGTTAGGTAAAGTGTGTTTCTTTACCATGTACATTTGTAACTTATAATCCGACGATCATGATTTGTAGTGATCCAATGGTTATCTCTCACCTCGGTATTAATGACACTTTATCCATGTCTTAACACCTGATTGGTCCATGATCTCTATTTAAAGAGCATGGAGGGTCATTTTACGGTAACCATTGTGAGAAACATATGTAACTTTTCTTTATATTAATAAATTTCCCTAAAGTGGCCGCGTTGGCTTGGGCCATGGGCCCTCTTTGAGGGTTTTAACCACGTGATTATCTTTGGTGTACTGATTTGTGATCTATTTGTGAGCGGTGACCTTTGGTTCTTGATCTAAGGAACTTACCCTGTAAATTCCTACACTTTCGATGAAAGGTTATCATTTAGTAGGTTATTAAGAATGTACAAAAGTGTTTTTTCTTGGGATTACACTGATCTTAAAGCATATGACACTACTATGCTTCAACACACAATTCCTATGATTTTAGATGAGAAACCTATACAGCAAAAATTGAGGAAGATTCACCCAAATCTTGAAATTCAAATCAAAACATAACTGAACAAACTCCTCAAAAAAAAGATCATATTTCCGGTTAGACATTCTAAATGGGTTTCAAATTTGGTTCCCCTCAGGAAGAAAAATTGTGATATTAGAATTTGTATTGATTTTATGAATTTAAACATAGCATGTTAAAAGGACAACTTTCCATTACCAACCATGGAACAAGTACTGCAAACAGTAGCTGGTTCTAAACTTATGTATTTCCTAGATGGATTCTTAGGATATAACCAAATTCTCGTACATCCAAATGACATATTAAAGACTACATTCGGGACTAAGTGGGGAACCTATGCCTATCAAAAGATGCCATTTGGGTTAATTAATACAGGTGCCAATTTTAAGAGAGCTATGGACACAAATTTTAGGGGGCTCATCAATAAATTAGTGGTTATTTATTTATATGACATTAAAATATTTTCTAAAAAAGAAACCAATCATGTGAATGACCTAAAGCAAGTCTTTGAGTGATGTAAAAGGTATGGGATCTCATTAAATCCAAAGAAGTCATTTTTTTCTTTAGGTGAAGGAAAATTTTTTGGGATTCATTGTGTCAAAGAAAGGTATCTATATTGATCCTGAAAGAATTGAAGAGATTAAAAGAATTCCTTTCCCTCATAGCAAGAAAGCTATGCAGTTGTTTCTTGGAAAAATAAACTTTGTAAAAAGGTTTGTCCCTGAATTTTTGCAAATAGTGTTACCATTAATAAACATGATTAAGAAAAAATCATTCTTTAAATGGGGACATAATGAAAGAGAAGCATTTGATTTGATCAAACAATCCATTATCAATGCTCCATTCCTGACTACCCCCAATTTTCTTAATCCTTTTACTTTATATACTTTTTCATCAGATACATCATACACTTTTGTTTTTAACACAGCTTAATGACCAACAAATTGAAGCACCAATATCATTTTTCAGCTCCAATTTGCAAGGTGTAGAATTAAATTATTCATCTATTGAGAAGCAAGAATTTGTTGTCTTTAAGGCTATAAAGAATTTCAGGGCATTTCTCCTAAAAACTCACACAAAAATAATAGTTCCATTCTCTGCAGTGAGACAACTATTGATGCAAAAAGAATTAAAAAAGAAAAGAGCTAACTGGGTTACTGCTTTACAAGAATATGATGTAGAAATTAGACCCTCTAAAATTGTTAGAGGTCAAGGTTTTTGTAGAATGCTAATAAGAGCATCCAATTTATCATCAGAAGAAGATTTAGATAACAATGTGCGAATATCACACGTAAGCCTCAACGATGTGAAATCTCAATACACTGATCTCATATATTAATTGAAAAATGGATATGCCCCAACCCAACTCAGTTATAAAAAAAAATGTGCTTTGAGATTAAAGTCCAAGCAATATGAATTAATAAATGATGTATTGTTTAGAAGAAACTTTGATTCTGCACTATTAAGATGCTTAGAGAAAACTGAAGTAGAGAAAGTCTTGCAGGAACTCCATGATGGACCAGTTGGAGGACATTTTGGAGGAAATTCAACAACACACAAAATCTTGCATGTGGGTTACTATTGGCCTACACTTTTCAAAGATTCTCATGAATATCCAAGAAAATACAAAGTGTGTCAAAGTGAATCTAGAAGACAAAGGAAACTAACCTTCTCATTACAACCAGTTAATATCGAACAACCATTTGAACAACGAGGATTAGATATAATCGGTGAGATCGTTCCTAATTCTTCCAAATAGCATAAATATACTCTCACAACTACAGACTATTTTACTAAATGGGTGGAAGAAATTCCATTGAAGGTATCCAACTCTGAGAATATTATTGATTTCATTGACCAATTTATCTTAACTAGGTTTGATTGGGCCTACTGCTTTAATGTTCAATAATGCATATTATTTCTCAGGAAATGCCATAATAGAATTTGCAATCAAAAGAGGCTTTAAACTTAAGTATTCTACAAATTATTATCCACAAGGAAATGGTTTAGCAAAATCCACAAATAAAAACCTCGTTAGAATCATCAAATGAATTGTTGATCAAAACCAACAAAATAATTGGCATAATTCATTAATCTTTTCTCTTTGGGCAGACCGAATAACTCAGAAAGCTTCCATTGTCACTTCTCCATTCAATCTTTTTTATGGAAAAGAAGTTGTTCTTCCCACCAATGTAGTTATTCTCTCTCTTTCCTTAGTTCAATTTATTGATGAATCTACTTCTTATTCCTTACAAGTAAGACAATTCCAAATTCTTAAACTTGAAGAAGAAAGAGAAAAAGCTAAACATACTCATGCACATCATCAACAAATAGTAAAAGCTTCATTTGATTCAACTTCTTTTACTCCAAAAAACTTTAAAATTGGTGATCTGGTATTGAAATGGGACAAATCGCATGAGGAAAAAGGTAAACACACTAAATTTCAAAAACTCTGGCTACGTCCATTTCAAATAATTGAAGAAATATGCCCGTCAACATTTTTATTGCAAGATCTATCAAGAAAAAGAGATTCTTTGCTTGTTAATGGGAATAATTTAAAGAAATACTTTTCATAGGAGGTAACCCCTTCTATTCCTGTATAATATTGTCTTTTTTTTTTCCTTAGGAAAATAAAAGTTGAGTAGTACTGATTTTTGGCTTTTCAAATAAACATCTTAGATGATATTTTGATTTATCGCTTATAGAAATAAAAAATGTTAAGGAAATAATCAAAAGATTCGAAGGACAAATATATTTTATTTTCACTGAAAGATGTAGTTTCACTGAAGTTATTTATTCTCTAATGAACTCTCATCTTTATAAAGCATGGTTATTCTGTTATCAGTCAAGAAAAGAATATTTAACATAGTAAAGACTCTTTTACAGAGTAGCAATCTAAAACTCAAAAAATTATCATCCAGAATCCTCAAAAGGACCAATGATTCACCCCATCCAGGAAAACTTATCAATTTTTGTAAAGAAATTCAAAAAATATTATACTAGAAAAACTTAAAAGATAATATGTCTCATCACGAGCTTGTTTACCATGTTCATAGGGAAATAGTTGAGCTAACATTACCAATACCGCCTACCCAAATAGGGCAATGACTTGAGATTATATCAAGAGGGCAAGGTGTCTCATCAAGAGCCAGCTTGATTAGTTTAATTACAACTAGTGAATGGCATTGTCAATATTTGGTTACCAAGCCATGACAATGGCTTTTAAGTAAATAAAATTATTACAAAAAATAAAAGAAAGTTCTAAATTTCTTTTATAAAGTTGGAATTTATTTTTGGAAATTGTAAGAAATACTGGATGGGAGAATGAATCATTGTTGGGTAAAAGTTAACCCTGCCAAACACTTAAATTACCTATTGGATCACAGGCTCTACCTGTGATAAAATAGTAAATATTTATAAATCTAATCTGAAAGAGCCACCTACTTTATTTTTTCAACTGAGTAAAGATTGATATAGATAGTCATACTTTTATTTTTAAAAGAGGAATTCTTATGAATTATAATTAAGAGAGATTATGTTGCTTAGTGAGATATTATTTATTGAAATGCATTCCTACAACTATTTTTATTTCAAAAAAAAAATTATAAATTTTAAAAAGTAAATCAGAGATAGCTGGTTCTCCTAAGTGAATCGCCAATTGTTGTGCTATACAACAACCCCCATTTATTTTTACTAAATGGGGACCCTCTAAAAATAAATAGGCAATTTATTTTGTTTAATTCTTAGCCTAAATCATAAAAATTTAGGAAATAAATTTTCTTTTGCTTTCTGCTTTCATTCCTTAGCGCGCATCGCAATTCGCACAACTTACAAACTTAAAAAACTTAAAACATACTAAGTCATGCGGGATGCGATCTGTGCTAAACCATTTTCAAAGTTATATAAAACTCTTACTGCAAACACTTTAAACACCCTTATAAACAAAAATCACATCGTGCCTTGTAAAACGATCTAACTTCTAAGAAATTCAGTAAAAGTTGTGATTAAATGGACCTAAAAAACCAATAAAGCAACCAACATAAAGCTCTGAGTGTTCGATGAAGCGCATCGACATGATTTCTTAAAATCACATTTCGCATTTCGCAGGACATAACTAAAATCAAGTTTATTTATCACATAAAAATTGCGATGTTCAATTTGCGCAGATCGCATTTCACGAGATTTATTGGTAAGATAACAAATGGAAATAGTTATAAGTTGTGATATGTGATGAATGGTAGTTAATTTATCAAGCATGCGAAATGATTCATGTCAAATCAAACTGAACATATGATCTAATGTATTAAATTGTTTGATAAAAATTTCACGTGAAGGTGTGTAAGAGATTTGATTAAAAGATTATCGGTGATTAACAACATATAATAGGAGTAAGTTTTGATAGATTCATATCTACTTCGAGCATGTTTGAAATGATTGAACGTCGGATTTATTTTAATTCTATCCGCCACTATACTCTATATTTTTAATATTTTCTCTGTTCGCTTCAAAATTAGGAAGCCACTTAACGGAGCAAGGAAAATAGAGATGAGAAAGAAAGGCAAAGAGATTGCCCAAGCATCACCTACCGAAGGCTCAAATATGTCTCCCTTATTCTCAGATACCACCTGCAAAAAGGATTGTGGAAGTTCTTCATGGGAGGAAATGTATCATTTCTTTGAGGATGAAAAGCCAAGGGTAATAATAAAAATTTCTACAGCAGGCGCATCAGTTCCTTCAGACCCAACCTATTTCGACGTGGCATGCTCATTCATCCATAAGGTAGTAGCAAGGCCAAATATTCTCCCCTATACAGATATGGTTATGTGGGTAATTGACCACTTGAAAGTAGAAGATAGAAAATTCAAGGATTCAAAGGGAAAGAATATTGGTTCATTCAAGGTAGAATATTTGAGGATAATGTACCACTTACCCGTCCCGCAACAGAACTATGATGAGGATTTTCTTAAAAGCTTTAGAGAAAAAAATCCAAGCCTGATGAAAATCATAAAGGAATGGAAGGATGACCAAGGCAAGCTTAAACAAGAAAAACTCAGTACGTACCCAGTAGCACAAATTCCTTCCCCTTACTGCTATTTTGTCGGTATGTTGTGTAGATTATTTTCAAAACCCAATAACACTAGGTTTTCTATAGATTGGGTCCCATTAATTGACACAATCGTCAATTCCTTAATTTTGAATTGGAAATATATCCTATTTTATAATTTAGCCATAAATATCATGGAGTATAGGAGTAAAAGAAGTGTTTCATCTAGAGAAATACCCCACTTTTACATGAGTGCCTATGTCATGGACGCAATTTTCTTTTCTTATAGTTTTCCTACCATGGGATGGAAATGGACGAACCAAGACCCTGCTCCAATCCATATTTACCACAAAGCCCTTTGGGAATCAGATTTTCATCTGCATTTTTAAAAAAATTTCCATAAAGTCATGTTGCCTATGCACCAGATTATATTCAATGAGAAAGCCCCTAGGGTTTCCAAAGAGGCTAGTACATACATTTTTCCCATTACTAGATGGTTTGTAGAGGAAAGTTTCACTTATGTCAGAGTTTTTGGTATTTATGCTTCTCCTCATGTCTCGCCATATTATGTTCCTGACAAGTTACTTGCTAGAGAGATTTCCTACCAACTTGTTGTAAATGGTATTTTAAAACAGCTTAAAGATTCTAAGAAGGCCATTTGGCCTAACTTTTCCTTTACAGTGTGGTACTTTTTCACTTTTTGATATTGGTCATGCCTACAAGGAAGTTTCAAATGTTAACTTATTGAATTTGGTTGTAATTAAAAAACGACCATATGACCCCAATGATGTGATTAAAAGTTATATCACAGAGCTCAAAGTAAAACCTTTTATGAAAGAGATAGATAGATTTGATGATTTCTTTCAAGGTATTGAAATTTTTTTAGATGTACTTAAGTTTGCATCCAGTCAACTCAATCAAGATGAATCAGAAGCTTTCCAAACATACATAAGAAAGAGACTGGAAAGGATTCCTTTGGATTTATTGACTATTGAATATGTCAACATACCAACTCCAAGTATTAGCTTAGATAATGAAGCTAATGAAATGTCTGAATATGATTCAGGGCAATCAAAACATCAATCTCAAAATTCAGATCATTCTGAAAATGAATCCAAAAATAGAAATGAGAACCTAGAAAAGGTAATCAATCAAGTAATCAAAGAGATTGAGATGTAAGAGAAAGGAGAAAGTAATGGAACAAAATCATCTTCCCAAGAAGTTCAGCATGGTCAAGATACACTTGATTAGTCAGAAAAATCTCAGACAAAGGATTTGAAAATTGAATGCGATAAGTTTTCTAAGGCAATAAAAACTCAAACAAATCCTAATACTGATCAATTTACTAGTTTTTAGACAGCGCTGAACATTCTCACAAGTTAGTTGAAACAATTACTCCACTACAACAAGTTCCTGAAACTCATGATCTAGAGATCATTCTGGCTTATCCTACAGAGAAAATATTGTTACAAGTTGAGGAAACCCCTTCGTTGGATGTCTTCTACAATCTTAGTCATAAGGTTGTAGTAAAGAGAAGAAAACAAAGAATAATTGATGATATAGTCTCAAGCCTTACAAATGAATCTATAGACGTTTTATGGAAGGATCCTCTAGCTGATCCTACTAAAAATTTGACCAAACTATTGCAGTTTACAGGGGCATATGCTACTACCACTTTTGATAAAGCAATTGAAGTTCAAATTTTACTGAAGTAGAAAGAAGATAAAATACAAGATTTAGAGAGATTGTTAGAGCAAGAAAATTCTAACTCCAGCGAGCAAATGGAATTAAAAATGTCCCAATTTCAAAAGGATTTTGAAAGTTTAAAATTACAGCATCAAGTACAACTCACTGAGAAGCGAACACAACTGGAAGCAACAATAAACAGGTTACAAATCCAACCACAACTAGAGAAATTCATAAAGGAATAATTGGATGTGAATGCTAAGATAAAACAAAAACAAGAAGCATTTTTCCAACAAGCTTCTATCACGTGCTCTTATTGTTACTGATCCAACAAGTGGCTATCCAGAAACTTGAGTGTGAGAAGACTGAAAATAAAATCAATGAACACATTCAATGGAAAACATCAGACTCAGGCAAGGAAGTTGATCTACCCTAGGTAGATAAATTCCACAAGGAGATTTTATTTAAGGATTGGGAAGCACAGATAAAGCAAGGAGAGAAATCAGCAACAAAAGCATCAAGGTTAACGAAGGAAATTACTGAATTTGTATGTGAACAACTTTTGAAATCAGAACTTATTAAAGAGTGCACATCTGAAGTGTTCTCAGAAATCAAGTAGTTGGAAACACAGTGGAAAAAAAAGGCAAAAATGCAAGAAGAAACGATTAAAAAAGTAAATAATTTTGATCAAGAAAATTATTGGAATTTTCTGATCAAACCTTATCATCAGTACCATCCTGCGGTATTTAACAGATTCAACAAAAATATCGCAGAGAGCACTCTCAAATGAAGTATTCAAGGGGTAGGTCAAATCGAGGATTTCGCTGCCAGCTTAGCTCAAACCGATGCTAGATATTTTTCAACTTCGGGATCAAATCCAAATGAAATATCAGAATTCATAGTTATATCGTTACTTTATTTTCCTAGGTTGTAGTTAAAGTTTTTCTTATAAGGATTGGTTGTTTGAAAACTCCTCTATTTTTTCTGTAATAATCTATTTTTAAATTAGTTTAGTATATAAACCCCTCTCATGCATTTAGAGAAGGGTCCAGAAATTTGTCAATTTTTTTTGCAAAGAATGCACTTTTGTAGGTTTTTGAATGCTTTGATGAATTAATGGAACACAGTCTGTTATCTTTTTGACATTTGAAGCTGTTTAATTGATGTTTCACTATTGTACTCTTTAAATTTATTTAAAGTGAAGAGAAGCAGATAATGTGCTGTGAGTTTACATGAATAGGACTTCGTACATATGGTACTTCTATTCACTTGTATTAAGTTTTTCTTTCTAGATTAACAGTCATCTTTTTATTGCATTATATATTTGAAATGTCATCATAAGATAAACGTTAAATGCACTTTTGTACTAATATTTATTTGTGATTTCTTATTGGATATATAATCACACATGAATGTGATATACTTTTCACAATTCTTCTAATCAAACTATTTTGTTAGAAGAATCATCTTTACATAGTTTTCATCTTTTTCAACTGTTAAATAATCTTCATTACTAATAGTTGAAGGATATCTCTTTAGATCACATAAAGGAAGAAACACCCCGGGAATATAATAAAACAGATAGTGTTAGATAGATGCATGTGATAGATTAGAATAATATTCCTTTTCATGTTATATAACCAAAACACACCCCAAAATCATCGTTATTGGGAAATGGTTCCCACTATCCCCAGTCGAAACCACCACACTAAACGGAAAAAGAAGCTTCTTTAAGGTCTAGACCGGGTGGTTTCCCCCCATGTTGTGGCAACGGAATTCTGAGGCCTCAAAAAGTTCTTTGAAACTAGAAACTATCTTCAAGAAATTTCATGCATGGGATTATTTTTGGATCAGTTCTTTCCATTAGTAGGAGGACATGCTACTTCAGTGATAAATCTTACATCTACCTGCATTTCAATATCACCAATCTTGGAATTTTGGTTGTTGTAAATAGAAGCAAAAGCCCTAACCACATCATCATTGTGACCATCAAAAAATTGAATAAATAGCACCACCTAGCCTCATGGAAAAGACCCAGGTACTCCTCATAGGAGTCTATAATATCACCTTCAATAATCTCAGGTTGAGCTACAAGTTCCATGAAAGGATTTGACAATGTTTTTGTTTGTGCAAGGAAAATAGAGTTTCATAGAACAAACGTTTATCTTTCAAAACGACATGCAAATAAAAAGCTCAAAACTGGAATGGAAGGAATGCATGATAGAACCCTACCCTATGAAATAACCAACTGACATGTGATACTAACAATATTGAGTGTGAATAATAACATTTCAGAGAAGTAATGGGACCATGAAGTTCGAGATATGTAAACCATGTAACGATGTCCAGATGTTAACAACATTTTTTTTCCAGCTCATACAAATATAGCCATATAATTTAATATATATAATATTCATTTCACACCAAGTTCCAATGCATGTACACATATCACTAATAGTAATTATGACTTATCACTTGCATAGATGTGTCAAGATTTTGCTCACAAAAAATTTAATTATGAAAAGAAACAATATGTATGTTGTTAATTTATATTAACTCAAAACATAGTAATAACCACCTAAAGCATAATTAGTCAAATAAAATAGTGCTAGGTGATGTATATATAGTTTTGAGGTTGGAAAGTTTCAATATAGCATGGAGTATATGTTGGGCATGTTGGCCTCATAGTGTTGGCATTGATGTAAAACTAGGATTTCTTCTTAAGGAGACATCTCTAGAGACATTTGTGTTGGAATTGGTGTCGACAAGCTTCAAGGTTTTGTAATGATGATTAGAGGCTTGATGACATCTTACTGAGATGTTTTTGATTCTTATGGAGGAATATAGACAGTTTATGGAAGAGCTAGAGAAATTTGACCGATCTTT
Source organism: Pinus albicaulis (assembly GCA_034641835.2). Lineage (NCBI taxonomy): Eukaryota > Viridiplantae > Streptophyta > Pinopsida > Pinales > Pinaceae > Pinus > Pinus albicaulis. The sequence goes on from JAXQQM020082139.1 coordinate 45,651, forward strand.
GGGCTGAGAAACAGAGTAATGTAGTTTATAATAGGGAAACTTTCATTATAATACACCCTATGAGAATTGTTACATGTGTTATAACACTACTCTCGAATGGAGAAGGTGCATTACATCCTCTACAGTGGATTTTCTAGATTCTTTGCACACTCTAGTAAATTCCAGGGGAATTTACTATGGTTTTTCCACATGGTATTTGGTTAGATAGTTCAAGGAAGTTCTCTCCACACTTTATAAGGTTACAAAAGAAAAATATAATGATAATTAGTGCTTCTTATTGGTTGCATGTTTCTTCATTGATAAAATGTTGGAGTGTGAATTAGAAGGGGTAAGATATAATGAGAGAGTGATCTAGAGTTTTGTGGATAATGTGTAAATCAGATATTCGATCAGAACCAATATTTCGAACATGTTGGGAGCTCATAAGGAGAATAGATGATCAAATATTGTAAGAAAATCTGAGTATTGTGTTCCTTATAATATGGAGAACATTTTTTTGTTCCATTTGTTGGATTTGTAGATAAGATATTAGATTGTTGATATGTTTTTTTTGCGGGGTTTTATTATTTATGTCTTAGTTTTGTATGCAGATTGGTTGTTTTGTTGTATATTTCATTCAATTATATAAGCATAGAGGATATTGTGATTCTAGTTTTAAAATGGATGAAATGTGGCTCACAAGTGTTTGATTGTAGAGAGAGGTGGATCCAGTATGAAACACTATGAAACATGGTCCATAAAGGAGCCTGAAGGTTGAGACCTTCAGGGAGGAAAGTAGTGGCTTGCTATGACAGGGTATAGCAATGTCCCTTAGGTAGAGGCATGAGAACTTGAAAGTGGTAGCTACCATCCAGTGGTGGTTGGGAAAGGCTTATTGGGAGTGTTGGCTTCCAATAGTTGTTGGCCTGAAAATTCGAGGGAGTGTTGGCATCCAATAGGTGGTGGCCTAAAAATTCGAGGAAGTGGTGGTTTCCAATAAGTGGTGGGTTACAAAGTTCATACAGGTAGTGGCCTAGAGAAAGTAGCAGCTCACATTATTGGAAAGTTTTGGCTTGCACACTAGTGGTGATCGGTGCATATGTAAAAGAATATTTTTTATAATAATAGAAGAGGAGTGAAGCAAAACATTCATCGTTGGTTTTATCCCTTTGGGTTTCCACCTAGCATCTGGTGTCCGTGTGTGATGATGATTTGTGTGGTTGTGCTTTAATGTGTTCTCATGGTTAGTTTTTTAGTTATTATTGCTTCATGCATGGATCTAGTTATTTTTTGATATGCTTATATATATATATATATATATATATATATATATATATATATATATATATATATATATATATATATATATACATTGTGATGTGATGTTAATAAGGGAATGCATTAATATTTGTAAGAAAAGGAAAAATTTGGTAAAGATTTATGATAGTGCACAATGTTAGTATGCATCTTTCGTCGTAAAACACCACTTTAGCTACGCATAAAAAATAACCCTAACATCGATTATGGCTGCCAAATATCTTTAAATCTGCAATTAGGTGATCCAAATATTGCTGCACAAATCCAGATCTAAGCATAAAAGACATTAAGCAGATAAAGTAAAATGTGGCTCCATGCATCCAATAAACAAGACAAGAACAATGTATTTGAAATAATTTTTATATTATATTAAAAAGGGGCACCTGGGAGGAAAACAAGAAAGGTGTTTTCCAGTTTTCCTCAATGGGATGGGTTCTTGAAATTCCTCAACATTTTAGATCTAAAATTTCTCTCTCTTGTTGTGTAGAAAACCCAGACAAACATAGAACTCAAATGGAGCTCATAAGGCAAAAATGGAGAATGTGACCAAGTATAGATCCAGAGTGATCTAATGCAATGGAAGGTGACTAATGAATGGGAAAACCCTTCTATTTATAACAAAATATTAGGGCGGTCTAGAACTTGGTGCATGAATAAAATATTATTAATCAAATTCTAGAACCACCCTTTAGGAATATTTTATTAGATTTGTTGGAGGGAAAGGGATTTTTGACTTGGGTCAATTCCTTTATTTATAAATAATAAATAAATAAATGATTTATTTATTATTTTAGGGAAATGGTGGGAATATAATTAAATAAATAATGGTTTATTTAATTATTTATAAATAATTTAGTCAAATTTAACTAAGAATATTATTTAAATAATGATTTAAATAACTTATTATTAGGAAATAATTAAATAAATAAGGATTTATTTAATTAATTTCATTGTTTTGGGTTAAATATGACCAGGAAATATAAACAAATATAGATTTGTTTATTATTTCCTTTTGGGGTTTCCTGTTTAGACCATAAACAACTTAATAAAGGTGTTTTACTAAGTTATTTCACATAGTGAAAGCAATTTTACTTAGGGTAAAATTGGTCTTACATGGGGTACTTGGGTTCATCTAATGATAATAGGTTAGATGACCAAAAAATGGTGTAGCACACAATATTGATTCACCTCCCCTCTTATTATTGTTCATTTCTTCCAAAAATTATATCATAGCCTTAAATTTCCAACAAGTGGTATCGGAGTAGAGCGGTCAATAGTAGTTGAATCACGAAGAGTACATTTGGGTGGATCCAAAAAGTTTTGATTTTTTTTCTTTTCGAAATGGATCAAAAAGGAGTTCCCATTTTTCATGGAGGTAATTATGCCATGTGGAAGGTGAAATAATATATGCATTTGTTGTCTCTTGATGAAAATACTTCGTTCTCAATATATATATATATATATATATATATATATATGTTCTTGGTCCTCATTTACAAGTGGTTGAAAAATATTTTGTATCAGCCATGCATAGAAGAGAATCCTTGGTTTAACAATGTGTAGAGGAGAGTGATATTTTTAGTCAAATGTGTTTACATGTTCTATTAATGTAACGGATGAAATGTCTCATGTACATGCATAGTAGTGAGTTATTTTCTTTATTCATGTAAAGCACTTTTGAGTGCATTGATGTAACAACTATGCATAGAGAGAGACTATGTATTAGCATGCATTGTAGTGATTATATTGCTTCAACGCACATGTGTGCAAGTTTAGCCTTGTAATCATTGTTGTTCTCATTATTGGTTCATTGGTTGAGTGGTTCATACATTGGAGAGGGTTATGAGTCTTAGAATGTATGCATTAGAGAAAGATTCATGAGTCTTAAGCATGCATTGAAGATTGTCCTCATGAGAGTTTTCTTTATCCATATATACTCATTTTTTATTGTGGATAAGTAGTATATAGTTGGGTAATGAGTTAGAGTCATGCTTTTTCCATGGAGTCATCTTGGTGTCTAGTTTGTATTGAGGAGAGTCTTGAGATAGGATTCAACCATGCATTGGCTTATTGATGAAATTGTAATGAATTTATAATTTCCATGTATTAGGATTATGAAGACTTATAATCATTTTCAAATCATTTGATCATTTATTTTTTGTTTCATTGACCCATGAGGAGAAATCTCTTGCAAGTTTCAAGGTGGCTTTCTATAGAAACATGGAGAGATGTTTGCAGCCAAATTACATGTTGAGGCAGAGCATGTTCAACCTAGCAGCATAAGGAAGCACATGGTGTTGGAAAGAGGCATGATGTTGACTTTCTAATTTGTTGGAATGGTGTTGGCCTCGTGGCATGAGGATTTGATTATTTTTCATCCACATATTAGTTGATATTAGCAGTGTTTAGCATGTATTTTAGCCATAGTGGGATTGATACCATTGAGTTGGATATTAGCTTGGTGTTATGGCTCAAGCTTGACATCAATGCCAAAAGAGGAGCATGTTAGGCATGTTGGCATCATGGTGTTGGAATTAAAGTCAACAAGCTTGAAGGTTTTTCCATGATGATCAAAGGCTTGGTGAAATATTACTAAGGTGTTTTTGATGCTTGCAGAGGAAGATGGACAAGTTATGCAAGAGTTGTAGCAATTGACTAAGGTTTGGGTTGAGAAAAAGAGTAACATAGTTGATAAGAGGAAAAATATTTTATATTACACCATAATATAAAATAATTTTATAATGAAATTCCGAAATGGAGAAGGTTTGTTATTACCTCTAGAGTGTCTTTCCTAGATTTTAAGCACACTCTAGTGAATTCCAAGGGCATTAACTATGGTTGTTGCACATGGTATTTGATTAGATAGTTCGATGAATTTTTCTCCACACTCTAGAAGGTGATCGATTCAAGGATAATTAAGATAAGTTCTTCTTATTAATTACATCTTTCTTCATTGATAAAATGTTGGAGTGTGAAATGAAAGGGGTTAGATGAAATGATAGAGTGGTCTACAATACTGCAATATTGCAGAAATATCTAAATCAATATTGCATACATGTTGAGAGTTCCTAGGGATAATAGATGTGTTACAAGTTATTTTTCACATCCAAATAAATGGCCATGAACCCGAATCTATCATCATTAATTGACACTTTGCAATTTTCCCCTACAAAGCGAAAATCATTCCATTTCTAGAAGCTACAAGAATCCTGGATTACATTGGCTAAAAACCATAATTTTGTGGGTCATTGCACTTACCTTAAAAAAAAAATACGCTGACACAGGTTGCAAAAAGGCAAATTGTGCTAGCTGGCACAGGTTACTTTCCAAAAAAAGTGTGATGATATTGGGAAATGAGTAAAAAATAAAATTTGATTTCGAAGTTTCTCTTTCTAGAATATCTAGAAGTGGTTCTAACCATTTACTGTTAGATCAGATTTTGAACTCCTACTATTGAGGTCTTATCTCTTATATCCTAGAACTTACCTCCCCCTTATGTGGATCTAAGCCCTGGAATGGAAAATCCAAAACCACCTCTTCTACCATATAAATTCACTGCCTCTCATAGAGTCTGGGTTGGATTTTGGAGACTACGAATTATGCCCTTATGCTTCTCTTTTGTGTCTAGAGTTCCATAATCCATCCATGTTCTTGAGGTATGATTGAAAGCTTACTATTGTGGAAAATGAAGGAGAAGATATTTGGGAGGGATATAAAAGGTCAAGGCCTACAAGGGTTGTAATATTTTCCTCCTTTTATTAATACAAAAATGCATTATGTCTCATATACTTATGTCTTATTTATGCATATGTATAATATGGATCCTTCGCTTCTTGTTTAGAGTTGTTTGAATATGCTATTTGCATGTTTTGGTTATCTTTCTTGTTATAAATGATTTGCAGGCTCCACTTATAGAAATTGGAGTTGGAGCTAACAAATGAAGAGAATGGGAAAGCTTACATCAGATTCCAAGTTGGTATTCCCTCCATATTTCAAACATCTCTAAGGAAAGCATTAGAATTTTCTCTAGGTTGTTGCTAGATTAAGTCACTAGATCTAGGGAAGTTTCTTGTGTCTGCAAAAGGAATTTATCTATAAAATAAGATTATCATATCTTGTATAAGAATCCCAATATTGTGTTGTTGCTGATATGGAGAATAAAGTTTTTAGTGTAGCTATTTGACTTGTAAATCAGAGATTAGATTGCTAGTATGTGTGTGTTGAACGATTTTATCGTTTATGTCTTAATTTTGTATGAATATTGGTGATTGTGGTGTGGATTACATTTATTTGTATGAACATAGAGGGTATTGTGAGTTTAATATGAAAATGGAAAAAATGTTTCTCACAATTGTTTTGATTGTAGAGAGCAGTGGATCCAATACGAAACATTATGATATGTGGTCCAAAGAGGTGATTGAAGGTTGGGGTCGTTAATGAGGCAAGCAGTGGCTTATTGTGAAATGGTGTAGAGATATCCTTTAATTAAAGGATTGATAACCTTGGAGTGGTGGTTAGATAGTCCAATGGTGACTGGGTACTAACATTGGGAGTGGTGGCTTCCAGCAGGTGATGCAATGAAAATTTGAGGGAGTGGTGGCTTCTAGTAGGTGGTGGCCTGTAAATTTCATATGGGTAGTGGACTAGAGTGAGTAGCGGCTGACATGATTGGAATTTTTTGGCTTGGACACTCGTGGTGGATAGAACATATATAAAAAAAGAATTTGTATAATAATTAAAGAAGAGAGAAGTAGAACATCTAAAGGTGGTTTTATCCCTTTGGTTTTCCACCTAACATCTAGTGTCCCTATGTGATGATGATTTGTGTGGTTGTGCTTTGATGTGTTACTTCTCATGGTTGGTAGTTTATGTGATTTTTTCTTCATGCATTGATCTTCTTACTATTTATATTTGTTGATAGACATACATTGTGATGTGCTGCAAATAATTGAATGAATCGATATTTGTAATAAAGGGAAAAAATTGGTAAAGACTTATCATAGAGCAAAAAATTGACTCACCCCCCCTCTCAATATTTCTTGTCACTTCCAACAAGTAGTATCAAACCCTCAACTTTCCAATAGTATAATCAATAAAACTATGTTGACATGTTGCATGCTATAGCAAGGTCCTAAAAATGATTAAATGATTCATAATTCAAAATCATATAATATATGAAAAGACCATGTCACTAGAAAATTTCAATCGAAAACTAGGATATAGAAATTGTGCAATAATAAAAAACACAACACTTTTTTATATCTACAGTGGATCCAAGAGATATAAAATGCTATCAATTTTTCTCATTATAACAAAAACGACACGATGTGAAAAATTGTAAGAAATCAAGATATTGGATTATTAATAAAACAAAGGCATATATCAACCATTTATCGTTAGGATTTGAGATCTGTCTTCAAGCTCTTCCAAGTTCATGACCAAATCATATAATCCAATCATATACCAATGAAAAGAAAAGCATGTCAAAGTTTAAAATAAATTAACACACTCTTCACAAGGGTAAGATATTTTCTTGAAAACTTAATCGCCATTCAAGGTTACAAAGAAAAGTAGAAAAAGCACAAAAATTTCTAAAAGTTTTACAATATGGCTTTGGAGATGGAGAGAGATGCCTAAAATATTTCCCACCCAACATAAGGATCAGACCCTTAAGCCTCAAGTCTTCCATGGATCAATTCTGCCAATATGAGAGATCCAGTTTGGTTTTCCACCCACCATATTTTGTTGCTTAAATGCATGCAAAGGAACTCTCTCCTTATTGGTCGATCTCATTCTTGCCATCTCCTAACATTATTTTCTTAGACTATCCTTAACTCCCATAATGGCCAAACAATGTCATTCACTGTATAAAATCCAGGTAGAGTGTATCTTTCCCATTTCTCACAAGAACAAAATCAGTTTCACTGCAAAGTCTTCCAAAATATCTTGTTCCCATCTATTGATGCGAAAAGTTGATATGCATGCAGGCTAATAAGTGGAGGGAAACCTCCTCTCCCTTATATTAGTCTTGGGTCTCATCTCAAGCTCGAGTGAGGTGATTTGTCTCCATAGCTGTCATATTGGAAAACAAAACCCCACATCCCGAATGAGTTTTCAACCATAAAATAGGGTTGTATATTGTGCATATGTTCCTTCATCTTTATTTTAATTTGGCGTTGACTAAATTTTATAAGATTTGAGTTTAATCATGTAATAGTTAAAACATTGGAATTATAATCATTGTTTAAAATTTGTGCCAAATTTTGTTATTTTTTTTTAATAGAAATGAAAATTTTCTATAGATTAATTTTGTTATTATAATCCATTGTCCTTTATATCCAAATGATTATGTTTCATAGAGTTGTTTAGGTGACCGGTTTTGGAAAAATTTCGGAATTTTAGTCCTGTTTAAAATTTGTGCCATTTTTTTTAGAAACGAATTTTTTCTACTGTTACATTAATTTTGTTATTATAATACATTGTCTTTTATATCCAAATGTCCTTTTTATTTTATTTTTATTTTAAAGAAACGACATTTTTCTACTGTTAGATTAATTTTGTTATTATAATAAATTTCCTTTTATATCCAAATGATTTTGTTATTATAATAAATTTCCTTTTATATCCAAATGATTTTGTTTCATATAGTTGTTTAGGTGTTTGGTTTTTGAAAAAATTCGGAATTATAATTCTGTTTAAAATTTAAATTTTGTTAAACTCTTTTTTTTTTTAAATGTTTTTTTTTTTTTTTTGCTAGGTTAGATTAATTTTGTTATTTTAATACATTGTCTTTTATATCCAAATGATTTTGTTTTATATAGTTGTTTAGGCGATTGGTTTTGGAAAATTTTACATTAATTTTATATTGATGTTGTTTTTTTTTCCTTTGTTGTGTTTTTTTATATGCTTTTCACATCATCTTTTTTCTTTTTACGAGCACTTTTTAGGAAAACAAAAAGATGATGTGAAGAGTTTGTTTACGGAAACAAAAAAAAATGATGAGCAGAGTTTGTTTATGTTGGGTTAGTATGAATTCACATCTCATAATATTGTTTAATAAACTAAAACATAGTTATTTTTGTGTTATGCTTATATCTAATTCATGTATGTTGCGTCACATTTGTATTATCATGTATTAATCTAGGCAATGTTATCATATTAATTGTTGTTATAATTTCTATTATTATTATTATTTTTTTCATAGGAAAAAACATAATGTATTATTGAAAACAAAATTACATGTAACATGTGTTGGTGATTGTCAATCAAGACAGGCCATAAAATTGTAAATAAACTTATAGTACATGAGGATAAAAATTAACTTTTTCTTTCTTTCTTCTTTTCGACCTTCCGCCAAGCACCTTGTGTTGGCATAGCCGAGATAAGAGCGAGTTGGGTATCTTCATTGTTTTCTCCATTGTCATTTTCTGAAATTGAAGTGTCTGAGCTGTGTTGTCTTTTATTCCCTCTTGTATCTGATGCCCCAAGGTCCAATGTCATCTGTTCTGTGGTGGTGATGTCAAATGGGTCTTGCATCTCTTGTTCTGTTGTCTCTGGTTTCATGTTTGTCTTATTGTTCTCATTTGTTTTGGGAGCGTCCTCTTTATCATTAGGCTCATGATCTGGTTCATTTGAGGGGAATTGCCAACCTTTTGGAGTTTTCCCATTCTTCTTATTTTTTATATTGCCTCTTTTTGCTTCTAGACATGTATTTTGCAGATGACCGGTATTCTTACAAATACGACATCTGAAAGCAGTGTTTTCGAAGTCAAGATGTTGTGTCCATTTTTGTTGTTTGTGTATCAGTTGTATACTTTATGGCAGCCCTTTACTAAGGTCCACATCCACACGTATTCGTGCAAAGGTGAAGACTCACTCCTCCAAGCATTGTGTGTTGGTTTTCATATACCTCCCAAGGATGTTGCCAATACCTTCTAATACACTTTCGTTCCAAAAGTGAAGAGGAAGGTTGTAAATCCGAACCCAGACCAACATTCTGATAACTTCCTGATCCAGGTGGATATCGGTGGCCACCCACCTACTCCATTTGGACTAGCACCATCAATTCTTGCAGCTCTTCACATACAACAAAACTTACTATTTTTAGTAGGTTTTCGGGTCCTCCACTCCCGGAGCCGTTTCGGGGCCTTAATGATCCAGGTGGATATTGGTGGCCACCCACCTATTCCATTTGAACTCCCACCATCAGTTCTTTCAATTTTCAAGTTGCAACAAAACTTACTATTTTTAGCAATTTTTTGGGTCCTGAACTTCTGGAGCCGTTTTGAGGCCCTAAACGACGTTTTTTTGGGAAAACGGAGACCAACATGGGTCCATGGATTGATGTTGATCATTCAAAAGTTGTACTCCTCGGATAGATCTTTCTAACAAGCTATTGAGCGTGTACAACGGAGATCGGATGCCAAAGTTACGCCCCCGGGAAGTTGAACCACCAATTTACCCAAATGGGCACCCACAGTTTTGGCGCCTCATCTCCTATGGTTAGGTTTTTGGACGTTTCAGATTCTACATTGTTTCTCAACAATAAATAGGCCCTCTAGCCTCATTGTAACACAGTTCAGAGGTCTGTAGCCATTACATCTCTTCTCAGAGATTCGCTACCAGCACCCTAGCTATTTTATTTCCATTATGCCTGTAAGCTTATTGCAGTCATTCTTTTATTGATAAAATTAAGCATTATTTCCGCTGCATCTTTATGTTCATGGTTATTTCTATATTCTGTTGTGTTCCTGCATAAATCTGGATCAGTGGTATCAGGGCAGGTCTGCTCTTTCTTTGTTTTTCTTTGCATGTCCCCAATGCGGTCAAGGTATAAGGAGTTAGGGCTCGATCTGGTTGAACCCTTGCAAGATCAGCCTCGCAAACCCCGACGACCTCCCATGGCGGAAGAAAATAAAGACGAGGGAGCAGGAGATCCTATCAAAATACTGCTCGAGGAGGCTCTCGAGAAACAAAGGAACGTGATGATGGATAACTTTGCTCAAATCCTTCAACGACTGCCCACATATGGCGCATCCGCATCCAACAGCCACTCTGGAGGCGCCACTCCCTTCAAGGTACAGGTAAACTTTGACATTCCTATATTTGAAGGAAAAATAGATGCAGACGCTGTAGACAGATGGTTAAATTTGTTGGAAGGGTATTTCTCGGTCCATGACTTCTCCGACCGAGAAAAGATTATTTTTGCACTCCTCAAAGCCGCCCCCCATGTCAAAGACTGGTGGGAAACCTACCGTGAGCAAGAGGGCGAAGGGGAACCCTCTCTGTTCTCGACCACACCCACTTGGAATTCGTTCCGAGACGGCATCAAGGAACAATATTACCCCGTGGGGAGCTATGAGGACAAATACATTCAATGGACCACGCTGCGGCAACAAAAGGATCAAGATGTGCACGAACTGACGAATCTGTTCCATACCCTGCGCACAAAGTTGGGTATTAAAGATTCAGAGAGACATTTGGTGCTCAAGTACCACGGCTGTCTGCACAAACACATTCAAGAGGAAATGGAGTTCCTCGACATTACATCGCTTGGCACGGCATATCGCTATGCCGCTAAGATCGAGCAGAAATTTAAGCAGAAGAAGCGAGACTTTGGATCTGCAAATCCGAAAGGGGCCCCCGAACCGAAGAACAAGGGGCAAGGCCAAAGCAATGCGACTCAGAACAACACCACAAATCCAAAGAAGGACACAGGGAAGTGGTGTGAATTTCATAATAGCCCCACTCATAGCACAAACGAGTGTCGGGCCAAACAGTCTTTGGTGGCTGAACTAAAGGCACCCGAATCAGATGCATTTTATGATCCTGAGTTAGAACCAGACAAAGGCAATGACAAAGGAAAGCAAATCATTGATGCGGATCCCAGTGCCATTGTTGCCACCACCAAGATCCAAAAGGAGGGTCCAGAGGATCCAGAGGAGGGGGAGCGCCTCTTCCAGTCGCAGATGTGGGTGAAGGGTTCTCCGCTGCAGTTTCTCGTCGATAGCGGAAGCCAAAAGAACCTCATTTCAGCAGCCGTCGTGAAGCGGCTCGGCCTACCAACCATAGCACACCGTTGTACCGTACACTCGTTCACCGGGTGGCTCCACCTGTGTGCTTGCTGTTTGACCCGCCGTTGTGCTGCCGCCTTCCGTATAGCATCAAGCCATTCACAGATGAGTTATTTTGTGATGTTGGTCCTCTTGATGTGTCTGATGTATTATTAAGCCAACCATACTTGTGGAGGCGACATGATGTGTATGAGTCTAGACCTCATGATGTTATTATTACTTTGGAAAATAACTTGTATAGGATACCGGAGGTAGTACCGCCTCCTGTCATCTCTTTGACTACTGCAAAACAATGCAGTAAGATTGTTTCCCAAACCAGGAAATTCATTTTCCTTACAACTCACTCATGGGGAAAGAAAAGTATTATGGCCACAACCTCGAAACATGGCTCCCTTGCACAGCTGTAGCAAATGGACAAAGTCATGGAGGAATACGAGGAAGTTTTCCCCTCACTCATAGAGGTTCCTCTACACTGTCAGGACAAGCACTCCATTGATCTGACTCCCAACGCACCACCGCCTGATGTTGCCATACATCCTACAACTACACATACAGAATCCAAACATGTACTATCTGAGGCTGATAAAGAAACCCAATTTACTAAACACATCTAGCATGTCCACCCGCAAGTCCATGACATCTTCAACACATCTAATACTCAGTTCAACAGAATTTGCCCCATCTCATGGAGGATCTCAACGCAATGGGGACCATTTCTTCCTAAGGAGGGAGGAATGATCTAGGTGGATATCGGTGGCCACCCACCTACTCCATTTGGACTAGCACCATCAATTCTTGTAGCTCTTCACATACAACACAACTTACTATTTTTAGCAGGTTTTCGGGTCCTCCACTCCCAGAGCCGTTTCGGGGCCTTAATGATCCAGGTGGATATTGGTGGCCACCCACCTATTCCATTTGAACCCCCACCATCAGTTCTTTCAATTTTCAAGTTGCAACAAAACTTACTATTTTTAGCAGTTTTTTGGGTCCTGAACTTCCGGAGCCGTTTTGAGGCCCTAAACGACGTTTTTTGGGAAAATAGAGAGCAACATGGGTCCATGGACCGATGTTGCTCGTTCAAAAGTTGTACTCCTCAGATAGATCTTTCTAACGATCTATTGAGCGCGTAAAATGGAGATCGGGTGCCAAAGTTACACCCCCGAGAAGTTGAACCACCAATTTACCCAAACAGGTGCCCACAGTTTTGGCGCCTCATCTCCTATGGTTAGCTTTTTGGACGTTTCAGATTCTACATTGTTTCTCAACAATAAATAGGCCCTCGAGCCTCATTGTAACACAGTTCAGAGGCCTATAGCCATTACATCTCTTCTCAGAGATTCGCTACCAGCACCCTAGCTATTTTATTTCCATTATGCCTGTAAGCTTATTGCAGTCATTCTTTTATTAATAAAATGAAGCATTATTTCCGCTGCATCTCTATGTTCATGGTTATTTCTATATTCTGTTGCGTTCCTGCATAAATCCGGATCACTTCCATGGTGTTTGCATTGAAATTTGGGAACCAAGGAATGATGAAGAGCCCATTGGATCCCCAAAACCACGATCCTTCCTTAAGGATGATATCTCTGGCTTTCGAGGATGTGAATTTGACGATGAAGAAACCTTTAGAACATAGGTGGATTTCATAGTCCATAGTCCATTTGGTGAATATCCAATGGAAGAGCTCCATTGGTTTGGGCCAGAAACTGTTAAATCTACAAATTAACACTTATGATTCAAAAGTAGTTTGATTTGCATCAATCTTTAGAAGTTTTATTTTCAGTTCTGGAACATGATTCAGCTGCTCCACAATATATGGTTTGGGTGCATTTTCAACTGGTTCAGTTGGAGTAGCCGCTTTGGTTTTTCCATGTAAAATGTTCCTGTATGAGGGGCCTTTTGTAATGTATGGTTTTGGGGTGCTGGAGCCCCTTCCTGTTCTTTGAGATCTGTGTATTTCGGTTGATCCACCCCTTAGTCTCAGATTGAGAATGATAGTGGACCCAGAATAGATGGAGTAATCTCTTAATGAACCAAAGTCTTGAAGGGATCTGCCTCCATATATTAAGGATTGCAGATGGCTGGGGTAGCCAGATGCATGACTGATATTTTGTTTCAGATCAGCCACTATATCATTTTCTTGTGCCCATAATAAAATATTGTTAACCATAGAGATTTTAATAAAAATCTGGTAGCGAGAAGAGGATACCTTATTATTGATAATAGCAGGGTTTTCCGTGGGGGACAACACTGGACGATGTCGCCAGTTCTGCAGAGTATCTAATATCATGGCACCAACCTTCAGTGTGCTCTGTAAAGTGTAGTCGCCCAACAAAATTCTTACATTGCTGGTCCCCAAGGGGGGTAAAGTGTCTGCTCCTACCACGAGACCACCAACTTCAGGAAGAGAAGTAGGTGGTTATGAAGATTTTCTGTTAATCCCCAGCTCATAGATGGGAGAGTACCCCTGTAGGTTAGGAACCTATACACATTTATGAGTTGTTCATTCGAATCCGGTCGTGGATTGATTCCAAAAAGGGCATAGGGGATGCGAGTAGAGGTCACAACGGGTTCCGTGGAGCGGCAGTTCTCGTTCTGCATCATTACACTATCTGGGAAGAAATCGCCGAACCTCATACCTTCTGAGGATACCCTAATGTCCACTGAAAATCATCCCTAGAGGCCAATGTAGACCGTAGCCGTCAAGAAAAACTCCTCAGATCCCATCCTTCTTGATAAGACCCATGTTGAGATACCCTCCGAGATCAAGCTAGGGGACAGGAAATGTGCTGCGCGATGGTGTTTACGGGTGCCGGCAGCAGGATGTGAGGGTCATCTCCCAGAAATGCCCCTGCCACATTCTCCTCCAGTGGTTTTCCTTCATAGCTGGGGCTGTATCTGAGGTACCACAGTGTATATTCGAAAAAGAAAAGGCTGATATGCAGTCGCGCATCCACTATTTTCTTGTAGTAAACCTCTGCCGCACAGGTAAGAAGTATTATATAGGGATCCCTAACATTGCCGCTCGCCATCGCTCCCGCCTCTATATTAGGTGTTGTTATAATTGTTATTACATTTGTTTTGCATATAAAATACAATATATGTTTTTATTTTCTGAAAAAGGTGTTGTTCTTGTATCATATGTGCATTTTATCAACATTGTGATAGCATCAAAATATAGGGCCCTAAGTCATTTCACATCCTATTGCATTTTCTTAGTATCATGTTACATCACTTATGCGATGTGTTAACCTGATGTGTTATTATTATTTATTTTGTATATTAATAACATCATAAAGGGCATTTTAAATCAAAATAGTGTCAGATATGCATCAAAACTATAGCCTACTACATTACAAATATATCAATTTTACAATATATTAATGTTAAAATGGAATCATTTTAGTGTTTATGTTGAGAAATAATTCTTATTAATGATTTAATTATATTTATTAATTTATTTATTATTGATTATTTAGTTACTATTATTAGTTAAATTATTATTATTCATTGGGTATATTTTACACATGAGTTCATCATGACCACCTACACTTAGGCCATCATTTGGCCTTGTTCCATACATTATTAGGGCCACTTCTTTTCACTACTAGGCGATCCTTATCATTTGGGGTAATCTTTTATTTTTTTAACAATTTTTATTTTTAGTATGTCCATTTTTAGCAGTGTGTGACACCCAAGATGACTTATCGCAGTGACTGGGCACTAGCCGGGTGGTTAGATGGTTGATTACATTCTATTAATTGGCAGTAACAATTGCATATTCCTTCCTAGAGCGAGTATGCACTTCCTCATAAATTTAATGGCTACCACTTTATCCACATCCTTTTCCAGTCACCTATTATCTTTTCAATTCTATTTTTGGAGTTTACATGAGTTATAGTTGAATGTGTGAGTTATTATATCAATTCTAACTTATTTATAGGCTCACTTACTTTCAATTAACTCTTTTATTAGTTATTTTTCTAATTTAATAACTCCTCACTCTAATTTTGCCTTTTTATTTATTCTACGAAATTACTCTAAATAACTAGTTGCCTGCACAAGGGAATCTCAATCTATTTCAAATAGTTTCTTCCCATTGGAGAACCTATATATTATATTCATGTTCAACAAAAATATATCATCAAATTTTGTGATTTTTTTTAATTGTCTCTTTAGTTAATTCTTTCTTTTTTTTGTTTTTCAATAGATAATCTACTATTTTTTCATAATTTGATCTTGTGTTTGTGCTTAAAATCCTACATCCACGTATTAGAGAATAAGTAATTTTGGGAAGAATACTAGTATTTTATTACAAATTTAGCACGTTATAATAGATCGAAGGGAATGGTCTAGATCTTTATAATGCTCACTTCTAAGTGGAGTTAGCCTCCTAAATTTTAGGAGGTTCTAGTTAACTAGTTATGTTGACTTTTGTTAACTAGAAAAGTTCCAATTCCATTCCTTGATTAGAAAACTCACTAATTTTAACCATTCAAATTTCCTTTAAAAGAAGCAATGAAGGAAAAAGTTTAATCATTGTTTTTGTGAGCACGAGTTGGTGAGATCAAGAAATAGGAAGCACGAGTTTGTGTGTGGAGCTTGTGAGAGGTAGAGTGTGTAAGATAATCCTGTGAATAGGTTCGTAGAGAACAATAGAGATTAAAAATATTGCAAAGGTTTAAAGCTTAGTTAAAGGAGGAAATACAAGTGTGCCTTTCTCATTGAAACAATTGTATTTTTTAAGAGATCAATTGCTCAGTTTTTTCTATCAATAAAATTGTCAAACAAGAAGAGGGTTTCCCAGTTTGGTTCCCTAGAAAATTTTGTGGTTTTAAATTGTGTGAGTGTGCTTTTATCAATAAAATTCTCAAACAAGAAGAGGGTTTCCCAGTTTGGTTCCCTAGAAAATTTTGTGCTTTTAAATTGTGTGACTGTGTAACCTGATAACTCTAATACCAATCTGATTTGAAATGTGAGAACTTATTATTTCTAATACAAAGATAGACTGTAGGGGATTTTACTGGTTATGTCACCTTTCAAAGAAAGGATGAAACCAGAAGCTACCTGGCCCTCTTACAGACCCTACCTAAAGAAATAATCAAGTAATCACTACTGATCTGGTAATGAAAGTACTTGCTGCTGGTTCAAGGTATTCATTAACCATAAAAATATGTGTGCAAGCTATTAATTGTGTTTTGCAATTGGAACAAAGTGACTTTGGTGAGTTTATGTGTCTTTTTACATGTAGGAGGCTTATTTCTTTTTATTGTTTAACATATTTAACTCTGAAAATAAGCAACAAATAAAACACAGAATATAACTAAGAAAATGATGAGGCAGTTCACCCCTCCTGGGCTACATTTGTCGGGTCCAAGGCCCCCAAATGGGCATGTCCTTGCTCTTATTATGCTTAGAAAATGGTTATACAATATGTAGAAAGCATAAACAGGTGAAAATAGCTGCAGAATTGAATTCAGAGTGCAGAAAATAGTAAGGAATGACTATAGTTTCACCTCCAATGGATAACTATAATCCAATACAGCTCTCCAATCCCCAAGCCCTGGTGGCTCTTTAAGCTCTCTCGCTGATAAAACACCTGAATAAATGCTCTGATGGCTCTGCAACCTGCTCCAGTGGCTCTGGAATGCTCCAAATACCCCAAAAAAAAAAAATCCGCTCAAAAAGGATTCTCCTAGCCAAAGTTATGTCCAACTAAAGTTTTTACCCAATTCATTATAGCCTTCTGAAGGTGAGCACGAGGATAAAATTGTTTCTTGATTGAAGTAATAAACTCAGTCCATGATAAAGAAATCTTACCATGTTTCTTGATTTCATCCTTGGTTTTGGCTTCCCACCAAACCAATGCTGCTCCAACCATCCTTAATGAGGCTAGTTGTATTTTTGTGTCATCATCATGCAGATTTTGAATCCTTAGATAGAGTTCCAATTGTCTAATCCAATTATCTAATTTCTCTGCATTAACATCACCATTAAACATGGGCAATTCAAATTTGACATCAAGCTTTAACAAAGGACTTTTACTAGTTGTTTTTTACTTATGTGACTGATTTTCTAAAGTTGAAGAGGATGATGCTGAGGAACAGGATGACGATGGAGATGGTGGATCACCATTTCCTCCATTCCCTTTTTTTGACTTATCATTGTCCTTCTTTCCTCCTGAAGAATCTCCTCCTTCTCTTTGGTTTTTAGATCCTTCTCCAGCAATCCTATCATTTCTTTTTTGATAGAGGATCCTTACCATTTCAGTCATATCGAAGAAAGCTTTTCGAAAAACCCTTTCTTCTTCCTTGGGATTCATTTCTTCATGAGCTTCTGTTGTGATGTTTTTCTTGTAGGTCGCCATAATATCCATCTTTGAGAATCTATCGATGACAATGAAAACATAGTCGTTTCCATGCTTAGTAGAAGGAAGGCCCGACATGTAATCCATGGAGATGGATTCCCAAGCTCGACTAGGGGTAGGTAATAGAGTATAGAGGCCTTGCTTCTTGATGGTCAGTTTGGAAATGGCACAAGAAGTGTAGGATTTGATGTACTTCCTGACATCCTGTCGAATATTCGGCCAATAGAAATACTTCTGTATTACTGCCACTATTTTCTTGACCCTGAAATGCCCCGCGACTTGACTGTAGTGTGCTTCCCAAATCATCTTGGCACGCTCGCTTGAAGGAAAAAAAATGTGTCCTAGGTGACATAGCAGTGCATCTTGGAGGTGAAAATTTGGAACTTTCACACCATCCAAGAGTGTCTTGTATGTGTGGTAAAATTTTGGGTTCCTCTTATAGAGAAGTGGCCAATCAGAAGTGTCATTCCCACAAGAGTCAAGAATGGTGGTTAGCGCCATGTTCAGTGGTCAACTGAGGGAGTCTGCAACATTATTGGTGCCACCCTTCTTGTACTTGATTTTCAAATGAAACTGTTGCAGATATGTGGACCACTTCTGATGGCGATCGTTATGCAACTTGCCTTGTGTCTGTATGAATTGCAGGGGTCAATGGTCTTTGTGGATGATCGTTTCCTTCCCCAAAATGTAATTCTTCCATTGTTGACAAGCATGCACAATAGAATACATTTCTTTGTCATAAGTGGGATACTTGCGGACTGTGTCAGACAATGTCTAACTGTGATATGCCACTTGATGCCACTGTTGAGTAAGAATTTCCCCACTCACATAGTGAGAGGTGTTAGACTCCTGTATTTCATAGTATCACTAGGTGACTAATTATTTTCTCAGGTCTTTCATAATGAAAATAATATTCCATGGCTATCATTTATTTTCAGGAAAAATGGGAAACCCTAATTGTCAAGAGCTTCAAAATAATCTATGTGCCTTTTAGTTCAGTAGAAGAGGAAAATGTTGTTGATAAGGTGTGATGGAGATCAAACATCATTTCTTCCCTCATCCATTTCATTCACCAACTAGTGC
This sequence comes from Pinus albicaulis, assembly GCA_034641835.2. Classification (NCBI taxonomy): domain Eukaryota; kingdom Viridiplantae; phylum Streptophyta; class Pinopsida; order Pinales; family Pinaceae; genus Pinus; species Pinus albicaulis. The sequence continues at coordinate 64,473 of JAXQQM020082139.1, forward strand.
CCCACCACCTAGACCTTTTACTTATATTGTATACTGCCTCAGTATCTGGAATCTTATTGACACTCACAACCATGTGTTGGAAATATTGTCATTGATGGCAAAGGAACATAAAGCAGCAGCACCAGAACTATCATCAAGGCAAAGGAGAAGATTAAGCAATAATGTAGTAAGAAAAACATAAAAGAGAGGCAGAGAAGCAACAGAGAGGCAAGGAGAAGAAACAAATTAAGTGAGGGTCTTTAAAGTAAAAGAATGTAAGATCTAACTAAAATCAAGTAAATGTATAATTGACTTGTCAGCCACACTCAAATGTGAAGTGTTTAACCTCTTGAGATCGCATTGGAGAAATCAATTATGCCTTTAGTCCTTGGCAAGCAAATGAAAAAAAAGCAAGATAAAGTCAACTACTTCATATGTGAGATATTTAACTATTTAAGCTAGAATTTAGCATAATGAAAATGGATTTCATAAACATCTATTAACACAACAATTGACAACTCTGTTCTAATGGAAATGAAAGATAAGAATAGTAAATCTAAACAACCATGATTCATTAACACTTCAATCCTTAATTCACTAGTGAAAACAGAGTTTCTATTTTCATAAAACGTTTTGGAAGAGTAAGTATACACAATTGTATTTTAACATTAATCTAATTGAAAACTGGAAATGAAGCATAAGCTGAAATTGCTAAACAGAGTAAAGGAAATCTAACTAGAAAACATAATAAAAACCTCATTCAGGAGTACGGGCCCTCTGCTACTAAGTTGGTTGACTCCTAGCTTGTCAAAAGTGCAATCAAGCAAGCATTTGGCAACTAAACTTATTTATTAAACAAAGTCTGGAAAAAAATAGAGTATTCAGTGTAGAAATCTAAATTGTACTAAACTGTCTCCTGGTTCTGTGGAACCACTATTTAAAGAGAAATTACATAACTAATTGCGAGCTAAGCTAGCTATAGGTGCCTAACTTGAATTACAATCAAAATAGGACTATTGGACTCATGATTTTCTTCGAAGAGAAAATCAGGAGTCCTATTGTTGTAGTTAACATTCTTTGACTTGTAACTTTGACCATGAGTTTAGGCTCATTTTTATGTCGATCTAGACCATGTAAGTAGGATAGAATCCATGTAGGCAAGATTCTAGAAACACCCATGTGGATTGATTCCTCAATTGACACCTGGAACTTGGTAAACCATAAGAGTGGCTACAGAATGCACAGTTAGATGCAGAACAAGCTTCATTCTGTAGTTAATTTGCAAAAACTTATCAAAATAGAAAAATCATGTAAATATAATATGACAATCATTTAAATGTATCCTTGAGAAAAAACCTCAGAATTCTTCACTGATTAGGGTTTATGAACTTATGGAAAAGTGGTGGAATGAGATGAGAAAATTGTAAAGGAGAGGGTAATCCTGAGGTTCAACAGCTATGTCACCTGGGACACCTTTGTGTTCCTTCAAGCGAGCGTGCCAAGATGATTTGGGAAGCTCACTACAGTTGAGTCATGAGTGTTGATTTCTATAGCATTGGAAAGTGTTCTAAGTCTCATTTTTGGTAGAGAGGCTTAGACATCAGTTATCCAGAGAACCCAAAAATCGTTTGTGGAAATTCCACTCAGATATGACTTTATTAAAATAATTAATTATTTTAATGCAGACCCTAAGTATAAACTTAGGGAAATTAAATAATTAAAGGGTATTAATAGAGCAGAGTGTGAATCTTCTAGAAAATTAAGATCAAGTCATCTTTTAATATGAGCCATTGATTAAAGATATAATATTGGCTGTTGATTCATCAGTGAGAAGACTATAAGAAGAGACTTGAGGGCCATTTGGAAATCAAGCCAGGGACACTCTCGATACCCAAAGGAAATCGATTCTGAAGCAAGAGAATTCGACTTCAGTGGGTCTGTTTGTAGAGGCTAGGTTGTAGAAGCAGAAGGAGGAGGGAGGATTCAGTTATCGGGAATCAGAAGTCCGGAGGGTGAAGGGAAGGGTGAGCTGATCAGCATTAAGAACCCCCCCCCCCCCCCCCCCATGTAGAATCACGCAGTCCAGAGAGGGACTACACAGAGCATTCACACTGGATGACGCAGAGGGTGAAGGAGGTCACCCCGAGGGTTCGAAAATTGTCTGGAAGGTCTAGAAAATTCATCCATGTGTTTGCTAATTTTTCTCTGCTCATCAGACTCCTGTAAATGTACCTTTCATTTCTAAAGATAAATATAAAACACTCATCTACTGCAACAGTTTTCCCACATTAGGTTTTTCCAGGGATAATTGTCCAAAAAAATTTGTGTTCATGTGGTAATTTATATTGTGATATTGGTGTAAATTATCTTTATGTTCTTATGCTCTTAATGATAGTGAATATCTGCAAATGTGTTTATTTTAGAATTTACTAAAGCATCTGTAAATAACTTATCTCATAAGTAGGAGAAATAAACCAAGTATTGCAGAAATATTTTCCTCTTAAAAAATTTCACATTGTATCAGAGCAAAGGGCTAAAACCATGAAGGGAGGATCTGACATGGACCAAAGGAAGGGTTCACGCAGTCCTCCAGAGCGTGTAGAAATGCAGAGAGAACACGACATGAAGGTATTGGCATCCAGACTAGAGGAGGATCTTACCTATGTGTCAAGCACAACTCCTCCAAGTGTTTGGTATATTGAAAGTGGAGCATCTACTCATATGACAAGGGTTCAAGAATTTTTTTTGAGCTATCAAGAAGAGCATATGAATTTCCAAATAACTATGGGAAATAAGGAAAAATGTACCCCCATCGGGAGAGGTACCGTAACATTTCAGACGGAGGATGGAAACAAGATTCGAGCCATGAATGTTTTGCATGTACCAGGGTTGGGGATGAATTTACTCTCGGTGTCTCAAATTCAAAACAAGGGCTATGACATATAATTTATTGAAGATAAGGTGTATGTGAAACACCCTAATTGGAGAAAAAAGGCACAAATCGGAGTAAGGAGTCACAAGCTGTATAAGCTCCAGCTTGAATTTCTGGTGGCCCTGATCGACAGTACAAACAACAAAGATATGAATGAGTTATGGAATAGAAAGATGGGGCATCTACATCATGGAGCCTTGAGGATTATCAAAAATATTGTCATAGGGGCTCCTGAACTCAACACAAAGAAAGACGAAGTTTGCAGGGAGTGCGTACTAGGGAAGTACGCTAAGGCAACATTTCCAAGAAACAACAGTAGAGCTAAAGGTGTATTAGAGTTAATACACTGACATTTTTGGTCTGATGTCCAAAACAGATCTCAGTGGGGCAAATTATTTTTCCACCTTCATTCATGATTATTCCAAGAAAACTTGGATCTATTTTTTGAAGACCAAAGATGAAGTATTTAATCGATTTAAAGATTTCAAAGAATTGGTGGAGAACTCTATAGGAAAGAAGATCAAGAAGTTGAGGTCAGATAATGGTGGATAATATATAGATAAAGACTTCACTAATTTCTGTGCACAGGAAGGCATCAAGAGAGAATGGACATCTCCTTACAATCCAAAACAAAATGGAGTTGCAAAACGGAAGAATGAAACCATAATAGAAGCTACAAGGGAAATGTTGTATGACCAAGAGATACCCAAATTCTTATGGGCCGAGGCTTGCAACATGGCAGTTTATATTCAAAACAGAGTTCCCAATAGATCTTTGGGGAATTTTTCTCCCGAAAATGTGTTCACAGGTAACAAGCCAGAAGTGAGCCACATCATGATATTTGGCAACATAACATACTGCCACATTCTAGAAGAAAAAAGGAAGAAGTTGGATCAAATGGAAAAAAAGGGTTTTCTGATGGGCTACAGTGAGAATGAAAAGGCATACCATGTATATATTCTAGAGAGCAGGAAAGTCATGGTAAGAAGGGATGTAAAATTCCTAGAGGAGAAAGCCTTTAGGAAATCTCGAGAGATGGCCACAGATACACAGATTGAGGAAGATCCACTGGTATAGCCTCAACGACCTATGGAGGAGAGGTCTGGTGCCTCTCCAAGGCACAATATTTCTGAGGGAAGCTCCTCTGACGAAGAATAGAAGGAATAACAGGTGAGACCACCCACCACTGATGGGATACCAATCAGAGAACTTCAATAGATTCTTAGAGATGCATAAGGATTTGTTGGAGCACCTAGAGAAGGGAAGAGGATAAGGAAACAACCTGACAGATGTCAGGCACTGATAGCTCAGGTTGGAGAGACTTCTACCTTTTGGGAAGAATCTTAGCATCAGGTATGGATAGATGCCATGGTGGAGGGTATAGCTCCATCATGACAAATGATGTCTGGGAAGTAGTCCCTAGATCACAGGATAGATCTCTTGTAGGATCCAGATGGATCTACAAGATCAAATATGCTGCAGATGGTAGCATAGAGAAATTCAAGGCAATATTTGTAGAAAAGGGGTATGCCCAGAAAGAAGGCATTGACTATGAAGAAAATTTTTCTCTAGTAGCACGATACACTTCTATCAGATCCATCATCTCTCTGACAGTGCAGATGGGATGGGAAATTCACTAGATGGATTTCAAGGCTACATTCTTGAACAATTTGATAGGGGAGGAAGTGTACATAGAGTAGCCAAAGGGCTTCAAGACATGTGAGCAGAAGACTCATGTTTGTAGACTTAAGAAAGCATTGTATGGCTTAAAACAAGCTCCCAGGGCATGGTATGGTCGGATTGATGGCTACTTGCAGAATATGGGGTTCGTCAAGAGTGACGCAGATCCCAAATTATACTACTTAAGAGTAGGATATGAGCCAATTATTCTTGTTATGTATGTGTATGACCTATTTTTGACCGGGTCATCTAAGCTCATCAAAGACTACAAGGAGAATCCGAGGCAGATGCACTATTTTCTTGGTTTATAAGTCTGGCAGCAGCAAGGGGAAATCTTCCTAGGACAAGGAAGATACACGACAAAAATTATGAATATATTTTAGATGGAAGACTGTAGACCCATCAGAGGATGATGAGGATGATCCCACATTATACAGACAGCTCATCAGATCATTGATGTATCTGGTCAACGCAAGACCAAACATCTGTTATGTAATGAATACCCTCAATTAGTTCATGGTGGAACCAAGGAGGGCTCACTGGGTAGCAACCAAACATATTCTCAGATACTTGAGAGGGACAATTGAGTATGGGCTAAAGTACACCAAGGGAAAATGAGATCTAGTTGAGTGGGTTTACTAATGTAGAATGGGCTGGAAGCATAGTACTAGATCAGAAAAGTACCAATGGGTACTGTTTCAGTCTCAAATCAGGAATGACCTCCTGGTGCAGCAGGAAACAAAAGTATGTATCACTAATCTTAACCGAGGTAGAGGAAATGGCAGCAAGCACATCTTCGTGTGAGGCCATTTGGCGCTAAAAATTTCTCTTGAACCTACTCAAGAAGTGGAGAGAACTGACTGGGATTATGTGCGATAATCAGATTTGCATTAATCTCTCCAAAAATACTATGTTTCATGACCGGTCGAAGCACATTGACATTTGGTGTCACTTTATCAGAGACTATGTCCAAAGGGGAGCAGTACAGTTGCGATACACTCCTACAGGTGAAAAAGTGGTAGATATCCTCACAAAGGCTCTACGTAAGATCAAGTTCACTTACTTCAGAGAGAAGATGGGGATGGTCGAGAACCCCTTCCACTAAAGGAAAGGATGGTCTTTAGAAGAAGAGGGAGTTGCAGTACAAATGTTGCAGTGACAGGGTAGCAGTATAGGAAGAAACAGTGCAGAGATGAGGGGTAGCAGCCAGGACATCACCAGCACAGTAGATGATGTAGAGTCAGAGCAATACAATGATATCTTGCTTAAACACTTTCCTCGCTAAGAGGGAGTGTTGATTTTTGTAGCATTAGAAAGTGTTCTAAGTCTCATTTTTGGTAGAGAGACTTATACATCAGTTATCCAGAGAACCCAGAAATCATTTCTGGAAATTCCACTCAGATATGACTTTATTAAAATAATTAATTATTTTAATGCAGACCCTAAGTATAAACTTATGGAAATTAAATAATTAAAGGGTATTAATAAAGTAGAGTGTGAATCTTCTAGAAAATGAAGATCAAGTCATCATTTAATATGAGCCATTGATTAAAGATATAATCTTGGTCGTTGATTCATTAGCGAGAAGACTATAAGAAGAGACTTGAGGGCCATTTGGAAATCAAGCGGAGGACACTCTCAGTACCTGAAGGAAATCGATTCTGAAGCAAGAGAATTAGATTTCAATGGGTGATTTTGTAGAGGCTGCATTGCAGAAGTAGAAGTAGGAGGGAGGACTTAGTTGTTGGGAAGCAGAAGTCGAGAGGGTGAAGGGAAGGGTGAGCTGATCAGCAGCAAGAACCCCTCCACACAGAATCACGTAGTCAAGAGAGGGACTGCGCAGAGCATTCACGCTGGATGATGCAGAGGGTGAAGGAGGTCACCCGAAGGGTCCAAAAATTGTCTGGAAAGTCTATAAAATCCAGCCAGGTGTTTGCTAAGTTTTCTTTGCTCATCAGAATCCTGTAAATGTACCTTCCATTTCTGAAGATAAATATAAAACCCTCATCTGCTACACCGATTTCCCACATTGGATTTTTCCGAGGACAATTGTCCAAAAACATTTTTGTTCATGTGGTTATTTCTATTGTGTTATTATTGTAAATTATATTTATGTTCTTATGCTCTTAACGATAGTGAAGATTTGAAAATGTATTTATTTCAGAATTTATTGAAGCATCTATAAATAACTTATCTCATAAGTAGGATAAATAAACCAAGTATTGTAGAAATATTTTCGTCTTGAAAATTTTCACAGTGAGGTATTACGGGGTCGATAAAACAGTGGAATTATTGCAGAATTATTTCTATTGGCCAAACCTTGGAGAGGATGTCACGAAGTACATCAAATACTACACTACTTGCACCATTTCCAAACCGACCATCAAGAATCAAGGCCTCTATACTCCACTACCTACCCCTAGTATACCTTGGGAATCCATCTCCATGGATTACATGTTGGGCCTTACTTCTACTAAGCATGGAAATGAATGTGTTTTTCATGGTCGTAGATAGATTCTTGAAGATGTCCATTATGGCGGCCTGCACGAAGAATATCACAACAAAAGCCACTACTAAACTCTTCTTTGAATGAGTGTGGGTGCACTTTGGGATTCCACAGTCTATCATCTTAGATATGGACAATAGGTTCCTCAACACATTTTGGTCTAGCTCTGGTCAATGCTAGACACCAAGCTCACCAAGTCCACAACTTTCCATCCCCAAACTGATGGCCAGACAAAGGTCATCAACAGGATGATTGTACACATTCTGCACATGTAAAATTCAAAGCATCCACACACATGTGATGATAGCCTCCCCTATGTACAAAAAATTTATAGCCGAGCTCTCCACAACTCAACTAGCCACAGTCCCTTTCAGGTGGGCTTGGGATTCCAACCACTATGTCCCATTGACGTAGCCGTGCCATTTGCGACTACTCAGGTTGATTCAGCTCATGTCCAGTCTGAAGCTAAAAAAGATAATAGCTTCATCGAGCGCATTCATCACATCCGCCAATAGGTTCATGAAATATTGGTCGGAGCCAATGCTAAGTACAAGCAACGACATGATCAACATCGGGTGCCACACAACTTCTAGGTGGGCAACAAAGTGTGGCTACATTTGTAGAAGGAGTGCCTCATTGGACCTCACAGCAAGCTTTGCCTGCTCCGATATGGGCCATACACCATCACCAAGGCTGTAGGGACCAATTCCTTTGAGCTCATTATTCCACCATTCCTTGGTCTGCACCCAATATTCAATGTGCACCGCCTTCGACCCTACTTCCCACGTCTACAGGACATCTCCAACATTGCAGAACAACTCACACCAATAGAGTTAAACCCAAACAACATGGAACAAGTCACCACAAATTATGTCATGGACATGCAAAACAAGAACACTCTCCAGCAAAATATCCAACTCAATTGGGTTTTCAAAGTTGGCCAACTCCTCCACCAAGGCAAGCGGTTCACCAGGGACCAAGTTCAATAGAAGTTTCCTCATCTCATGGAGGAACTCAATGCAATGGGGACAATTGAGACCTAAGGGGGGAGGACCGATCCACGTGGATATAAGGGGCCACCTTCTATTCCACTTGGGGCCCCACCATTTTTTCTTTCAGTTTTTCAGTTTCCTTAATTATAGCACAGTTTACTATTTTTAGCAGTTTTCGGTTCCTGAACTTTCGAAGCCATTTTGAGGCTCTAAACGACGTTTTTTTGGAAAACCAGAAGCAACATGGGTGAATATAATATTTTTTCTCACTTAAAAAATGTAGTCCTCAGATAGATATTTCTAACAAGATATTGAGCGCGTCAAATGGATATCGTATGCAAACATTATGTCCCAGGACGTTGATGTACCAAATTACCCAAACGGGGCACATAGTTTTGGTGCTTCACCTCCTAGGGTTAGTTTTTTGGATGTTTAGCATTTTTCATTGTTCCTCAATAATATATAGGCCCTTGAGCCTCATTGTAACACATTTCATAGGCTTGTAGCCACCACATCTCTTCTTAGAGAAAAGCTACCAGAGCCCTAGCAAGTTTATTTCTGTTGCATCTTTGTATTTATGGTTATATGTGTATTCTATTGCGTTCCTACATAAATATGGATAAGTGGTATCAGAGTGGTTTTATCTTTCTCAATCCTTCTTTGCATGTCCCCAACAAGGTCAGGGTATAAGGAGTGAAGGCCTGATCTCGTTGAAATTTTGCAAGACGAACCTCGCAAACCCCGAAGGCCGCCCATGGGGGAAAAAAAGAAAGATGAGGGAGAAGGATATCCTATCAAAATGTTTCTCAAGAAGGCCCTTGAAAAAAAAGGAATGTGATGATGGATAACTTTGCCGAGATCCTTTAATGTCTGCCCACTAGCAGCACATATGCATCCAAAAGCCACTATGGAGGCACATCTCCCTTTAAGGTACAAGTAAACTTTGACATTCCAATATTTGAGGGCCAAACAGATGTAGACATCGTAGATAGATGGTTGTATCTATTAGAAGGATATTTCTCAGTTCATGACTTTTCCGACCAGGAGAAGATTATTTTTGCACTCCTCAAAGCTACCCCCCATGTCAAGGACTGGTGGGAAACCTACTATGAGAAAAAGGATGAAACGAAACCCTCTCTGTTCTCGGCCGTACCCACTTGGAATTTTTTCCGAGACAGCATCAACGAAAAATAATATCCCATGTAGAGCTATGAGGACAAGTACATACAATGGACTACACTACGGCCGCAAAGGGATCAATGTGTGCATGAGTTGACGAATCTTTTCCATAGCTTGCACACAAAGTTGGGTATCAAAGATTCAAAGAAACATTGGGTGCTAAAGTACCACAGTTAGACGCACAGATACATTCAGGAGGAAATGGATTTCCTCGACATCTCCTCACTTGGTATGGCACACCGGTATGCTACCAAGATTGAGCAGAAATTCAAACAGAAGAAACGAGACTTTGGATCTGAGAATCAAAATCAAGGGAAAGGTGCCCCCAAATTGCAGAACAAAGGAAAAATCTAAGGCATGGTAGCCCAAGACAACCTATCGAAGCCACCAGCAAAGAGCAACACTGCAAAGCCAAAGGACACAGGAAGGTGGTGTGAGTTCCATAAGAGCTCCACTCACAACACAAATGAGTGTCAGGCCAAGCAGTCGTTGGTGGCCAAGATGAGGGCTTGTGAATCATATACATGCTCTGACTCTAAATCAAAACCCAACAAGGGGAATGACAAAGGGAAGAAGATTATTGATTTGGAGCTTAATGCCACCGTTGCCACTGCGAAGATCCAGTAGGAGGAACTAGAAGATCCAAAGGAGAAGGAGCATCTCTTCCACTCCCATATGTGAGTAAAGGGTTCCCCACTACAGTTAATTGTCGAAAGTGGCCACTAAAAGAACCTCATTTCAGTAGAATTCATGAAGCAGTTGGGCTTGCCAACCATAACACAACCACATTCGTACACCATCAGGTGGCTTCACCAAGAATGAGATCTCCGCGTCAGCCAGCAATGCCACCTTCCCTTCAGCATCAAGCCCTTCAGGGATGAGGTATTATGTGACATTTCTCCTCTTGATGTTTTTTATTTATTATTAGGCCAACCATACTTGTGGGAGCGACATGTTGTGTATGAGTCCTGACCTCAATCTGTTATTGTTACATTGGGAAATAAGTTGTACAGGATACCAAAGGTACCACCACCTACCGCTATCTCTTTGGTCATTGCAAAAAATACAATAAGATCATTTCCAAAACCAGGTAATTTTTTTTCCTGATGATTAGCCCCTAGGGCATGAAGAAGATTATGGCCACGACCTCCAGACAGGGCTTCTCCGCATGACAATAGCAAATGGACAAGGTCGTGGAGGAGTATGGGGACATCTTCACCTCACCCACATGGGTGCCTCTGCACTGTCAGGTCAAGCACCCCATTGATCTGACCCCAGGTGCACCACTGCCCAATGGATCGATCTATAGGCACTTTTTTCTCGAGAACAATAAAATCAAGAGGCAGATTCAGGAGCTGTTGCAGAAAGGTCACATCTGACTGAGTTCATCACCCTGTGGGAGCCCTATCGTGTTGGTACAGAAGAAGGATGGGACTTGGAGAATTTGTATTAACTATCGGGCACTGAACAAGATCAGTGTCTAGAATAGGTACCCGATCGCATAGATTGATGACCTTCTGGACCAACTCAAAGGGAAAAAATATTTCAACAAGATCGACTTGAAGTCCGGGTATCACCAGGTACCAATTGAACCCTCTGATGTGTGAAATACTTCCTTTAAAGCCAAGGAGGGCCTTTTTGAATGGATAGTCATGCATTTCGGATTGAAGAATGCTCCTTCAACCTTCATGTCGAGGTTGATGGATGAAATATTGCAGCCATTCGCCAACTCATACGGTAGTAGTGTACTTGGATGACATTCTGATCTTCAACCAAACTTGGGAAGAGCACCCCCACCACATATGATAGTTCCTCGAAACACTATGGCAACACAAGTTGTGTGCCAATTTGGATAATTACACTTTTGGCATGAACCAGGTTCAGTATCTGGGATACATTATTGATGAACGCAGGGTGCATGTTGATCCAACCAAGATCCAAGTCATTTAGGATTGGCCAACCCCAACCACTCTAACAAAGCTTCGCAACTTTCTGGGTCTTGCTAATTTTTACTGCAAGTTCGTGTTGGGATTCTATCATATAACTTGGCCCTTTAGTCAAGTCACCAAGGGGGGAGTGAAAGAAAAATTCTTTTGGTCAAAATCTCAACAGAAGGCATTCATAGAATTGAAACATCACCTCTCCTCTACCCCAACACTCATATTTCTATCATATCACTTGGCCCTTTAGTCAAGTCACCAAGGGAGGAGTGAAAGAAAAATTCTTTTGGTCAGAATCTCAACAGAAGGCATTCATAGAATTGAAACATCACCTCTCCTCTACCCCAACACTCATATTACCAGACTTGAAAAAACCATTAGAGATTGAGACATATGCCTCTTGGTATCACCCTGTGATTTGTAATATTTGCAAGAAAAAATGACATAGGACAACATCAAACCACTTTGGAGTCCGGGACCTAGCCTTCCTAGACTCAAAGAGGGCTCTTTCTATTTTTAGGATTTATCTTGATAATTATAAATGTTGATATTAGGCTAGTTAAGGTGATGGAGAAAATTGGTTGATTTGATTGAATTTATCGGTTGGATGAGCAGGTCTGCAGAAGCTAATCCATTGGGCTATGGAGTCAAACAAGGGATGGTTCGGCTGCATCAAAAGTTCAAAAGCATCACAGGGCAAGCTAACTGTGTGTGTTGGATCTTAAAGCAGCAGGGATTGTGAGGTGGAAGAAGCAATGAATTGGCAGTGGTGGTTAAAAATAAATTAGGAATTTCTCAACCAGACAACATGAAGAAAACATTCAGATTGTAATCACAGACAACACTAAGGTGCTCCAACAACAAATCTTAGTCTAAATTTTTTGTTTTACAATTAGCTTAAAATGATACGCAGTGAGGAAAAATAGTGGAAACATTCAACATAGAAAAGGGAAACACATCACTAGATAGACACAACTCAAGAATCCTGCAAATGGTTTCTTGCTATTGATACCCTAGCTTGCAAAGTTACATCGTTCCAATATTTCTTACAATGCAAGTTTCAGCAAGGTCCAATTTTCAAAACCATGATACTGCTAAGGCATGTAGTATTTATCTAAAGACTAAGTTAGTTGCCCTACCTTATTCGACAACCTTTCATTGATTACAGTTCAACAGAAAATGGACAAGTATGGCCATGCAAGGCCTGATCAGAATTCTCTGACAAAAACATCGCCTGTAGACTTAATTTTGGGCAGCTCTTCATGGATTGAAATGCTTCGATGGCTCTTCGTAAGATCAAACAATAAGCTTGGAGGTGGCTGTGATGGTAATGAAGAGGTAACCAATGGTGGCTCTGACATCTGGCCCTTCTTTTAAGAAAACTGGCATTTGGTAATTAAATCTGGTGTATTTCTTGCCACTTTTCATTGATTAGTGATTGTGATGATGTGTTTTTACTGCCTTTTTCGTTTCTAATGATATACCATAATAGTTCCACATGAACACCATTTTCCTCACTCGACCTCCTCTACTTGCACTCCTTGTCTGGGCTTATTATACCATAAGTCCTTCTACCACGTTTTAGCCTATTTCTTCATAAAAGGGCGCGTAAACATCATAGCCCAGACTTGAAAACCTTTAGATTTCAGCGATATAACCACATCGCATCCATGCCAACATTGCACTTTGCGTGGCACAAGACTTAACTTTACCTTTGCACTTATCTTTTAAAACTTGTGATGTGTGCCATGCGATTGGGTCCCACCTGGCATCGCACATCGCACTTCGGCGATTTTAACGCTTACATTTACAACTTATATTTTAAGATTTGCAATGTGTGCTATGCGATCGGGTCCCACCTGGCATCTCACATCACACTTCGGTGATTTTAACACTTGCCTTTGCAACTCATCTTTTAAGATTTGCGATTTGCGATTGCAATCAGGTCCCACCGGACATCGCACATCGCGCTTCATGTTTCATAGATTTCACGTTGTAATCTCCTTTTCCTCCTCCGATGTGATTTAACACAGAAAAGGATCTACATACAGATTTGAAATCCTTTGGATTTTTCCTTTTAAACTACATTGCATCTGGGCCTCTTTATCACACTTCGAAACCTTTAACGTTTATCAATAACTTATCCTATGTGATCTGTGATGTGCGGTATGTGGGCCAAGTCCAGGTCATCGTGCCACGTCAACTTCCCACGTCACTACCATGTCATCTTGTTGCGTCATTGCTACATCACCTTGCCACGTCATCGCCCGCACTTCACATTTCACATTTTCTGTGACTTATCGCATCGCAACTTAAATAATTTAACTTGCAATTTCTTAACATATAAATGTAAAATTCGTCGATATGCGATATGCGCTTTAATATCTGTCATTGATCAATGCTCAAATCCAACGGTCCTCACTGCTCCTTTGTTGCGGTTTGCCAACTTTTTTCTTTGGTTGTGCCTGTTCATTTCTTAGTTTCTCATAGAATAGTTGACTCGTTCACTAATTTTCCCACGTTCATGACTTGCCCTGTGTTTACGACTCGACCCAAACGTGCACGACTTGACCCAATCATGTTCATGACTTGACCCAATCATTCACGACTCTGCCTTTGTTGTTTTTCTGCCTTAACTGCTTCTCTGATACCTTTGTCTTCGTTAATGGTCTAATGCTGCTCCTTGCCTCTCTGCTATTTCTTTGCCTCTCTTTTATGTTTTTCTTACTACATTATTTCTTGATCTGCTCCTTTGCCTTGGTGATAGTTCTAGTGTTGTTGCTTTGTGTTCCTTTGCCATCAATGACAATATTTCCAGCACATGGTTGTGAGTGTCAATAAGATTTCCGATACTGAGGTAGTATAAAATATAAGTAGCAGGTCTAGGTTGTGGGGAAATAGTTGGTGAATGAAATGGAATGAGGGAAAAAATGAAGTTTGATCACCATCACACCTTATCAACAAAATTTTCCCCTTATACTACACTAAAAGGCACATAGATTCTTTTCAAGCTCTTGACAGCCAGGATTTTTCATTTTTACTGAAAATAAATGATAGCCATGGAATATTATTTTCAGTATGAAAGACCTGAGAAAATAATCAGTCACCTAGTGATACTGTGAAATATAGGAGTCTAATAGTGGCTCCAGCTGGGGATGGTAGCTCCTTCAGGAGGTGTCAAGAACACCGTAGACTAGTAACCCGATCCATTGGGTTGATCCCACAACTTGTATCTTGATCTGTCAAGCAACTTAGTGACTGGAAAATAGTTGATTTCTCCTCTTGACTTTGACTAATAAAAATAGACCACATGCTTGGCAAACCATCTTATTAGCATACTGAAATCTGAACTGAAACTACAATTGAACTTATCCACTACAATCCATCAAGATGAACATACTACTGCACCTTGAAAACTTGAATGGTGAGACCAGAACTATGCTGAAACTAAAGTCTGAAACACACTGATTTGAAAATGAAAATCAATCTAAAACTAAGATTTGAAAGATGCTCAGAGTGTTGAGCTTATTTGCGCCCCTACCTACCCTAATCTACTGAAATTTTTTCCCTTATAAATGATATAATAATGCCAGTGTACCCAGTCAAGCAACTGCCTGAATGAATCCTTTCTTCCACTTCTATTCACCATATTTAGCAACAAACCTGATAATAGTATTTGATATAAATTCGTAACATGATCTGATTTACATAGATCTTGGTACATTTGAAAAACAACTGACATTTGGGAAATATCTGATGGCTTTGTAAAGAACAATTCCTCCATATAGACAGCCACTGGATCAAGATACTCTTGATTTATTTCTGGGTATTCTGACTCAACCAACTCAACTTCATATCCTGGTACTATAGATGTGCTCTCCAGGTATTCAATCAAATCGGAACATGTTTGCATGCTACCTGAAGAATTTTGTGTCAATAATCCTACTGGATTAGATAATGGGGATGATTGTCTGATCATATCCATATCATAGCAGCTTTTGAGAGAATTATGAACACCAGAATATTGACTTTGAAATTAGAAACCATCCAACACATATGTTATTCGGTTAGGTGGTGCTTTAGATGGTAGTGTTGGTTCTTCTGAGACCTCATATTTTCTCTTATAACTATCAGCCATAATGTGATCCCAATTCCATTTTATAATCTGAAATGAATTAAAGCTCAAAGGTAGAGAATCAAATTGGATCAATCCATCATTTGTTTCAGACTCTATGATTTCATCTTCTACTTGACATTCAAAATAAATCAAGGGCTGAACCCCTGGATCTAAAACATATATTTTATCATCCCTAATTTCCTCATCTAATTGGTGAGAGCGTTCTCTTCTCCTGTGATTATCAACTAGAATTTGATCCAGATTCCCTTTCACAATCTGAAATGAATTGAAACATAAGGGTAAAGACTCAAGATGTATCGGTTCCTCCTCTATTCCAAATTCTGTGATTTCAAGATGACTCAGGGGGAGAACTTTTGGACCTGAAAAAGGTTTTGTATCATCCTTCTTTTCCTCAACTGACTCATTAGAGCATTCCTCCTCCTTCCTATTTGCAACCTGCTTGTAATGCTCTCTTAAGAATGAGGCAAAAGATAGAGGAAGGTATTTTCTACTTACTTGACAACATCCTACATTTTCCTCTTTGCAACCTTGCTCAACATGTAGGGTTTGATTGTCATCTTTGTAGTGCGAAAACTGAGTTTGCTCTTCCCAAGAGAACAATTTTGGCTGCTTTGAATAATCAGCCTCAACCTCAACCTTATAGTCTTCCTTTTGATAATCATGTTCGATATGACTACCTCTCTATGAAAGATCATCTATCATGTACATTGTTGTTGAGGATTTCACTGCCTCCTTCTGAATTTGGACTTCATCTTTGGCTTTGTTGTGGACAAAGTACATGAAAGAATCATTTTTTGTTTTAGGGTGTCTAGGATGGGTTGCAAACTTCTTGGGTACATTGATGTTTTTCTTTTCCATAATTAATGGAATAGGAGGTATCTAAACTTCAAGTTCCTCTTTCCTACTAATCATATGCATCATTTCGTTGACTGTGTTTATCAACATATATAGCTTTATCTCTGAATATATCAATCACTCTCTTTCTATTTTATCCTTCTCCACTGCCTTTAACTTTTCCTCTCTATTAAACAGGTTTTCTTCCACATCAACAACCATATTTTTCATTTCTTCAAGGGTTGCAAGGTCCATTTCTCTTAACTGGAATGCCATATCTGGTTCAAATGCATTTGGGTAGTGCCATAAAGCTAATCCTGGGGGTAGCCTTATCTTAGTAGGCATCGAATAGTATACCTTACTGAACCTGGCTTAAAATGTTGTACTGTCTCCCCAGGCTGTATTTTCAAATGGTTATACTCTTCTATGATAAGAAAAACATTTCCCATGACAACCTATCTATCTAGGAAAACTTAAGTGAATTGATGAAAATTGCTAATGCTTGCAGCTGGAAGATATTTAAGCCAATTTTTAACTTTACCTTGCAATGATAGGGAAAAAATTCTGATACACACATCATATTCTCCCACCTCAAACATATCAAGGAAATCCTCAAGATTTTGAATGTACTTTTCAACAGTGATCTTTGCATTTTCTCCATCAAATCTGGGTAGATTATTGATAAAATTTGCAGGGAGGTCATGGAGGATAGGAGGAAAAACTAGAGACTTATATATATCTGGGACTTTTAAAGGTATAGGTAGTACAACAGGAGGCTTATAACCATTTGGGAATTTAGCTAGAGTAGGAGATGTAGCCTGAGGCTGATGTTTCACTCGGTTTTTCACAAGTGCATCCGGGATGTGCCCAGGTGTATAAGTATGTACATGGTCTATAATTTGGGGCTTAGCTTCTTGAGGCTCATTAATTTTCCAATGATCAATGTAAACCTCAGCAGTGTACTCTTGATCAAGATTAATGTAGGATAGAACATAGTTACAAATAAAAACAACAATTTCTTGAATCCAATTTGGGCTTGAATACTTTCTCTTTCTAGGTTGTCTGGTTATGTTTCAGATCCTTCCTTGTAATATCCCAAAATGGAAATCAGCAGAATTTTTCACTGCTAAAATGTTCCTTTGTCAGAAATATTAAGAAGGCTATGTCAGAGATGGACTGAGAGGGCTTTTACCAGTTATTTCACCTCTAAAGAGAGGATGAGAACCGGAGGCTTCCTGGCCCTCACTCAGACTCTGCCTATAGCTATGCAAATATTTCTTCCTTCAGGAAGATATTTCTCACAAGAGAGGAGCTACAACAATACACAAGCATGAGCTGGAAATAGCAGTGAGTGCAGAAACTTCAAAAAATAAAATAAACCCTCATAGTATTCTCATTAATAATATGATAGCAGAAATGTGTACAATATCTTGAGGGAATGATCACTCAAGCTGAAGCAACTCCTTCTCTGAAGACACAAGTACAATGAACATGAAATACATTGCTACATATACTATGCCCAACTATGATTGCGCAGTCAATGAAGGAAGACTGCTGCAAAATAATGATACAATGAAGATATGGCAATAATAAGCCCAAATAAAGAAGGGGGAGCTGGATCTCAACCCCTGGAAACTATAATAAACAATCCCTAAAGGGATTGGCTACAATACATACAAAATGGCATTTATGCAGAAATGCTGGAGTAGCTAGAGTAGCTGCTACTCTAAAATGAGAACCTGAAGGAGATGGCTGAATAATGATGCATAAAATGTATAGATCTCCTCCAATGGAAATCTAGAGTGAAAGGCTGATCCTTTCACCAAAGATCTCACTCTCCAAAATGTTGGTGTAACCCCTCACTGCAATTACACTCAAAAACTGCGCATTCAAGGAGAGGAACTGCGCTGTAGATGATGGGAAGAGTTTGGCCTCCTACCAAGATATGAGAAATGGAGCTGATGTCTCTCCTACTAATCTCCCATATGCATAAAAGCTTCCTCTTCTGAAATCTGAGCTCCGGAATGATGGTGTAAGAACCTCCACTGCAACCCCAGCAACACAATGGCTCTTGCTGCAAGAATCATTGCACTGAAAGGAATAGCTTTGGCCTTGAGCCAAGATGTGGAGAAGATGAAGATCAAACCTTCAAGAGCTTCTCAAGAAGGGAGGGAATTCTTGAACAAGAAATCTCTTGTGCTGAGCAGCACAGCTATCATAGTGTGCAACTGTGGAAAGGAATTCGAAATATCCAAGCTAGCTCAAAATGGTTGCTTTCCCCTCCTTTTATGCCAATGAAGGCTCATTAGCCATGGACCCCACACATTAGGGTTTTCTCCTCCTCATGCAATTTCATAGGCTTCCCAAGCAAGCCACACCTCCATCTATTGCGCAGTTTGACTTGGTCAACATGACCTAGCCCTTTTTGCAATTAACCCTTTTCACACATGGAGTGTTCAAACAAGCTCCAATAATGCTTCTCTTTCATAATGTGAGGGATTTTATTAATGTTTTTCATAATCATGGGCCTCCTTACCCATTTATTTAGCTGCAAAAATATAAAATCAAAATTCTAATGTTCCATTTAGCCATGTGCTAAAATGGGAACATTACATTCCTCCAGTGGAGTCTTTGAATGGAACTGGTCTAAATTGGAGTCGCCAGGTGGATTATTTCAAATTTCTTGTGTCTGGCTTGTTTTCCACCAACAACAACCAGATACCAATCTTGGAAAATACTCAAATCATCTAATTTTGACTGGGGTTTCTGAGTTCTAAAGAAACACTAATATTTTTCAATAAGTGTGTCCCCAATGGAGTCGCCATTATGTTATCACCCAGTAATTTGTAAGATTGGCAGGAAAAAATGATAGAGGACAACATCAAAACACTTTGGAGTTTGGGACCTAGCCTTCCTAGACTTAGAGAGGGCTCTCTCTGTTTTTATGATTTAGCTAGATAATTATAAATGTTGATATTAGGCTAGTTACAATGATGGAGAGAACTGGTTGTTTTTATTGAATTTATCGGTTGGATGAGAAGGTCTACAGAAGCTAATCCATTGGGATATGGTGTCAAACAGGGGCTGGTTCAGTTGCATCAAAATTTCAAAAGCATCACAGGGAAATATAACTGTGTGTGTGTTGGATCTTAAAGCAGCAGGGATTGTGAGGTGGAAGAAGGAGTGAATTTTCAGTGATGGTTAAAAAGAAATTAAGAATTTCTCAACCAGACTACATGAAGAAAAGATTCAGATTGTAATCACAGACACCACTAAGGTGCTCCAACATCAAATCTTGGTCTAAATTTTATGTTTTACAATTAGCTTAAAATGATACGCAGTGAGGAGAAACATCGGAAACATTCAACATAGAAAAGGGAAACACATCACCAGATAGAC
The DNA here is from genome assembly GCA_034641835.2 of Pinus albicaulis. Classification (NCBI taxonomy): domain Eukaryota; kingdom Viridiplantae; phylum Streptophyta; class Pinopsida; order Pinales; family Pinaceae; genus Pinus; species Pinus albicaulis. Next base: position 84,052 of record JAXQQM020082139.1, read on the forward strand.
ACAACTCAAGAATCCTGCAAATGGTTTCTTGCTATTGATACCCCAGCTTCTAAAGTTACAGTGTTCCCATAGTTATTTCAATGCAAGTTTCAACATGGTCCAATTTTCCAACCCCTGATACTACTAAGGCATGCAGTGTTTATCTAAAGACTAAGTCGGTTGCTCTACCTTACTCAGAAAGCTTTCATTGATTACAGTTTAGAAGAAAATGGACAAGTGTGACCATGCAAGGCCTGATCAGAAATCTATGACAAAAACACCATTTATAGAATTAATTTTGGGCAGCTCTTCATGGGTCCAAATGCTTCGATGGCTCTTCATAAGGTCAAACAATAAGCTTGGAGGTGGTTGTGATGGTCACGAAGAGGCAACCAATGGTGGCTCTGACATCTGGCCCTTCTTTTAAGAAAACTGGTGTTTGGTAATTAAATCTAGTGTATTGCTTGCCACTTTTCATTGATTAGTGATTGTGTTGATGTGTTTTTACTACCTTTTTAAATTCTACTGGTATACCTTAATAGCTCCACATGAATTCCCTTTTCCCAACTCAACCTCCTCTTCTTGCGCTCCTTGTTGGGGCTTATTCTACCATAAGTCCTTCTGGCGCATTTTAACCTATTTCTTCATAAAATGGCGCATAAAACTCATAAGCCTGGACTTGAAAACCTTTAGATTTTAGTGATATAACCACATCATATCCATGCCAACATCGCACTTCGCATGGCGCAAGACTTAACTTTACCTTTGCACTTATCATTTAAAACTTGTGACATGCGTTATGCGATCGGGTCCCACCTATCATCACACATCGCACTTCGACAATTTTAACACTTACCTTTGCAACTTATCTTTTAAGATTTGCGATGTGTGCTATGCGATCATGTCCCACTTGGCATCACACATTTCACTTTGGAGATTTTAACACTTACCTTTGCAACTTATCGTTTAATATTTGAGATTTGCGATTGTGATCGAGTCCCACCTGGCATCGTACATCGCACGTCACGTTCCATAGATTTCATGTTGTAATCTCCTTTTCCTCCTCCGATGTGATTTAACACAGAAAAGGCGCTGCATATGGATTTGAAATCATATGGATTTTTCCTTTGAAACTACATCACATCCGAGCCTCTTTATCGCACTTCACAACCTTTAACATTTATCAATAACTTATCGTATGTGATCTGCAGTATATGGGCCAGGTCCACATCATCATGTCACGTCAGCTTGCCACGTCACTTCCACGTCACTTCCATTCCATTTCCACATCATCATAAATTAACTGTTGTCTGTGGGGTCTGGGACGCATCATCTGCCATTTCATCTTTTCACGTTACTGCCACATCATCGTCTGCACTTCGTATTTCGCATTTTATGTGACTTATCGCATCGCAACTTAAATAGTTTAACTTGCAATTTATTAACATATAAATGTAAAACTCACCGATATGCGATATGTTATTTAATCTCCATCATTGATCAATGCTCAGATCCAATTGTCCTCAATTCTCCTTTGTTGTGGTTTGCCAACTTTGTTTCTTTCGTTGTGCCCATTCGTTTCCTAGTTGTTCATAGAATACTTGACTCGTTCACTAATTTTCCCACGTTCATGACTTGCCCCACGTTCACGACTCGACCCAAACATGCATGACTTAACCCAATCACATTCACGACTCGACCCAATTGTTCAAGACTCTTCCTTTCTGTTTTTCAGCCTTAACTACTTCTCTGTTGCCTTTGTCTTCGCTAATGGTCTAATACTGCTCCTTGCCTCTCTGTTGCTTCTCTACCTCTCTTTTATGTTTTTCTTACTACATTATTGCCTGATCTGCTCCTTTGCCTTGATGATAGTTCTGGTGCTACTGCTTCATGTTCCTTTTCCATCAATGACAATATTTCCAACACATGGTTGTGAGTGTCAATAAGATTCCAGATACTGAGGCAGTATACAATATAAGTAATAGTTCTAGGTGGTGGGTCACTAGTTTGTGAATGAATTGGATGAGGGAAGAAATGATGTTTGATCTCCATCACACCTTATCAACAACATTTTCCCTTTCTACTGAACTGAAAGGCACATATATTATTTTGAAGCTCTTGACAATTAGGGTTTCCCATTTTTCCTGAAAATAAATGATAACCATGGAATATTATTTTCAGTATGAAAAACCTGAGAAAATAATCAGTCACCTAGTGATATTGTGAAATGCGGGAGTCTAACACCTCTCACTATGCGATTGGGGAAATTCTTACTCAACAATGGCATCAAGTGGCAGATCACAGTAAGACATTGTCTGACACACTCTGCAAGTATCCCACTTATGACAAAGAAATGTATTCTATTGTGCATGCTTGTCAACAATGAAAGAATTACATTTTGGGGAAGGAAACGATCATCCACACAGACCACTAACCCCTACAGTTCATACAAACACAAGGAAAGTTGCATAATGATCGCCATCAGAAGTGGTCCACATTTCTGCAATAGTTTCATTTGAACATCAAGTACAAGAAGGGTGGTGCCAATAATGTTGCAGACTCCCTCAGTCGACCACTGATCGTGGTGCTAACCACCATTCTCAACTCTTGTGGGAATGAGACTTCTGATTGGCCGCTTCTCTACAAGAGCGATCCAAAATTTTGCCACACATACAAGACACTCTTGGATGGTGTGCAAGTTCCAAATTTTCACCTCCAAGATACACTGCTATGTCACCTAGGACACATTTTTGTTCCTTCAAGTGAGTGTGACAAGATGATTTGGGACGCACACTACAGTTGATTCATGGGGAATTTCAGGGTCAATAAAATAGTGGCAGTAATGTAGAAGTATTTCTATTGGCTGAATCTTCGACAAGATGTCAGGAAGTACGTCAGATCCTACACTGCTTGTGCCATTTCCAAACTAACCATCAAGAAGCAAGGCCTCTATACTCTGCTACCTACCCCTAATCAAGCTTGGGAATCCATCTCCATGGATTACATGTCGGGCCTTCCTTCTACTAAGCATGGAAACGACTGTGTTTTCATTGTCATCGACATATTCTCGAAGATGGCCATTATGGTGACCTAGAAGAAGAACATCACAAAAGAAGCCACTACTAAACTCTTCTTTTAATGAGTGTGGGTGCACCTTGGGATCCCACAGTCTATCATCTCAGATCTAGATAGTAGGTTCCTTAGCAAATTTTGGTCCAGCCTATGGTTAATGTTGGACACCAAGCTCACCAAGTCCACAACTTTCCATCCCCAAACTGATGGCTAGACAGAGGTCATCAACAGGATGATTTTACACATTCTACACATGTACAATTCAAAGCATCCACATATATGGGATGAGAGCCTACCCTGTGTACAACATATTTATAACCAGGCTCTCCACAGCTCAACTAGCCACAGCCCCTTTTAGGTGGGCTTGGATTCCAACCATTATATCCCATTGACGTAGCCATGCCATTTGCGGCTACTGAGGCCGATTCGGCTCATGTCCATTCTAAAGATGATAAAGCAAACACCTTCATCGAGCGCATTCATCACATCCACCAACAGGTTCATGACATATTGGACAAAACCAATGCTAAGTACAAGCAACGACATGATCAAAATCAGTTTCCATACAACTTCCAGGTGGGCGACAAAGTGTGGCTACATTTGTAGAAGGAGCACCTCACTAGACCTCACTGCAAGCTTAATCCGCTTCGATATGGGCCATACACCATCACCAAGGCTATAGGGACCAATGCCTTCGAGCTTAGTATTCCACCATTCCTTGGTCTGCACCTAGTATTCAATGTAGACCACCTTCGGCCCTACTTCCCACCTCTATTGGACATCTCCAACATTGTAAAAAAACTCACACCAACAGATTTAAACCCAGACTACATGGAACATGCCACTACATATTGTATCATGGACATTGCAAATCAAGAAAACTTGCCAGTAGAAGATCCAACTGTATTGGGTTGTCAAAGTTGACCAACTCCTACACCAAGGCAAGTGGTTCACCAGGGTCCAAGTTCAGTAGAATCATTAGGGGAATTTTCAGGTCTAAAATGGGCCTTCTAAGGAAATTATAAAATAATAGTGGAAATAATAAAATAATATTTGATTACATCATCAAATTTTAGAGGGAAAATAGAAAAAACTACTTTTTCAACTCGTATTTTGAACCTATCTTCCTAAGGTTTTACTCAAATTTCAAGCAAAAATACTCATTGGATGAAAAATTTAATTCCCCATCCAACGAGTACCCATATTTCATAGTTTTGATGGACTCTTCTACATGAAAAATGAGAAAAACATGAAAAACGTGATTGCAATCACGTTTTTTCATGTATTTCTCATTTTTCGTGTGTCAAGGTCCATCAAAAGTATGAAACATGTGTAATCCTTGGATGAGGAATTAAATTTTTCATCCAATGAGTACTCCCGCTTGAAATTTGAGTAAATATTTAGGGAGATAAGTTGAAAATACGAGTTGAAAAAGTAATTTTATTATTTTATTATTTTTTATTATTTTTACTTTTTTACTCCAAAAATGGTGAATCATCCCCCATGGTTGACATCACCATATTGAATCATATTGGTTCTCATAAAATTTATTTTAGTTGTACATTTTTCTTAGGAGGCCCATTTTAGACCTCAAAATTCCCCTAATGTTTCCTCATCTCATGGAGGAACTCAACTGAATGGAGACCATTTCTTCCTAAGGGGGGAGGAATGATCTAGGTGGATATTGGTGGCCACCCGCCTATTCCACTTGGGGCCCCACCATTTCTTCTTTCATTTTTTTAGTTTCCTTAATATCACAGTTTACTATTTTTAGCAGTTTTTCAGATCATGAACTTCCAGAGGCGTTTTGAAGCCCTAGACAATGTTTTTTGGGAAAAATGGGAGCAACATAGGTCCATGGACCACTCTCTAATTCAATAGTTGTATTCCTCATATAGATATTTCTAACGAGGTATTAAGCACGTCAAATGGGGATCGTATGCCAAAGTTACGTCCCCGAGAAGTTGATGTACCAATTTATCCAAACAGGGCCCATAGTTTTGGCGCTTCATCTCCTAGGGTTAGGTTTTTGGATATTTAGGGTTTTCCATTGTTCCTCAATAATAAATAGGCCCTCGAGCCTCATTGTAACACAATTAAGAGGTCTTTAGCCACCATTTCTCTTCTCAGAGATAAGTTACCAACGCTGTAGCTAGTTTATTTCCATTTTGTCTGTAAACAAATTTCAGTTCTTTAGTATTAATGAAATGAAGTGTTATTTCCACTGAATCTTTGTATTTATGGTTATATGTGTATTCTGTTTCATTCCTGCATAAATACGGATCAGTTTTATCATAGTGGTCTGCTCTTTCTCAATCCTTCTTTGCATGTCCCCACCAAGGTTGGGGTATAAGGAGTTAGGGCTTGATCTTGTTGAACCTTTACAAGATCATCCTCACAAACCCCGACAACCACCCATGGGGGATGAAAAGAAATATGAGGGAGTAGGAGATCCTATCAAAATATTTCTCAAGGAGGCCCTCGAAAAACAAAGGAACATAATGATGGATAACTTTGCCCAGATCCTTAAACAACTGCCCAATGATGGCGCATCTGCATCCAACAACCACTCTAGAGGCGCAAATCCATTTAAGGTACAGGTAAAATTTGACATTCCCATATTTGGGGGCCAAATAGATGCATACATCGTAGATAGATGGTTGACTCTATTAGAAGGATATTTCTCGGTTCATTACTTTTCCAACCGGGAGAGGATTATTTTTGCACTCCTCAAAGCTACCCCCCATGTCAAGGACTGGTGGCAAACCTACTATGAGAAAAAGGACGAGATGAAAACATTTATGTTCTCGGTCATACCAACTTCTAATTCTTTCTGAGCCGCCATCAAGGAACAATACTATCCCATGGGGAGCTATGAAGACAAGTACATACAATGGACTATGTTGCGGCAGCAAAGGGATCAAGATATGCATGAGTTGATGAATCTGTTCCATACCTTGTGCACAAAGTTGGGTATCAAACATTCAGAGAAACATTTGGTGCTGATGTACCGCAGTTGTCTACACAGATACATTCAGGAGGAAATGTATTTCATCGACATCTCCTCACTTGGTACAACATACCGGTATGCTACCAAGATTGAGCATAAATTCAAATAGAAGAAACGAGACTTTGGATTCTCGAATCAAAATCAAGTGAAAGGTGCCTCCAAATCGCAGAACAAAGGTCAAATCAAAGGCACAGCGGCCCAAGAAAACCTACCGAAGCCACAAGAAAAGAACAACATTGTGAATCCAAATAAGGATCAGAAAATTGGTGTGAGTTCCATAAGAGCTTCATTCACAACACAAGTGAGTGTTGGGCCAAGCAGTCATTGGTGTCCAAGATGAGGGCTTCTGAATCAGATGCATGCTCTGACTCTGAATCAGAACCCGACAAGGGGAATGGAAAAGGGAAGAATATTATTGATGTGGAGCCCAACACTACCATTTCCACTACAAATATCTAGAAGAAGGAACTAGAAGATCTAAAGGAGGAGGAGCGTCTCTTCCATTCCTAGATGTGGGTAAAGGGTTCCCCGCCATAGTTCATTTTCGACGGTGGGAGCCAAAAAAACCTCATTTTAGCAGAGGTCATGAAGTAGTTGGGCTTGCTGACCACATCACACCTACATCTGTACACCATTGGGTGGCTTCGCCAAGGGCGGGATCTCCGCATCAGCCAATAGTGTTGCCTTTGCTTACAACATCAAGCCCTTCACATATGAGGTATTATATGACATTGCACCTCTTGATGTTTTTGATGTATTATTAGGTCAACCATTCTTGTGGAAATGACATGTTGTGTATGAGTCCTGGCCTCACATTTTTATTGCTAATTTGGGAAATAAGTTGTATAGGGTACCTTAGGTACCACCACATGCCATTATCTCTTTGGTTACTGCAAAACAATGCAGTAACCTCATTTCCAAAACCAGGAAATTTGTTTTCCCGATGATCTGCCCCAAGGGCAAGAAGAAGATTGTGGCCACGACCTCTAGACAAGGCTCCTCTGCACGACAAAAAAAAATGGACAAGGTCATGGAGGAGTATGGGCACATCTTCACCACCCCCACAGGGGTGCCTCTACACTGTCAAGTCAAGCACCCCATTGATCTGACCCCAGGTGTGCCACTGCCCATGGACCGATCTATCGCCACTCTGTTCTCGAGAATGATGAAATCCATTAGGGGAATTTTGAGGTCTAAAATGGGCCTCCTAAGGAAATTATAAAATAATAGTGGAAATAATAAAATAATATTTGATTACATCATCAAATTTTAGAGGGGAAAAAAAGAAAAAACTACTTTTTCAACTCGTATTTTCAACTTATCTCCCAAAGTTTTTTCTCAAAATTCGAGTAGGAGTACATGTTGGATGCAAAATTCAATTCCTCATCTAAAGAGTACCCATGTTGCATATTTTCAATGGACCCTGTTGCGCAAAAAATGAGAAATACATGAAAAAATGTGATTGCAATCACGTTTTTTCATGTATTTTTTCTTTAGCAATTCCATTGAAAATATATGCATGGGTACTCTTTAGATAATTAATTTTGGCGTAACATGTACTCCACTTTGAGAAAAAAACTTTGAAGATAAAAATTTGAAAAATAGTTTTATTATTTTATTATTTTTTAATATTTTTACCCTTTTACATAAAAAATGGTGAATCATCCCCCATGGTTGACATCATCATCTTGAATCCTATTGGTTCTTATAAAGTTTATTTTGGTTGTACATTTTTCTTAGGAGGCTCATTTTAGACCTCAAAATTCCCCTAATGAAGAGGCAGATTCAGGAGCTGTTGCAGAAAGGTCACATCCGATCGAATTCATCCCACTGTGGGAACCCGATCATGTTCGTATATAAGAAGGATGGGACTTGGAGACTCTGCATTGACTATCGGGTGTTGAGCAAGATCATTGTCTGGAATAGGTACCTGATCCCACAGATTTATGACCTTTTAGACCAACCCAAAGGGGAAAAATATTTCAGCAATATCAAATTGAAGTCTGGGTATCACCAGGTACCAATCGAATCCTCTGATGTGTGGAAGATTTCCTTTAAAGCCAAGGAGGGCCTTTTCGAGTGGTTGTTCATGCCTTTCAAGTTGACGAATGCAGGTTGATGGATGACATATTGTGGCCATTCACCAACTCATTTTTAGTAGTGTACTTGGATGACATTATGATCTTCAGCCATACTTGGGAATAACACCCCCACCACATCTGATAGGTCTTCCAAACACTGCGGCAATACAAGTTGTTTGGAAATTTGGAGAAGTGCACTTTTGGAATGACCCAGGTTCAGTATCTAGGATACAATATTGATGAACAGGGGGTGCATATGGATCCAACCATGATCCAAGTCATTTGGGATTGGCCAATCCCAACCAATCTAACAGAGCTTCACAACTTTATGAATCTTCCTAATTTATAACACAAGTTCTTGTTGGGGTTCTCTCATATCACTTGGCCCTTGAGTCAAGTCACCAAGGGAGGAGCGAAAGAAAAATTCTTTTGGTCAGAATCTCAACAAAATGTGTTCATAGAATTGAAACATCACCTCTACTCTACCCCAGTGCTCACATTACTAGACTTGCAACAACCATTTTAGATCAAGACATATGCCTCTTACTATGCTATTGGGGAAATTCCTACTCAAAAGGGGCATCTAGTGGCTCATCACAGTTAGACATTGTCCGACACAGTCCGAAATTATCCCAATTATGACAAAGAAATGTACTCCATTGTTAAGGGTTGTCGAAAATGGAAGCATTACATTTTTGGGAAGGAAACAGTCATCCACATAGACCATCGACCCCTGCAGTTTATACAAACACAAGGGAAGTTGCAGAACGGTCGCCATCAGAAGTGGTCCACATATCTGCAACAGTTTCATTTCAAGATCAAGTATAATAAAGGAAGCTCCAATAATGTTGCATACTGCCTCAGTAGACCACTAATCATGGCGCTAACCATTGTTCTCAACTCTTGTGGGCACAAGATTTCTGATTGGCTACTTCTATACAAGAGTGATCCAGAATTTGGCCACACATACAAGACACTCTTGGAGGGTGCGCAAGTTCCAAATTTCAACCTCAAAGATGCATTTTTATGTCACCTGGGACACCTTTGTGTTCCTTCAAGCGAGCATGCCAATATTATTTGGGAAGCACACTACAGTCGAGTTGTGTGGAATTTCAGGGTCTAGAAAAAATTGGTAGTATTCCAGAAGTATTTCTATTTGCCGAACCTTAGACAGGATGTCAGGAAGTACATTAGATCCTGCACTGCTTATGCCACTCCTAAACTGACCATCAAGAAGAAAGTCCTCTCTACTCCGCTACCTACCTCTAGTCGAACTTGGGAATCCATCTCCATGGATTACATGTCAGGCCTTCCTTCTACTAAGCATGGAAATGACTGTGTTTTTGTGGTAGTCGACAGATTCTCGAAGATGGCCATTATGGTAGCCTGCAAGGAGAATATCACAGCGAAAGCCACTACTAAAATCTTCTTTGAATGAGTGTCGGTGCACTTCGGGATCCCACAATCTATCATCTCAGATTGGGACAAAAAGTTCCTCAACACATTTTGGTCCAGCCTTTGGTTAATTCTGGACACCAAGCTCACCAAGTCCACAACTTTCCATCCTCAAAATGATTGCTAGACAGAGGTTTTCAACAGGATGATTGTACACATTCTGTGCATGTACAATTCAAAGCATCCACACACATGGGATGAGAGTCTCCCCTATGTACAACACATTTATAACTGGGATCTCCACGACTCAACTAGCCACAACCCCTTTTAGGTGGGATTGGGATTCCAACCGCTATGTCCCATTAACGTATCCATTCTATTTGCAGCTAGTGAGGTTGATTCATCTCATATCTAGTTTGAAGGTGACAAAGCAAACAAATTAATCAAGTGCATTCAACACATCCACCAACAATTTCATGACATATTAGACAGAGCCAATGCTAATTACAAGCAATGAAATTATCAACATAGGGTGACACACAATTTCCAGGTGGGTGACAAAGTGTGGCTATATTTGCAGAAGGAGTGCCTCACTGGACCTTGTTGGGTGTGGAGCTTGATTATCTTGTTTATTTTGTATCACAGCATTGGATCCTTGTACCTTAATGGGGGAGGAAACGCCGCCCGTAATTAAACACTACCTGGGGGGGGGGGGGGGGTGGCTGCGACTTTATGGAGCCCCCCCTTGGCGGGGGGTTTCGGGGGCAGCGTCCCCGAAGCTAAAAACAGATGTAAAATTTCCTTGTAAAAGTATAGTAATTTCTAGTCAATCTGGGCCATTCTTTAGGCGGATGATATGACGGTAGAATTTATGTTTAGTTTAGGGATTTTTGCCCTAGAAGGAAACCCCTCACTTGTATGAGGGTATTGTATTGTGGCTGTGCATCGTATGTGTATTATTGGAGCGAAAAACAGATAGGGAGACCGTGAGAGAGAACAGAGGATATTACAGCAGATCTGTTGTAGGTTGTGTCTCTTCATTTTGTTGGATAATATAAAGGAAGGACTGGCTATTCGGGGTGGACGTAGCCCAAACTGGGTGAAACACGTATATCTGTGTCTCTCTGGTTTTATGTGTTTCGTGTGCTTGTGTTTTCTGCATATTTTATGTGTTTCATTGCTCTGTAATATATAATTTTCTAACAGACCTCACCGCAAGCTTCTCCCACTCTGATATGGGGCATACACCATCACCAAGGTTGTAAGTACCAATGCCTTTGAGCTCAGTATTCCACCATTCCTTGTTCTAAACCAAGTATTCAATGTGGATTGCCTTTGGCCCTACTTCCCACCTCTACTGGACATCTCCAACATTGCAGAAAAACTCACACCAACAGAGTTAAACCAAGACTGCATGGAACAAGCCACCACAGATTGTATCATGGACATGTAAATCAAGAACACTCACCAACAAAAGATCCAATTGTATTGGGTGAACTGAAATTCATTTACACAAAGAATGGAAATAAACTAGCTAGGGCACTCGTAGCTTATCTTTGAGAAGAGATGTGGTGGCTACAAGCCTCTGAACTGTGTTATAATGAGGCTCAATAGCCTATTTATTATTGAGCAACAATGGAAAACCCTACACATCCAAAAATCTAACCCTAGGAGATGGAGCACCAAAATTATGGGCCCCATTTGGGTAAATTGGTACATCAAGTTCTCGGGGACGTAACTTTGGCATACGATACCCATTTGATGCGCTCAATACCTCGTTAGAAATATCTATCGGAGGACTACAACTTTTGAGTGAGAAACATCAATCCATGGACACATGTTGCTCTCGGGTTTCCCAAAAAATGTCGTTTAGGGCCTCAAAACGACTCCAAAAATTCAGGACCTAGAAAACAGCTAAAAATAATAAAATGTGCTATAATTAAGGAAATTGAAAAGATGAAAGAAATAATGGTAGGGCCCCAAGTGGAATAGGCGAGTGGCCACCAACATCCACCTATATCACTTGAAAATGAAATATTTAATACATATCCTCATACATTCATTCTAGAAGGCAGTCCAATAGGAAGTCCAACAAGGAAGGCCCTAGAAATCGATCTAGTTCAATAGGAGATCTACTATTATGTATAATATCTACAGAAAAAGGCACAACAAAAATAAAAGTCATCTCAATTTGAAACATGTGATACCTCAACAGCAAAACCAAGTGCAGAACAAGGACACAACATTGAAGAGAATCTGAAGCAATATATTTATGAATTGGAAATCCTTAACAAACATTTGATTCAGGAGAGAGAAGAGGCTAAAGTTAAAAATGAGATATTAAGGACTCATAATGACAACATCTTGCTACACGTATGTCATTGGTACAAAAATAACAAGAAGCTCAAAGTTCAAAATAAGTTTCTTAAAAACAGGGTCAGAGGATTACAAGGAAGAATCTTAATAAAGAAACCAAGGACCATGTTTACCATTAAAAATAGGAAAAAGAGTAACATCTTGGATGTACTTGCACAAGCATTAGAAATAATTCACAAAAAGGAAAGGAAAGGAATAAATTTTGAAATTTTGGTGCATGAGGACATGCAAAACCTTCGGGATGGGAGAATGTTGAAGTTTAGAAATGTATATTTTTTGCCATCCTTTTTTCCATCATATTTCACCTTTGTGTTATTTTTCTACAAGAACCCCAACATATTAAGGTCAAGATCAATTACTACAAGGTATTAATCATCCATATTTAAACTCTCTATTTTTAATGAAATTATGAGAAAAGAAAATTGAAAATACCAAATTTGTATATTATGCAACCAATATATGTTTTTGTAGCAGAATCCATCATTAGATATGTTGAATTGATCCATAAGAAGAAAGAATACTATCAAAATATGGAATTTTCCTTCCATATGGATAACCACCTACTAGCATTACTTGGGAAATTAAGTGAAATAAGATATCTTGAAGTCAAATGTTGAGTCAAATGTGGAAATTGCATGTTTCAGTTGAACACATGAAGCAGAGAATCAAGCGAGAAAAAAAATTAGTTGTTAAAACACGAAATCTCCTATAAATTGATTTTTCAATAGCAAGGCATAAATATATTTGGACTCTTAGTTATCGATCTCATAGGCATCAAAATTTTCTTACAATTTATTGGCTTAAAACTCTTTCAAAGTTGTTTTTATCATTTGTGTAAATAACACTAAGCGAGACAAAGAACACAGTGGCGATTACTGTTATTAACTTTATCATATTTTTAGGACAAATTGATACTATGTTATTTTAATACAAGTTCTTGTTACCTTCTCATTGTGTGCGTGAAGAAGTCTTGATTTTTAATCATTCCTTCACTCCAGGAGGGCCCCCTACGAACTGTGAGGTTTTATTTTAAGTTTTGAAGTTTCAGTTTATGTTTCTTAGAAGTTTATTTTCGTTACATATTTCATTTTTTAGTGCTTTATTTTTTTCACAAAGTACTCATAAAAGAGAAAATACTATAAGGAGTTACTGATTCAACACATCTTTGTTACCTATACTTAGTGTTTTATCATTCCATTTTAGTCTTGGTTGGATGTTTGATCATTTAATTTCCAATTTTGTTAGTTGGTTTCAAGTTCTGATATGTTAAATTCGAAATACATTTTAGAAGTTAATTGCACACATTAGTAATCACTCTTGGGTTAAATTTTAATTTTCCATTGCCATTTTCTTTTAAAATAAATTATACCTTTTTATAGATTATATTTTACTATCTATAGTCTGACAACATTTAGATTAAAATTGTTCCAATTGCAATTTAGTTTAAATATTTATTTTCTCTATCTAGTGGAGAAGGAGTTGAATTCTGCAGTAGTAGAATTAAGTCATTTCTCTTCCATATTTTGATTTTTAGTCATATCCATTTTTATATTTGAAGTGTGGATTTCTGCAATCTAGATAGATATTTACTTCAAAATCTTAGTTTATTTAGTTAGGACTTTGGATTGAAATAACTTGTGCGTCATTAGTTTCCAAATTGTATGAAAAACAATCATTCATTTTTGTAGTTAGTTTTATTTTTAGAATTTTCTTAATTTACAGAAGAAATCCTAGCATATATAGTTCACATACATTTCACAAGTACGTGAGTCCTGGTTGATGCTTAATGAAGTAAATTAATGACAATTAATCTACCAAAAAATTATTCCACCTGCATTAGAGGTTGTTTTTTCATAATTTAATTCACCTGCAGTAGAAGTTGTATTTTCATAATTTAATTCACTATTAATGGATACTTTAGTTATTTTGTCATTTTATTTATGCTTTTATATGGATCACTATGAGATAATGCTCACCATTTTGATATTATGTCTTTTACCTCTCCCCCAACTGCTTTTATTACAACCATATTTTCTCTTGTCACCATTGATGGATTTACCATCTCAACTTGATATAGACATTTTCCTCCATGTCACTTGAAATTTTAGCATCTCATCAGTCATTTTTTCTTATTTGAGAATAGAATTTGAGATTTTACGTTAGAAGTGATAACTATTTTATTTTTCATAGGATCCTAAGATCAATTTGGTTCCTCAATCCTAGATTCATCCATTCAATATTGCTACTATTTTGAAAATGGAGTCTTTCAACAAAAAACTTAAGAGACTTAACAGAAACGTTCAGGCCTTTATCTTCAACCAAAATGAGGATCAGATTCTAGAACTTACGAAGGTTGAGGAATGAATTATTGCTTATATGGATCCTTCTTTCTATGGCTTCTTCATTGACCATTATATGAAATTGGTAATGGACCTAGTTCAAAGGAAGAATAAAATACTTAAATCCTAGGAGGAGAAGTGGTGTATTAAGAGAAGGGTTTCTTAATTAAAAGGATGGGATTAAAATACTATATTCTTCCACAGGGTATCTTTTAAGTGGGGTTGTTAATATGATCTAGAACATAAGGAACTCTGAGGGAAGAATGATCACATCACTTAAGGATATAATGAAAGAGACAAGAAAATTTCTTAGTAGATAGTTCAATGAATAGGAGGAGGATAATATCTTTGATAAATTTTATCTAGAAAAACTCTTCCCCAATTTTTTCAATGAGGGCGACATTAGTCTTATGGACTTCATGATTTTGAATACGAGATCCTTCATATGCTAAAATAAATGGTCAAAGACAAATTTCAGGCCTTGATGGATGGCTAGTTGAGTTTTACATATCCTTTCTTAACATCATAGGTTCTGAACTATTGTAAACAGTTGAAGAATATCTGTTCCAGGAAATAATACCCTAAAGGTCTTGGGTTGACAACCTTCACAGATAAGGGCCATGCCATTCAAGAAGTTCTCACTTAACCAACTTTTATACTGAAAACTAGATACTACTGGTTGCATAACTTACCCGAAAGTCCCACAGTTGATTTAGATCCAGCAGGGTGCAAACCCCCTGCAACACTTTGTACTCTGAAACTTGTAAATCAAAAAATAAAAAACACAAAAACCTAGTTGTACAACATATATATATATCTTAGATGTCAGTGAAAACCATGCATAATATCATAAAAGAAATATGAAATGTTCAATTAATGATTATTACACATGTATAAAGCATCATAGACATGTAAACATTAGGAACAAGATGGCTCTTCTTATTGTGAATGACACGTATAGTAATCAAAATGTGGAGAGATCACCTGAATCCTGCCACAGCCTTCGAGCATACCGTCCTCTGGATCCGTCCAACCCTAGCCTTGCAAGAATTCTTCCAATATGTGTGCACAATATATGTCATATAGGTGATGAGAATCTCAAGGAAACAAGGGTTTCCTGAATATACCTGGGAAGTGCAGGAGGCACGTGAATATCATGCATGAATAGCGCTCCAACATAGTATAATATATATATTTTTCTCTCTCCCTTAGGCCATTCCTTTGAGGGGCTTTTATATTCCCTCAAATTAGTTTCTGCAATTAGGAGTAGTTAGGCCACTAGCTGGGGTGGTTAAATTACTGGAATAACCATCAAACGCACCTCAAAAATAGGGAGAATATCTATTTTTGAATAAGTAAAAAGGTATACGTGGATCTCTATTAATGGACTCGCATGTATACGTGGAAAAGTATGGGAAGAGTCGTGTATGGGTTTTAAGATATTGTTTTTTGTGAAAATGTTCAAGTCTAAGGGGAAAGGATGCCCAAGGCCAAAGTGTAAATCATCAAGTACATGAAGGTGATAAATGAAACTATAAAAGATGCACCCTAATATATGAGGTTAAAAGGGGAACATGATGGCCGAAATGTATTATGTGCATAAAAAGAACCTTGCGAGAACTAGAGAGGACTTCACCAGATTTCAGCTTGCCAAAAAAACAATGAGAGAGATCAGAGAGATAGCTCATGTCTAAGATGGGCATACCCATGCTCAATGAAAGACAAGAATTTCCACAACTAAAGTACTAAGCGGATCCAAAATGTATACAAGTATTGCTGAAATTGTAAAGTACATAGTGAATCCTCTGATCACTACCCGGAAGTACAAATCAAAATTGGGTCCAAGTATCACATATAGAATACTAATCAATGATGTTATAATAGATATCTGATCACAAAACCACAACTGAATCTCCAAGTACCAAATCATAAGTGGTGGAACAAATGGCACAATACGCAACTCGGGAGCCAACATATAGGATGCCACTGTGGTGAAACTGCAACATATAAAGGTGGACGGTATCACTAGCAGAAAACTAAAGAAGCTATATAAGTGAACTAAATCATGCTGATGCAAACCCGAGGTGTTCATCGATCACTATGGCACAATTCTACACAATGGAAATGAATGAACTGAAGTCGACCATGTGAGAAATAATTTGATTACCGGTCATTGATGTATACCGTTAACAAATGTGAGACAACCACTAGTATATTTGGCCCAATTTCTAACGGCCACTTCGTCGCTATTCCGACACATAGGTGTTGAAAGAGCGACAGTTTGAGGCTGGGAAAAATGTGGTTAGACATTACGTCGCAATTCTGACACTTCAATAAAGTGTCGGAATAGCGACACTATTTCGGAATAGCAACACTATTTCCGATGTTTTCCAAACCGTCGCTCTTCTGATGTTTAAAAAATTGTCGCTCTTCCGATGTTTTCCAAACCGTCACTCTTCCGACGTTACCCAAACCATCACTCTTCCGATGTTTTCCAAGCCATCGCTCTTTTGATGTTTTTCAAAAGAGTCGCTCTTCTGACATTTATCAGTTTTTCACAGAACTGTCACAATTCTGACGATACGTCCTTCAACGTTTACAACGTCGCTCTTCCGACACTTATGTAACGTCGCTTTTCCAAAGAAAAAGTAAAAAAATTTAAAAAAGAAACGTTGCTCTTTTGATGCTTATGTAACGTCGCTTTTCCGATGAAAAAGTAAAAAATTTAAAAAAACAAAACGTTGCTCTTCCAATGCGTATGTATCGTCACTTTTCCAATGAAAAAGTAAAAATATTTAAAAAAATAAACGTCACTCTTCCGACTTCTAAGGCGTCGGTCTTTCGACGCTTGGATAAAAATATTTAAAAAAAATTCCACCAAATGTACTATTAATGTTTATAATATATAAACATTTTGTCAATTATCTGGCATGAATAATCTGACGCTTATATATAGCTTGATGAATAATGGTCTTCCGATAATTGACCAAATTTATATATAAACATGAATTATTGGAATTGAATAATGGTCTTTCGATGAATAATCCGACATGAATAATCCTATGCTTATATATAGCTTGATGAATAATGGTCAATTATTTGGAATGATTTTCTATGCGCCTTTTAGAAGCATGATTCAAATTTATTCCAAACGCATTAGAGTTGTATATTTATCCGCCCCTTGTTGCAATTGTAGCGTTTGTTCAAGAAAATACAAGTTTTGACTGCAGAACTTATAGAATACAATTTTTTATAAGTGCAATGGTGAAAATTTGAAGACCATTTTAGACTGCATGTGTTAACGATTGTATGTGTTATTAGGTAAAGGAATACTTCATAAATCAACCATGGAGAAACACCCTCCTGAATTTATCTGGGACCAAGTTTAGTAATAAGAAATGACAACTTTGACTGAACCGTAAATAGGAAGATAGCCGTGGGAATCAAAATGTTCAACCACGCTCACTGGAAAATTATGAAATACACACCGACTCAGGCTTACAGCAAAGAGAAAGCGTTGTGTGCAAGAATCAGCAGAACAAATTGGCATTACAAAATGGCATTCATTCACTTACTGAATAAAATTGTTTGTAACGTGTTTCGTAGAATCACCTGCACCCAGAGAATAGTATGATCTTCATCCTTTGGAAACAGGCCTGGTTTGATATGGGGTCTCATATAATATTTCCACTAAAAATGGTAGCTCTTCAACACCATGAATATATAAACATTTACATAGGTACACATAAATCATATATCTGTTTTGTTTAATGGAAAAGGTTGCCATTTACGTTGGACAAATATCTGAGATCCATATCTTTATATATCTTCACAGTGTCGACACAGTAATAATTCTGGTTAAGAAGTATCTGCTCAATAGTAATATTGGAGACTTCATTGAGCTTGTATGCCTCTTGGCATAGTAAAATACCCATTGTAAACTCCCACCCATAACCCTTTTCTTCTCATATATTTTTTAATTTATTATCTAATCAAAAATAAATATTACATAAACACATACATTTAAATTTAATTAATAATATATGTACTTTTTACTAAAAGCATATACATATTGATTATATTGAGATATTTTAGTTGCTCAAGTTCTTATTATTAAAACATTTCCGGTCTAGATATATTGAAAACATCTCTGTTCTAGATATATTGATAAAAATATTTAAAAAAAAATTCCACCAAATGTACTAGTTTGAATGTATATCCTCTGCCTCATCTATGTCACTATAAAATGATATAGCTTGATGAATAATGGTCAATTATCTAGCATGATGTTCTATGTGTCTTTTAGAAGCATGATTCAAATTTCTTCCAAACACATTAGAGTTGTATATTTATCCACCCCTTGCTGCAATTGTAGCATTTGTTCAAGCAAATACAAGTTTTGATTGCAGAAATTATAGAATACAATTTTTTATAAGTGCACTGGTGAAAAATTGAAGACCATTTTAGATTGTATGTGTGACCAACTGTATGTGTTATTAGGTAAAGGAATACTTCATAAATCAACCATGGAGAAACACCCTCCTGAATATATCAGCCACATTGAAAAGTCAGTCTGCAAAGAGGCCCATTTTTTCAAGACAACACTTAACCTATCTTCGAAAGTCACTGTTACCCTAAAACTATTATAAAAGACTAAATCAAAATCAATGGGTTGAAAATCTTCAAAATTAGAGAAATTTCAAGCATAAATTGTAAATAAAAAACAAAAGGAGAGAGCCATCACGACATCAAATTGCCCTTTCTGCAAGCCTGCTTTCTCTCCTTATCTTGTAATATAGGTATAGATATTGTTTACAAAGGAAAAATTTAGACAAGAATATCTTGCTCACATAAACTTCAATTCATAGGCTATCTTACCCAATTATACAAACATGGATATTGCCCCAAGTCTAAATTTCATGGAAAATCCAAGGATAGCCCTGCTCTAGCATGGGAAGGAATCATCCTAGAAACAAAAACACTGAAATTGTAGCACTGACCTTCAAAGTTTTAGACATAAGACCAAATAAAAAATTAGAACTTAAGGCCGCAAAGAAAACAGGGTGCTTGAGGCAGATAATGTCTTTGGTAAGATGTTGGGGGAAGGGTTAGCTCCCTCCTTGGTGACTTATACCACGCTTGTTGATGGACTATGTAGAGCCGGTGCCATTGATATTGCATATAAAGTATTAGACAAAATGGTAAAGCAGGGCTGTTCTACAAATGTATACACTTATAGTGCACTAATCTATGGACTTTGCAGGGAAGAAAAACTGGAAGAGGTTGAAATGTTCTTTGATAAAATGAAGGAGAAAGGCTTACAGTCTAACCAAGTAACACACACATCATTGATTGATGGCAACTTCAAATCAGGCAGGGTGGATCATGATTTTGATCTATTAAGTAAGATGATAAATGAAGGATGCCAACCTAATCATCGAACTTATTGTAAGCTTATGAATGGTATAGTTCAAGAAAACAAGATACAAAAAGAACACTTGGTTCCTGATAAGGATGTAGTAGGTAGTTCAGATCCTGATAACTTGGATGAAATTCATGACCTGGATGGAATGCCACTCGAAATAAACAGTGTTCTTACATTTAAGCTTCTTGACAAAATGATGGAGAAGCATTGTCAGCCTACTATAGATAATTATAGTGCCTTAATTGCAGGATTATGCAAATTAGGTAGACTCCTTGAGGCAGACCAGTTGATAAAAAATATGTTAGAGAGAGGCCTTTGTCCCAATGAAGCAATTTATAAAGCTCTTATTAATGGGCACTGTAAACAGGGAAACTGCATCTATTGTCTGGAGCTTTTGGATAGAATGGTTGAAAATGGTTATGAACCACAACTATCTTGTTAATGGGCACTGTAAACAGGGAAACTGCGTCTATTGTTTGAAGCTTGTTGCTTTCGACCAGATCATGGACACACATATCAATAGAATGTTAGTTATGGGTTTTTTCCCCAAAATAATCACTCCCTTATATCCATTATGAATGCATTGAAAATAAACAAAACAAAACCTTAAAGTAGACCATTTTTCCAAAAAATGTTTCAACAACTCAGATATCATGTCCCACATGAATCAAGATAAACTTCAAAACTAAATACAAACAAAATCCCATGAATCTGACATTAATATGTAGTGTTTCCTACGATTTAGATTATAACAAACATAAAACAAACATTTAAAGCCAACTTATTGAGATTTTCAATATCACAAAGCAGAAAATTTTATAAGATACATTTGACATATTAACAGAAAATCTAATTGGTGATAAAAATACGAAATATAGGTAATCAGACATCTTCAAAAATGCTCCTTTTAACTCACTTTTAACCCTATAGAAATAAAATGAGACCAAGATATTTCAAACTTGGACCTTCAAGTATAAAAATAAAATGTCCTACTGAGTAGAATTAGACTATCAGTGAGACTATCTGGGACCAGCGAGACCACATCAGCGAGACTATCTGGGACCAATTTTAGGACTGAACTGTAAATTGGAAGATAGTCGTGGGAATCAAAATGTTCAACCACGCTCACTGGAAAATGATGAAATACACACCGAATCAGGTTTACAGCAAAGAGAAAGCACTGTGTGCAAGCATCAGTAGAACAATACTTGTAACCCTAAAATTGGCATTACAAAATGGCATTCATTCACTTATCGGATAAAATTGTTTGTAACGTGTTTCGTAGAATCGCGTGCACCCAGAGAATATTATGATCTTCATCCTTTGGAAACATGCCTAGTTTGATATAGGGTCTCAGATAATAAGTCCACCGAAAACGGCAGCTCTTCAGCACCATGAATATATAAAAATTTACATAGGTACACAGAAATCATATATCTATTGTTGTTTGATGGAAAAGGTTGCCGTTTACGTTGGAAAAATATCTGAGATCCATATCTCTATATATCTTCATGGTGTCGACACAGTAATAATGCTGGTTAAGAACTATCTGCTACTCAATAGTAAGATTGGAGACTTCATTAAAACCATGTACACAACAAAAACCCACGTCATTTTAGCAAATGAAATCCTACATTTCAAAATACACGGTCAAGGATTCGAATCTGAAAAAGACACATACCTTGTAGGCAATCACAGTTCTCAACCTCCTTCCTAACAACATCAAGCACAGAATCAATTGTTGGGAAAAATACTGAGAGGGGGGGGTGAATCAGTATTTAGTGCATATTCAAAAAATTTATTTTTTATGCTCCAAAACCCATACGCTACTTTGCTGAAGCCAACTAGCGTATACACGCGGATATCCTTCATAAAACTCGCGTATACACAGAGATCTAATTATGCCATTAATTCTTCACTTATATCATTCCATCATTCATTCATTAGATGTTCTATAAACAGTAAACATGTGCAGTAAGAACAGAATAAGCCATCACACATAAGCATCACACATGAACACCAGGATTTTAGGTGGAAACCCAAGTCGGGAGAAAACCACCGCTGCAGTTGCTCAGCCTTCAATATTTTATTATAGAGAAAACATCTTAAAACATATGTGCTGGCGCAGACTTGACCAGCACGCAGGCACCCACCTGCGCTCGTTTACCAGCCTCTCCTGGAAGGGAGCTACGACCCCCTGACTCGTTTACCAGCCTCTCCTGGAAGGGAGCTACGACCCCCTGATCTCGTTTACCAGCCTCTCCTGGAAGGGAGCTACGACCCCTGATCTCGTTTACCAGCCTCACCTGGAAGGGAGCTACAACCCCCTGACTGAAGGCTACAACCCTCAGCACCACCTTGGACCACGTTTCATCAATTTTCACACTGGATCCAACAACTTCAATAGAACAACACTTGCAGGCCATGTTTCATCATATTTTCAGACTGGACCCTTTCCATACTTTTAAGCACAGTCAACCATGAAACAGATACATATAACTCACTGACAGATATCAGTAAACCAGCAGAACAGATCAGACATTTCTTACCACAGACTTCAGCAAACCCTAGTTTGCATACGCGCTTTCCTTTCACCGATGTCGCGTATATACGCGCTTCCGTTCACATAAACCAGCGTATACTTCTGTACATATTACAGATCCAATTTCATTGCGCATACGCGCTTTCTCTTCAGCGAAGCCGCGTATATACGCGCTTCCTCTGCGGCGAACTAGCGTATGGATCTTCAACCATTACAGAGCTGCATACTTCTTCAGATCAGATATTCAGTTCAGATTCAACCCTTTACTTCAGACAGATGTTCGCCTCATCTCAGATCTAAGCCTTCCATAAACAGATCTAGCAGATACAAATACATTCCAGATCTAGATCCCCTTCTTCATCATTTCTTCATAGGTGCATCATAGATTCAGATCTATCATCAAACCTTTACCCTTTCCATACAGATATACTTCATAGAGAAGTATTCATTCAAGCTCGGACATCTTGCTCTCACTCTTTATTTGCACAATGAATTTCTTCTCTTTATATAGGTTTACCCTTTTTCAATACCATGAGCCAAAACAATACCATGAGCCCAAAACTACATTACTTCCGATGGTATTCCTGGACGGGGTCTTTTAGACGAATCATTACCCAATACAATGGGTCAATACCATGGTGGTTACCCCTGGTTTTGCACTTTTTGAGCGCTTTTTCCCATACGCGACTTGGCACGTTGTTTCCCGCGTGCATACGCGACTTCCCTTAGACAGATCCGCGTATGCCTTGAGACGTACTCTTTTTACCATAGATTTAGCACATGCTGAAATCCTTTCTTCATTGCCTTTTGTACTCACTGTAGATACATCAGATTTACTTCATCAATAACATATTCTATCAAGCACAAACTTCATCAAGTAAGTTGCCATCATCTTCATCAAGTGGGTTGCCATTCAAGAACAACTCTCTGCATCATATTGTCAACAACCATCATATCACATCAGATTTACATCATTTACCAAGTCCATCAAGTCAAGAATAACTTCATCAGGTGGTTTGCTATCAAGGACAACACATGTCAACTATATCATGTCTTCATCTTCATTCAGTGGGTTTCCATCAAGGACAACACTCTGCATCATATTGCCAACAATCTCCCCCTTTGGACTTGATGGCAACCACGATGGTGTTTGATCATCTCAACAGATAGGTACATTAAGAATACAATGGCATCATGTCACTCTCCCCATTCTTTGAAACCATTATCTTCATTCAAACAACATGTCACTCTCCCCCTTTGACATCAAGGGCAAAGGGCGGATCAAAAACCAACCTACTCTCCCCCTTTTCTCCTCATGTGGAAGAAGCGTTCTACAGATATGATATATACTGAAGTGACCAAGCTCCCCCTGAATTCATGCTGAAGTTTCAAACATATTTTCCAATGAAGTACATGACTCTATGAAATTCCTATCACCAATGACTCATACTTACATCAAAGATCCATCCAAGTGAATTTACATATGAGACTCAACGACCCAACCAAGTGGGTTTACAAAATTTGACATAGCTACCCAACCAAGTGGGTTTACAAATTTATCAAGTCCTTACATGACTGAATATTACAATTTTACATCATGGATCTCTACATGACCTTTTCATCAAACTACAAATATAACTTTAAGACCAACACCAGAAAGACCTCAAGAAAGAAAACATATTCCAGAACCATCATAATGCCAACAATGCATTATACTCAGCAAAGCTAATGCTCCCCCTGAATCTGTGCATCCAAGCATCCTTTCCATATGACAAAGGCTCCCCCTTAATTTGTGCATCCTGAACACTTTTACCAAAAAATCATCAAGGCATCTTTATCAAAACATTAGAAAATAATTATGAGAACTGGAACACCACCAGAGATACCAAACAGTATCAGAGATACCAAACAGCACTGCAGCTGTGCTGAAGAGAGCTGACTCCAAACAGAAAATTTTCAGCAATCAAACATACACGGTTTTCTGTGCATGAACTCGCGTATATACGCGACTGTGTTTCAGGAAATCCGCGTATCCAATACCATATTCTACATTTTAACCAGATCTGATCCTCTGTGAGAAAAATATTGTGTTCAGCTTCTTTCTGAGATATTTGAATGCTTCCCTGGACTACAGATAGATAGAACAGTGTAGTTGAGTCTTCAAGTGTCATCCAATGGTTGCATCATAAGCACATTAGTAACCAAGCCTTCAGATTATTTACAGCATCAATACAATCTTTCCAAGAGATATTATCATACCAGCACAACATCTTCAAATATGTGTCAAGCAATCATCCATGTGGTCCAATATCATCAAGATCTTCAAGATTTAACATGAAGTAACATATGTAGGCAAAAGATCTCAACCATAGTAACAAACTCTGCATGATCTATTCTTATTTCTGAATCAAACGACATCCAACTCATCCAAGTGTGAGCACAAGAGATACTTATCAGCAACCAGGGCTCAAAATCTCATCATAATAAACCATGTACCAAGTCATCATCATTTGAGCATGAGTATCACAAAAACCAAAGAATAAGCAGTCATATTGCCAACAATGAAATTATTAGTATTCAACCTGCTGCTCCCCCTGAACCAGTGCTCCTTCTTAACTTGTGCAACCTGAATACATTCATCAGTAAGTCATCAGCAACAATCTCTGCATGAACTTTCCTTATCTCCGAATTATAAGACATTCATCTCAGCAACAAATACTCTTCATCAAAAGCAAACAGGACTTATCCATAATATTTAACATAAGAAACTAAGTATCATATCATCATAATTTAGAACTGAGAAACTAAGCTGATACTGAGTCAATAATACAGTTATTAACAGTCAGACTGATGCTCCCCCTGAACCTCTGCTCCAGATCTTCAACTATCATAAAAATTCTCTTATCATCAAAGCATACGAGACTGTGTCTGCTGAAATGCGCGTGTATACGCGACTTTTGTTCATATAACCCGCGTATGGAAAGTGAGGCATAGAAATTTTCACATTCCTTTATCTCCCCCTGAACTTGTACTTCCTGTACCTGTCTTCTTCATATCAGATGCTTTGTCAGAAATACATGTAACCAGAAGAATCAAATAAACCATGAGAGTCATTATACATTGCTCCCCCTGTGATGATACATTACTAAATCTCATAATGTATCCCACATCATTTCTGCAGTCAATAAGAAAAGTAAGCTTCAGAAGCGGATGACTGCAGTAGGGTCAGAATTCCCTACGTTTCTGATCGGTCCTCCATATTTTTCCAGATTTGTTTGATCTTTCTATTTGTGTGCTGGAAGTTATCCAATTTCTCATATCTGTTCAACCTGCATTCCTTTTCTACATGTCCATACTTGTTACAAGAATAACATCTCATATGTCCAAAAAAATAAGCATAAGAATCATAATGAGTATTTCTAATCTTCCTCCTTTTACAATCAGCTGCTTTATGTCCATACTTGTTACATGAAAAACAATATCCCTTGAAGAAGCCAGAGTACCTTTCTATGTAGGAACTGTTTGTTTGAGGCTGAAATGATCTGCTCCTGCAATTTGCTGCAACATGCCCATAATTATGACATTTAAAGCATTCAACTTCATTGACTGATTTCCTTTGAGATTTCATCATTGTTGGTTGAACTTTTGTTTCTTTCAACACTTCAGGTTTTGCATTGACATCCTCTGAATTTTTAGCACTTCCTTGTGAGCTAGATTCTCCTTTAACGGTTTCATGGAAACCAAGACCAAGTTTGATAGCAGGAGACCTTTGATTACTCAGAATATTGTCCAAAATGTTAGTACTATCTTGAAACCTCAAAAGTTTAACCTTTTCTTCTAATTTGCCTTTGAGAATGTTTACCTCAACTTCCAAGGCTTGACATTGCTTTGTCATGCTTTCTTCTTTTCTTCTTCCATCTTCTACTTGATCCTTCAGATTTAGAATCTCTTCTTTCAACCAATTTTCGTTTTCTTCACATGTTTGTTGCAGCTCTTCATTCTTCTTATTTGATTTTTCCAGATCTTCTTTGAGAGAGATGATTTATGCTTCAAGGCCTTCCTTTTCAAATGACAGAGGTTCTTCATTCTTCTTATTTGATGCTTCAAGATCTGTTTGTAGAAAGATGATTGCAACTTCAAGTCCTTCATTCTTCTTGCTTGATTTTTCGAGATCTGCATTTAGATCGTTGATTTCTGCTTCTAGTTCTTTAATTCGATTGGATGCATACGTATGAAACCTTTGATACTTGTCCACCTGTCCATTCAGCATTTCTATTTGATCTTTCATTTGAGAGATCATCTCTTTGTAGATATAATCTTTCTTATCAATTTCCTTTTGTTGTTCTTCAACTTTGATCTGGATAGCTTCTTCTATATCCACAACTTTACTTTCACTATCTTCACTATTGTTTGCACCAATAAGAGTATTCCAATGACCCCAATCACTATCTGATTCATCTTCTTCAATTTCTGCTATACAAGTTTTCTGAGATGTCTTCTTGTTTCGAGTAGCCTTCTTCTTTTGTTTCTTTGCCATGAGTACTTTCAGATCATGGTCAGAATCTTCTTCTTCTTCACTGGACACTTCATCATCATCTTCATTTGCATAATAACTCTTCCTCTTTTCAAATTGTTTCCCTTTACCATGTTTTTCTCTATAAGGACATTTAGCAGCATAATGACCAACTTTTCCACACTCAAAACATTTGAAAGGAAGCTTACCTTTGAATCTTCCAGTTCCTAGTTAGAGTTTTCTCACGAAATTCGCTTCTTCTTCATCGGATATATAGCTGGATCCTTTGACAACTTCCTTTTCTTTTCCTCTTGCAGAAACCTTAAAAGTAGTTTCTCTGATTTGAGAAGGACCTCCTTGTCTCATTTCAAAGGCAGTCAGAATACCATGTAATTGAACAATAGTAAGAGTTTGCAGATCTTGCCTTTCTTCAATAGCTGAAACTTTAGAGTCACATCTTGAAGTCAGAGATCTTAAGACTTTTTCCACCAGAGTAGTATCAGTTATGGTTTCACCCAAATTTCTCATCCGATTTACAATATCATCCAAACGTAAGAAGAAATGGGCAATGCTCTCATCACTATGCATCTTCAAATTTTCATATTCAATTCTAAGAGTTTGGAGTTTTGCACTTTTTACCTTTGTGTCTCCTTCATAGCTCAGAATGATTTTGTCCCATATTTCTTTTGCTGAATGTAGCTGCATTACTTTAGCAAATTCTGATTCAGACATGCTTCCTAACAAGACATTTACTGCTTTGGCATTGGTTTCATACTTCTTCCTTTCAGCTGCATCAGTGGGAATACTTGCCGGGTATTGATATCCTTCTTCCACGATTGCCCATACATCTGCACCAAGACTTTGCAGATATGCTTTTGTTCGTACCTTCCAGAATATCAGATTGCTTCCATTGAATAGAGGTGGCTTTATAGACATCACTCCTTCTTGACTTCCCATTGCGACGGATCTTCTTCAAGCGATCAAGCTTCTGCAGAAGAACCTCCTCTGATACTAATTGTTGGGAAAAATACTGAGAGGGGGGGGTGAATCAGTATTTAGTGCATATTCAAAACTTTTATTTTTTATGCTCCAAAACCCACACGCTACTTTGCTGAAGCCAACTAGCGTATACATGCGGATATCCTTCATAAAACTCGCGTATACACAGAGATCTAATTATGCCATTAATTCTTCACTTATATCATTCCATCATTCATTCATTAGATGTTCTATAAACAGTAAAAATGTGCAGTAAGAACAAAATAAACCATCACACATAAGCATCACACATGAACACCAGGATTTTTAGGTGGAAACCCAAGTCGGGAGAAAACCACCGCTGCAGTTGCTCAGCCTTCAATATTTTATTATAGAGAAAACATCTTACAACATATGTGCTGGTGCAGACTCTACCAGCACGGAGGCACCCACCTGCGCTCGTTTACCAGCCTCTCCTGGAAGGGAGCTCCAACCCCCTGACTCGTTTACCAGCCTCTCCTGGAAGGGAGCTACGACCCCCTGATCTCGTTTACCAGCCTCTCCTGGAAGGGAGGTACGACCCCCTGATCTCGTTTACCAGCCTCACCTGGAAGGGAGCTACAACCCCCTGACTGAAGGCTACAACCCTCGGCACCTCTATGAACCACGTTTCATCAATTTTCACACTGGATCCAACAACTTCAATAGAACACAACTTGCAGACCACGTTTCATCATATTTTCAGACTGGACCCTCTCCATACATTTAAGCACAGTCAAACATCAACAATAGATAGCTAAAACAGAGCAGATCAGATCAGACATTTCATACCCCATACTTCAGCAAACCCTAGTTTGCATACGCGCTTTCCTTTCTCTGATGTCGCGTATATACGCGCTTCCGTCCACATCAACCAGTGTATACCTCTGTAAAAATTACAGAGCTAATTTTCACTGCGCATACGCGCTTTCTCTTCAGCGAAGCCGCGTATATACGCGCTTCCTCTGCGACGAACTAGCGTATGGATCTTCAACCATTACAGAGCTGCATACTTCTTCAGATCAGATATTCAGTTCAAATTCAACCCTTTACTTCAGACAGATGTTTGCCTCATCACAGATCTAATCACCTCATAAATAGATCTAGTAGATACAAATACATTTCAGATCTAGATCCCCTTCTTCATCATTTTCTTCATTGGTGCATCATAGATTCAGATCTATTATCAAACCTTTACCCTTTCCATACAGATATACTTCACAGAGAAGTATTCATTCAAGCTCAGACATCTTGCTCCCACACTCATGATTTGCACAATGAATTTCTTCTCCTTATATAGGTTTACCCTTTTTCAATACCATGAGCCAAACCAATACCATGAGCCCAAAACTACATTACTTCCGATGGTATTCCTGGACGAGGTCTTTTAGACGAATCATTACCCAATACAATGGGTCAATACCATGGTGGTTACCCCTGGTTTTGCACTTTTTGAGCACTTTTTCCCATACGCGACTTGGCACGTTGTTTCCCGCGTGCATACGCAACTTCCCTTAGACAGATCCGCGTATGCCTTGAGACATACTCTTTTCACCATAGATTTAGCACATGCTGAAATCTTTTCTTCGTTGCCTTCTGTACTCACTGTAGATACATCAGATTTACTTCATCAAGAACATATTCTATCAAGCACAAACTTCATCAAGTAAGTTGCCATCATCTTCATCAAGTGGGTTGCCATTCAAGAACAACTCTCTACATCATATTGTCAACAACCATCATATCACATCAGATTTACATCATTTACCAAGTCCATCAAGTCAAGAATAACTTCATCAGGTGGTTTGCTATCAAGGACAACACATGTCAACTATATCATGTCTTCATCTTCATTCAGTGGGTTGCCATCAAGGACAACACTCTGCATCATATTGCCAACATCAATGATTTCGGCTCCTTCCGTGTAATGCCCCTTGCCCCAGTTGTTTCCAGCCCGGGATTGGCCAAAAACGAAGTTATCAGGTTTGAAGACTTTTCCATAAGGCCCGGTCCTCACACTATCCATGGTTCTAGGCTCCAGATCCATGAGTACAGCTCGGGGAAAAAATATCCCACAACTCGCAAAAATTAACCCTTTCAAGCTGTAGATCTGAAGTGCCTGATATCTCCCAGTAGGATCGATCCCGTGTTCTTCACAGACCACTTCCCAGAACTTGGAGCTGATCTAGTTGCCACATTGGCCCCCCTGAATGTGAAGGATCTCTGACATTTTTGCTATCGAAACAAATTAGATTTGGATCAGATCTGAACTACCCCTCTGTCGCCGCTCAATACATCAAGAATTTTTGCAGAAGATCGCTCAGTGATTAAGGTAAGAAAAGCATCATTAGGTTTCTTCCTATTTCAATAGATCTGCATGTAACTCTTCTAGGATGCAATCAACAAATCTGAAGATCACTTATTATGTTTTTGAAGCAGGACATATGGCTTCAGGTCAACGTTCCAGTCTTTTTATTGCATACATATTTCCTCACAAAGATAATGCTAGTCTCCAAGATTATGGATGTGATGTGACTATTATAATTGAAGTGCCAAAGATATAGATGCAATGCCTTTAGATGTGATGATTTTGCGTGCAATGCCTCAGACTTCAGAACCTGCAAGAAAACTCAATGAAACCCACATAAACCAAACCAAAATAACAACGAAACCCCAATATCAAAGATGGCTCAGAAACCCTTTTGCAACTTCCGCTTATTTGAAAACCTTTGGCCGTAGAGCTAATAGATAGAGCAACTTTGTTTTAACCCTGAACTGCCCCTCCAAACGGCAATTTCTGCATCCTCCCTCCTTCCCTAGACAAACCATGCAATAGGAGGGAAATGTACGAGGGAAATTAAAACTTTCAATATTTGAAAATTTTTGACATTTTGAAATGAAATACATGTGTTTTTTTAAGGCCACTCAAATTCCATTAAATAAAATGTGTGAGAATTTTCTTGGGGTTAATAAGGGGTTTAGGTAAATAAGTGTTATTTTTTATTATAAATAATTATTAATGAGATTAGATCTAAGACATTTATTTAAATTATTAATTATATACAATTGTTGAATTTTTATTTCATAAACTAGGGATTTTGGTTGATTTTTTAATCTAATTATGTGATACTAAAGATGAATTATGGTAACTTAAAAATACGTTTTATGTGGTTAAAAGGGAATTAGTAATGTTATGGTATGAATGATTATTTTCAATGAAATTTTTGGTTTAGTAAGGATAATCAGGCGAACGATGCCACAGGGGAGCAAACAACAAACGAGCTGCCCGAACGTGCACAAGGCACTTGGGTAGTCACAACTTAGCAAAACTGATATGGGTGCCCTCGAACGAAACGACCTGACCCGAACGTGCCCGATTGAGTGACCTCACATGGCACGACACCGCGCACCCAACCGAATGATGCCATAAAGGAGAAAACGGAAAATGGGTTGCTTGAATGTGCACAAGGCACCCTAGTGGTCACAACTTAGCAAAACTGATACAGGTGCCGTCGAATGAAACGGCCCAACCCGAATGTGCCCAATCGGGTGACCTCACATGACGTGCCTGACCGAACGATTCCACAAGGGAGAAAATGGAAAACGGGCTACCTGAGCGTGCACAAGGCACTCGGGCAGTCACAACTTAACAAAACTGATACGGGCACCCTCGAACGAAATGACCCGGCCTGAACGTGCCCAGTCGGGCGACCTCACACTATGTGACACGGTGAATGATGCCACATGGGAGAAAATGGAAAACGGGCCGCCCGAACATGCATAAGGCACCTGGGCGGTCACAACTTAGAAAAACTGATACAGGCTCCCTCGAACGAAATGACCCCACTCGAACGCGCCCGGTCGGGCGACCTCACACGGCGCGACACGGTGTGCCCAACCAAGCGATGCCACAAGGGAGAAAATGGTAAACAGGCCGCTTGAACGTGCACAAGGCACCCGAGCAGTCACAACTTAGCAAAACTGATACGGAAGCCTTCGAACGAAACGGCCAGACCCGAACGCGCCCGGTCGGGCAACCTCACATGGAACGACACGGCGCACCTGACCG
This sequence comes from Pinus albicaulis, assembly GCA_034641835.2. Taxonomy (NCBI): domain Eukaryota; kingdom Viridiplantae; phylum Streptophyta; class Pinopsida; order Pinales; family Pinaceae; genus Pinus; species Pinus albicaulis. The sequence continues at coordinate 115,870 of JAXQQM020082139.1, forward strand.
AAGGATGCCAAAAGGGAGAAAATGGAAAACAAGCTGCTCGAATGTGCACAAGGCACCCAGGCGACCAGAACTTAGCAAAACTGATATGGGCACCCTCGATAGAAACGGCCTGACCCGAACGCACCTGGTCGGGCGACCTCACACAGCGAGACACGACGCTCCCGACCGAATGATGCCACAAGGGAGCAAATGGAAAACGGGCCACCCAAACGTGAACAAGGCACCTGGGCGGTCACAATTTAGCAAAACAGATACGGGCGCCCTCGAACGAAATGACCCGACCCTAATGCGCCTGGTCGGGCGACCTCACACGACGCGCCCAACTGAACGATGCCACAAGGGAGCAAACGGAAAATGGGCTGCCCAAACATGCACAAGGCACCCGGGCGGTCACAACTTAGAAAAAATGATACGGGAGCCCTCGAATGAAACGGCTTGGCCCAAACGTGCCCAGTCGGGCGACCTCACACGATGCGACACAGTGAACGATGCCACAAGGGAGAAAACGGAAAACAGGCTGCCTGAACGTGCACAAGACACCCGGGTGGTCACATCTAAGCAAAAATGATACAGGTGCCCTCGAATGAAACGGCCTGAACCAAATGTGCCTAGTTGAGCGACCTCACACGGCCGCCCGATTGAACGATGCCACAAGGGAGAAAATGGAAAACGGGCCACCCGAACGTGCACAAGGCACCCGGGCGTTCACAACTTAGAAAAAATGATACGAGCACCCTCGAATGAAATGACCCGACCCGAATGCGCCCGGTCGGGCGACCTCACATGACACGACACGACGCACCCGAATAAAGGATGCCACAAGTGAGCAAATGGAAAACGGGCTGCTCGAACATGCACGAGGTACCCGGGTGGTCACAACTTAGAAAAACCAATACGGGCACCCTCAAACGAAATGGCCCGACCCGAACACGCCCGATCAGGCGACCTCACATGGCGCGACACAGCGCATCTGATCGAACAATGCCACAAGGGAGAAAATGGAAAATTGGCTGCCCGAATGTGCAGAAGGCACCCGGGCGATCACAACTTAAAAAAACTGATACGGGCACCCTCAAACGAAACGGCCCGACCCGAACGCGCCCGATTGGGCGACCTCACTCGGCGCGACATGGCGTGCCCGACCGAACGATGCCACAAGGGAGAAAATGGAAAATGGGCCACCCGAACATGCACAAGGCACTCGGGCGATCACAACTTAGCAAAACTGATACGGGCACCCTCGAACGAAACGGCCCGACCCGAACACGCCCGATTGGGTGACCTTGCACGGCGCAACACGACGCGCCCAATCGAATGATGCCACAAGGGAGAAAATGGCAAATGAGCCACCCAAACATGCATAAGGCACTCGGGCAGTCACAACTTAGAAAAACTGATACAGACACCCTCGAAAAAAATGGCCCGAACCGAAAGCGCTCGGTCGGGCGACCTCCCACGGTGCAACACGACGTGCCTGACCGAATGATACCACAAGGGAGAAAATGGTAAACGGGCCGCCCGAACATGCATAAGGCACTTGGGTGGTCACAACTTAGAAAAACTGATACAAGCGCCCTCGAACGAAACGACCCGACCTGAACGAGCCCGGTCAGGTGACCTCGCACGGTGCGACATGGCACGCTCGACCGAATGATGTCACAAGGGAGAAAATGGAAAATGGGTCGCCCGAACATGCACAAGGCACTCGGGTGGTCACAACTTAGCAAAATTGATACGGGCACCCTTGAACGAAATGACCTGACTCGAATGCTCCCGGTCGAGCGACCTCGCACGACGCGACATGGCGCCCGACCGAACGATGCCACAAGGAAGAAAACGGTAAACGGGCCGCCCGAAGGGCTTTTGAAGGGGTTCCCCCACCATATGACCAGAAGAATAGAATGGTCATTCCATATGCTCTGAAATTGTTGAGGCTTTAGCCAGGTCACAAGTATTGTCTGCTAGCTAGGAAGGCTTTCCAAAGAAGTTGGTTGGCATCACTATGACACTATTACGGAATTAGAAGGGAAGAGAAAGGAAAAGGCTCAGGTATCATATGAGAGAAGGAAGAAATTGGAAAAATTGAGATCAAAATAAGTGGAGTTAGCCGAAAATTAGCTTGCCCCAGAGATGGATAAGATAAAACTTGACAACATATTGGTCAATTTCCTTGACCCTTTATTGGTTATTCAGAAGGAGTATGAATACACCACCATTAATATCAAAGTAACTGGACCCTAGCAGATCAAGGGCTACAATTTGTATTTTTTTTCAGAATATCAACATACCACAACCATGCTTACAACCAGGATATGTTTTTTGAGGAGGAGAAATCTCGTCGAGATCAACATCAAGAATCCATTGCAAAAAAAAAAGTGCAACTTGTGGTGATTCTAGATGAGCATAGATGAATAGCTACAATAGAAGTCAAATGTGGAAATTATGGAGGAAAAATATGAAATTCATTTTCCTTTTGCATTCAGGTGAGAGGAGAATCAATCATCAATGAAAATTCAAAATTTTCAAGTTGATTAGCAAGATCAACCAAATTGGGGGTAGAGTTTGGGGAACCTTCGTAAGTGAATGTGGGGCCTATGTGATATGGCTACGAGTTATCTACCCCCACACAATCCGATATGCAAACAGTAAACATTGTAGGCATAGGATTAATTAACCCCACACATAGTGGAGTTAGCACCCGAAAAGCAGCTTGCCCCAAAGATGGAGCTCTTAGCTTCAATAAAGTATTAGATAAGCTGCATGTTGCACTTAATGAAGTAGTCAATTTTGAAAATGACGAGAAATTATTTCTGAAGATGAGGTTTTTGACTAGAAAGATATAACTACATAGAAATAATTACACTGTTGATACAATAATAATATAATCTGCAAACAACCTTCTCACATTCATGATCTGAGTATATAGTGAATTAGAAAGAAGTAAGAAAACAATTACTTCTTCAAAGCTAATTCAAATTTGGAGGGCTTAGGGGATTGGGGGTTAGGGGTTAGGGGATTAGGGGTTAGGAGTTAGGGGCTAGGGTTTAGGGAGTTAAATGGGTTTGGGGTTGGGAATTAGTGTTTAAAGGGTTAGGGGTTAAGGGCTAGAGGTTTAGGGTTTAGGGGATTAAATGGGTTAGGCATTTAGAGGTTTAGGGGCTTAGGGGATTTAGCAGTTAAGGATTTTAGCTAGGGGTTAGGGGTTAAGGGGTTAGGGGTTTAGAGGTTAGGGGTTAGTTCGGTTAGGGTTTGGGAATTAGGGTTTAAGGGGTTAGGGTTAATGGTTTAATGGTTTAGGGTTTAAGGGGTTAGGGGTTAAGGGTTTATAGGTTTAGGGTTTAGGGGGTTAAATGGGTTAGTTGTTAAGAGTTTAGTGGTTAGGGGTTAAGGTTTTAGAGGTTTATGGTTTAGGGGTTAAATGGGTTAGGGGTTTAGAGGTTTAGGTGGTTAAATGGGTTAGGGGTTGAGAATTAGTGTTTAAGGGGTTAGGGGTTAAGATGATAGTTTCATTGGTCTCTGTTTGTGCATATTAGTTGCTTATTCTTTGCGTCTCAATGTAACAATTTTGTAAGTATTGTTGCTTGTTTCCATGTCCTCTTTATTTATTAAGAGATAGTAATTAAGAGAGAGGAACCAGTATCATAGAAGAAAGAATGTGTGACCAAATTACTCTATATGGAGATGGGAGATAGAGGCACCTTACCTACCTACTAAATGTCTAAACCAAATGTGGTGTAAATGTCTGTAATGGTGGTCGATTATACGACGAGAGGATTTTATGAGGAGGCACTAGATTTTAAGGCGGTCACAATTTAGCATTTTTTATATGACCACCCTCACACGACCAAAACCAACCTGACCCGACCCGCCCGAACGTGTTTCCTTGGGCGGCCTCATGACACGACATGACCTGACCAGATCGGACCCGACCCAACCCACCCGAACGTGTTTCCTTGGGTGCCTTCACAATATGGCACGACCTGACCTGACCCAACCCAAATGTGTTTCCCTAGGCGGCATCAGTACATGACTTGACCCGACCCACCCGAACGCATAATTTCGACCCTGGGCGCCCTCATGACATAGCCCGACACGACCCAACCTGGTCGGACATGTTCCTTGGGCACCCTCACATGACCCAACCTAACCTGACCCTCTCGAACATGTTTCCTTGGGCACCCTCACCGTACAACATGACTCGAACCGACCCGACCCGAACGCATTTCCTTGGGCGACATCACACGACCCAACCCGATCGGACCCGCCTGAATGTCAAAGGCACGAGGGAGAAAATGAAAAATGGGTCGCATGAACATGCATAAGGTACATGGGTGGTCATAAATTAGCATTTTTTATACAACCTCCCTCACACGATTTGACTTGAATGAGTTTCCTATGGCGCGCCCCTCACACAGCACGACTTGACCTGCCCGAACAAAGGGCACATGAGGGAGGAAATGGAAAATGGATTGCACAAACGTGCACAAGCAACATGGGTGGTCACAACTTAGAATTTTTGATACAACCACCCTCATACGACCCAACCCGACTTGACTCGACCCGCCCGAACGCGTTTCCTTGGGTGGCCTCACACGACATGACCTGACCACACCCAACTCGACCCGCCCGAACGCGTTTCCTTGGGTAGCCTCACACGGCACTGCCTGACCCGACCTAACCTAACTCGACCTTCCCAAACGTGTTTCTTTGGGTGCCCTTAATTACAATACGGCACGAACTGACGTGACCTAACCCGAACTCATTTCCAGCTAATTGGGTGCCATCACATGACTTGACCTGACCCATACGAATGTGTTTCCTTGGGCGGCCTCACATGACAAGACCCGATCACCAGACCCAACCCGACCCACCCGAACTCATTTCCTTGAATGCCATTAGCACATGACTTGACCCGACCCATACGAACGTGTTTCCTTGGGCGGCCTCACACGACACAAGTCGACCAGAACCAACTTGACCCAACCCATACGAACGTGTTTCCTTGGGCAGCTTCACATGACACGACCTGACAAGACTCAACTCGACATGCCCGAACGCGTTTCCTTAGGCGGCCTCACACGACACAACCTGACCCAACTCGAAATGGATAGTTGAACGACCGAACGATGCCACAAGGGAGAAAACAACAAACAAGCTGCCCAAATGTGCACAAGGCCGCACTAGGGCAGTCACAACTTAGAAAAATTGATACGGGTGCCCTCGAACGAAACGGCTCGACCCTAACATGCCCGGTCAGGCGATCTCACATGGCGTGACACGACGCGCCCAACCGAACAATGCCACAAGGGAGAAAATGGCAAACGGGCCTCCCGACCTGACTCGACCCGAACAAAATGGCCCAACTCGACCTGAACACGCCTGGTCAGGTGACCTCACATGGCGTGCCCGACAAAACTATGCCACAAGGGAGAAAACGGAAAACGGGCCACCCGAACGTGCATAAGACACCCGGGAAGTCACAACTTAACAACACTGATATGAGCGCCCTCGAATGAAATGACCTGACTCGAACCGAATGCGCCCAGTCGGGCGAGCTAACACGGCATGACACGGTGCGTCTGATCGAACGATGCCACAAGGGAGCAAATAGAAAACAGGCTACCTGAATGTGCACAAGGCACCTGGGTGGTCACATCTTAGCAAAACTGATACGGCCGCCCTCGAACAAAACAACCTGACCTGAACAAGCCCATTTGGGCGACCTCACATAGTGTGACACGGCGCGCCCAACTGAATGATGCCACAAGGGAGAAAACGGCAAACGGGCCGCCTGAACGTGCACAAGGCACCCAGGCAGTCACAACTTAGCAAAATTGATATGGGCGCCCTCGAATGAAATGGCCCAACCTGAACGCGCCCGGTCGAGCGCCCTCACACGGTGCACCTGACCGAACGATGCCACAAGGGTGCAAACAGAAAACGGGCCGCCGAAACGTGCACAAGGCACCTGGGTGGTCACAACTTAGCAAAACTGATACGAGCGCCTTCGAACCAAACGGCCCAGCCCGAACGCACCTGGTCGGGCGACCTTACATGGCACGATAGGGCGAATGATGCCACAGGGGAGAAAATGACAAATGGGCCGCTCGAACATGCACAAGGCACTCGGGTGGTCACAACTTAGCAAAATTGATACGGGCGCCCTCGAACGAAACGACCCGACCCGAAAGCACCCAGTCGGGTGACCTCACACGGCGCGACATGGCGCACCTAACCGAATGATGGCACAAGGGAGAAAATGACAAATAGGCCACCCGAACATGCACAAGGCACCTAGGCGGTCACAACTTAGCAAAACTGATACAGGCGCCCTCGAACAAAATGGCCCAACCTGAACGCGCATAGCCGGGCAACCTCACATAGTGCGACACGACGTGCTTGAATGATTAATGATGCCACAAGGGAGAAAATAGAAAACAGGCCACCCAAACGTGCACAAGGCACCCGGGTGGTCACAACTTAGCAAAAATGATACGGGCTCCCTCAAACGAAATGGCCTGACCCGAACGCGCCCAGTCGGGCGACCTCACACGGCGTGGCCGACCGAACGATGCCACAAGGGAGAAAATGGAAAATGGGCCGCCCGACCATGCACAAGGTACCCGATTGGTCACAACTTAGAAAAACTAATACGGGCACCCTCGAACGAAACGGCCCAACCCGAACGCACCCGGTCAAGGGACCTCAGACGACGCGACACAACACGCCCGAATGATTAATGATGCCACAAGGGAGCAAACGGAAAATGGGCCACCCAAACGTGCACAAGGCACCCGGGTGGTCATAACTTAGCAAAACTTATATGGGCACCCTCGAAAAAAATGACTCGACCCGAATGCGCCCGGTCGGGCGACCTCACACGGGGCGACATGGCGCGCCTGACCGAACGATTCTGCAAGGGAGAAAATGACAAATGGGCAGCACGAACGTGCACAAGGCGCCCGGACGATCACAACTTAGTAAAACTGATACGGGCGCCCTCGAAAGAAATGACCCGACCTGAACGCGCCCCGTTGGGCGACCTCACATGGCACGACACAACGTGCCCAAACGAACGATGCCACAAGGGAGAAAACAGAAAATGGGCCACCTGAATGTGAAAAAGGCACCTGGGCAGTCACAACTTAGCAAAACTGATACGGGCGCCCTCGAACTAAACGGCCTGACCCGAACGCGCCCGGTCGGGCGACCTCACACGGCGCGACATGGCGCGCCCAACCGAATGATGCCACAAGGGAGAAAATGGCAAACATGCCGCCCAAACGTGCACAAGGCACCTAGGCGGTCACAACTTAGCAAAATTGATACGAGCGCCCTTGAATGAAACAGCCTGATCCGAATGCGCCCAGTAGGGCGACCTCACACGGCACGACATGGCGCGCCCAACCGAACGATGCCACAAGGGAGAAAACGGAAAACGGGCCACCCAAACATGCACAAGGCACCTGGGCGGTCACAACTTAGCAAAACTGATACGAGCGCCCTCAAACGAAACAGCCCAACCCGAACGCGCCCGGTCGGGGGACCTCACACAGCGCGGCACAGCGCGCCCGAACGATTAACGATGCCACAAGGGAGAAAATGGAAAATGGGCCACCAACACATGCACAAGGCACTTGGGCGGTCATAACTTAGCAAAACTGATATGGGCACCCTCGAACGAAATGGCCCGACCCGAACGCGCCCGATCGGGGGACCTCACACAGCACGACATGGCGTGCCCGACCGAACGATGCCACAAGGGAGAAAATGACAAATAGGCCGCTCGAATGTGCATAAGGCACCCGGGTGGTTAGAACTTAGAAAAAATGATACGGGCGCCCTCGAACAAAACGGCCCAACCCGAATGTGCCTGGTCGGGTGACCTCACATGGCGCGACACAGCGCGCTCGAACGAATGATGCCACAAGGGATCAAACGGCTAACGGGCCACCCGAATGTGCACAAGGCACCTGGGCAGTCACAACTTAGAAAAATTGATATGGGCACCCTCGAACGAAATGGCCCGACCCAAACATGCCCGGTCAGGCGACCTCACACAGCGCAACACGACATGCTCGACCGAACGATGCCACAAGGGATCAAACAGCAAACGGGCCGCCCGAACATACACAAGGCACCCGGGCAGTCACAACTTAGAAAAACTGATATGGGCACCCTCGAAAAAAACGACCCGACCTGAACGCTCCTGGTCGGGCAACGTCACACTGCGCGACACGGCGCACCCTACCGAATGATGCCACAAGGGAGAAAACGGAAAATGGGCTGCTCGAACATGCACAAGGCACCCAGGCGGTCACAACTTAGCAAAATTGATACGGGTGCCCTCAAAAGAAATGGCTCGATCTGAACGCGCCCAATCGGGCGACCTCACACGGCGCGACACGGCACGCCCGACCAAGCGATGCCACAAGGGAGAAAACGACAAACGGGCTGCCCGAACATGCACAAGGAACCCAGGCAGTCACAACTTAGCAAAACTGATACGAACGTCCTCGAACAAAACGGCCCGGCCCGAACGCGCCCGGTCGGGCGACCTCACACGGCGTGACACGGCAAACGATGCTCTTATAGGTAAATTTGGGCACCATTCCCAATGACCTGGTTAACTGGGCATCATCTCCAGGACCGATGATCAAAGGGTCTATCATTCCCTATCATCTCAGTTGCTATATGCCCTAAGACAGGAAACATTCATGAATCAAACAAGATTTTCATCAAATCAAGGCTTTTCCATGGTTTGAAGCTTATTATTAAACATGTGGGAGCTCACCAACGCAGGCTCTAAGGGGCCTAAGTGCGTTGTATATGCAGGTAGCCCCATTCAAGGCTGCTCTGCAAAGCACTTCCCAACATTCAAAGGTGTGTTGGTCAGATTGGGAGCGAAATTCTCATTGTTCCGGAATATCCAATTGGCCAGTGTCTTCTAGAAGGGTTCACATGTGTCAAGCTTCGGATCCAAGTGTCCATTTGACATCTACATGAATGGAAACATGTCTTGCCTATTTTTGGAATGTTATTGATTAAAAAACTGCCTACAGTTCCTCTATAAATTGAACACAGATCTAAGTGTTTGGGAGGAAGGATTTGAGTAGGGAAATGCTGAAGAATTTTCAATAGAGAATTTGATTTGTGGAGCTACTGCTGGAGAGACTTATGTTGTTATGAGACTTGGGAAATTTGCTGGAAGGTTACGATGAATCAGTCACTTGGTTGTAACCTCTCCTTCTATCATCAATAAAGGTACTTCTTGTTTTTCCCTACATGCATCCATGTTTACTTTGATTTTCCATGTTGTAAAATCTTGGTTGATGAATGTAGTTTATGCTTAATTGATTTGGCTAATTAACTTGAATAGATATCTATATTATTGCACCTTCTTCTGTTTCAGTGTTCTTTCTTGCAGGAAGCATTCAGATATTTGAAACCACTTGAATTTGAAGCTGTAGTGGAAGCGACAGAAAGGATCCATTTGGAAGCGACCGAAACAAGTAAGCATCCAATCCTCTCTGTGTATCTGTTCTGAGTTAGGAAAAATGGTAGTGCAGTCTTTCACTTGTTGTTCTAGACTAGACACCGGTCTATGGAAGCGTAGTTTATTCGTAGATTACAATTTTGACCCAACAAACCGGTGACTCCACTAGGGATAATTTCTCTTGATTCTTGGTGTTTTAGTCTCTGATCTGCTTTCTAAATCCAGCCAGTAGCTATTTCACATAAAGATTAGACTTTTTCAGAAATTAATTTGCAGAGTTAGTGAGCCAAAAGGTAGTTTTTTCTTTGTATACTGCGCTCAATGCACCCTTGGTCAGGGAACAGTGCTTTGCAGAGCACTGTCTCCCTTGTCAGCCTATGTTGCAGAGCACTGTTTCCTTTTGGAGACTGCGTTGGATCCTGAAAGGAACAAATCCCCTTGAATCTGACTCTGTATTTTGCTTCAGTTCTGTTTGCTGATTTTTTCTGAAAATTTTAATGTTTTATTGACCAGTAGCCCTATATATTTCTTCTCCTTTGATTGAAAATTTGTTCAATGTTGTTTTAAAAAAAAAATTCATTATCATTGACAAGTTGATTTGAAAGTACTTTTTATGGTCGCATTAAGAATCGTTTGCTTTCGAAATAGGAAATTGTCGTAAAATCTTCATTTCCTTGATAGGAGAAATTGTTGTTGAAATCTTCGTTTTTCCTTCAAAAGAGAAATTTTTGTTTGTATTCTTCATTTCTCTAAAGTAAAAATCATTTCAATTATTGATGTAGTACACCTAGTTTCTTTTCTGCATTTCATAACATTAAGGAAACTGAAAAGAAAAACTTGCATTTGCATGTAAGATTCTGTGTTTTTTGCAAAAGGAACATTAGGAAATCTGCATTTAGTTTGAGATTCATTGATTTTATTTTGTTCATTGATTTGTTTGCTCTCAAATTATTTTCTCTCTTTCCTTAGTAGCTAGGTCTTTCATTGAAAAAGCTGAAAGTGAAAGTTTGTTTATCATTCTTAGCTTGCATTTTAGGAATTTTATATACATCATCATGCTGAACCTGAAAGGTAAACTGTTAAGCCAAATCAACATAAAAGAAATCTTAGTTTACGTAACAACGCTTTGGAACATTAACGATAACATTTAGAGGTCTAGGCTAGAGACGTGTTCCAGCATCGTAAAACATAGCAGATGTCGTTAACTTGTCTGCAATACATTCCGAGTGTGATACCTCACTCCACGTACATAAGTATATCGTAGCTCATCCATGTAATTTCGAGTATATCAGGCAGTGTTACAGTACGATAAGTATAAAGGGGTGCTCTCACTGTGTAGTTTCGCATCAGACAGCACTAATACGGATTTGGGCCTCCACGTACCTTTGGGTATATTTGGGAGGATAAATTTTAGGTGCTATCCATCCATAGTGAACTGAGTCGGCTGCCTTGAAATTGTGATACACCGAACAGAGCATTCGGGAAGATTACCTGCCTGTACTTCCTGGTTTACTAGGAGGTATCCTACAGTTCACAGTTTCCTAGTAAACCATTTTTCCTAGCATTACCCTCTTTTTTTTTATTTGTTTTTGGATAAAATAAATCAGTAATCGTGGAAGAAAACAATCCTACCCCCTATTGTTCACGTAGATTAGCTCTGAAACCACCTTTACCACCAGAATTTATTTCTAGTGGACGAATGCAATCACGATTTGCTGAATCAAGTACAATTCGCACCTCTAGCGAAACATCATCATCTCAACTAGAGTTAGCTCAAATTGTTTCCACACATCCCGATTCGTTTATTTTTTTTGAAACAATGTCTTCATAGACACATGTGGTCACGATCCATTCAATCGCTGAGACCATACCTCCTGGACCCGAAGTTTTTCAATCACAAATTGATCCAGACCCTGTCTTTTCTTTGCCAGAAAATCTGAGTCCTGAACAGCCAGAATTTGTTCCTACTTTGGTCACTCCACAAAAATTTGTAGCCATTGAAACTCCTATATCACATATTCAACCATCTGAAATATATTTTGGGCCTGAAGGTGAAGTTCTTCCTCCTAGTTTAATCGCAATTGAAGAAATCCCTCAACCTGATACACCTTTAAGTCAAACCCACTTTGGGGGAGACCTTTACCTATAGCAGTCATTTCCTTAATCGTTTCCATCTGCTTTTGTTGATCCTATTTCCATTCAATCACACGTTGATTTCGGAAGGTATACATTTGGTCATACAACCATGTCTGAACCAACATCTTCGGTTGGGTCTGCTATTCCAATTACGTCAGTGCCTACCCTCACTACTCCGTCGATGTTCACAACCTCACCAGAGTCATATTTGCACGATGGCCCTTCGGTCCCAACAGGTTACAAATCATTATCTAACACTTTCTCTGGTGCATCTTCAAGACCATGGTCGTTACCAATGTCATCATCTGGTGTTTTAACTGGTAGTGCTATAGTTAGTATTGAACGACTTGATTCATTAAATCCATCATCAAGGCAATATCAAGCCGGTCATTATGGGTCAATTCCTTTAAATACCATATCAACTGGACTTCCTGCATTCGGTGAACAATATTTTCCGTCTTATTATCCTCCTTATGCTTGGGGGAAAGCTATGGTTACCCAATATGACCGTACTCAGTCACATTTTGGTCAAACTAATGTTGGCATGAATGTTGGTCAATGGCAACTCACTCTGCCTATCGAACCAAAAACAATTGTCCAATCGTATCAACCAATTCAACTTGTTACAACCAGTTCAATACCACTTGTTAATACATCTATACCCCTGTTACAGAATCAAAATCTTGTACATCAACCTTATCAGGTGAGTTCTTCAACTCAATATAAAAATCCTTTGGTTATTTTACAACAACCTATATCAGGGATCATTTATTCACAAGTTGGTCCACCATTTTATGGGATGTCACAAACACAATCTGGTTATACATATCAACCGAATCCAACTTATACTCATTTGGGTTATAATCTTGGTGGACAAACCCCTTGGCAGCCACAAGCAAAAATTCCTCAAACATCATATCAACAGGTACCATATCTAGGTTTTGGTCAATAGAACTCTCAAGTGTTTTCTATGCAAAACAACCACTATCTGGGTTACCAACAACAAATCCCATATGTCGGTGCTCAAAGACCTGTTGCCCAAGCATGTAATATTCCAAATCTGGAATTTTCTACAACAATAAGAATACCTTAAGGTATTCCAAATTTGGAGAAAAAAAAGTGATCATATGATATAATGTATTTAAACACATAGATTTTATAAAACAATCACAACAACAAACTATGCCCTTTTACAATGTCATCGAGTGGAGAAAAGCAGCAGTTTTGGCCCCAAAACGTTATTTTTTGAATATATGAGTTATAACAGTGAAAAATAACGGTTTTTTCCCTTAGAATAGACAATATAAAACATTCATTAAAAATATTTTCAGAAAAAAATGCCTTTAGCATAGTTAAACAAGCCTCCCATGCTCAAAACAACTAGAAATTGCCAAAACCCCAACACTGCAAAATGTCGAAGTTGCTGCATAAGATACTGTGAAGTATAAAGAGAGATTAACTTAGAAAATGGAGAAATATATGTGATAATATTATTATAATACTCAATGAAGCATAAAATCAGAGATATAATCTCTTTTACACAGATCCAAGAATACCCGGCAAGGGTTTCTTGACAGAAAAGATGTACAAGAGGAAACTGATGCAAATCTATGGCTGAATAATGCTATATGGCTGAAGCTCTACACTATATGTTTGAACAAGCAAATAAATGGCTGTAGATGTTGCTCCTAGCTTTCCCAAAGAAAGGCTGATCCTCCTCTTGGGAAACTAGCTCCTCCAAATGGGGTTTTAACCCCTTCCACTGCACACCTTAAGAAATAACGCAGTTTTCTGAAGGGAATGCATATTTTCTGAAGGTAGATGCTTGGCCCAACACTAGGTAGTGGAAAATTCATATCAAAAACCTCCTCTTAGATTTCTTGAACAAGATCTCCAAGAAAGAGTAGGGAATCCCCACCCGGGCAAACCCTTGCACTAAGCAGTGCAACAACTTAGCTAAATAGCCAAGTATGCAGGAAGTCTAAGTAGACCTCATGAAAATATAATCTCCAATATGATACATGCTTTCCATCTCTTTTATTATATAATTGATGAGCTTCCTCACCAAGGGTCCCACCCACTATGAGGTTGCTTCCATGCAAAGGATCCTCCACAAAAATTGCACTGTCCAACAAGATGGTGCAATGTATCTAGACAGCTTTGTTGACTTGGTCAACCCTGAATGATTCTTCATGCCTTGTCCCTTTTCACACTCAAGGTGCCTTCATTTTATGTAGCTGGATTGATCTCTATTCACATTGAGCTTGCTTTATTTAGAATCCACTTCTTTGTGAATAAATCATGTTGACTTGGTTAAAATTGACCTTGTCCACATAGTTTAGACCTTGTTCACACATTTTGATGCTTGAATTGGTTATTTCATGATCCCCTTTCACATTAGAGAGGATTTTTATTCATACATTGAGTAATTTAAGAGCCTCCTTGCTCAATTATTCATGCATCTAGATTTCAAAAGAAAAATTAATATTCCAATTAGCTGAAGCTAATTTAGGAATATTATAGTCTCCCTCTCCCAAATTTTGCTTGTCCTCAAGCAACTGCAAGGGTGCTGCAAAATCTCCCCTCTTCCTCTTGTGGCCCTTTCATCCGATAGTCTCCTCCATTGCTTCAGAACTTCTGCAAAAATTCCATCTCCCAATGGCTCCTCCCAAATGTGCAAGTTAGCCCTTGGTGAATAAACCCAATGGCTCTCATCATGAAAGAATGGAAGGTTGTTATGGAAACCTTCTTGTTGACCTATGGCCTCCTCAAGATAGAAGTGATGACAAACTTGGGGAATTTCATCATCAATGGAGGTATCCCTCCTCCATGCTATCATCCAAATAAAATGAATCACCTTCCAGCTTGGTAATTCATAGAAAAGCTCCTCCCAATTTCTCATGAGAGGCATGCCCCAAGTGCTCCAACCAAACATATGGTCCACATCATGCTCCCAATTGGGGTTCCCATGTTTTGGCCAGATTGGCAAGACCAAAAGATGAGACAACATCAGAACCACTTTTGGGCCCTAGGATCTAGCCCTCCTGGACCCGGAGAGGGATCTCTCCAATAAAGAAAAGAATGATGTATCTTTGAGAGCTCAAAATGAGATGTTAGGCTAGGTATGAAGCACAAAGGGGGGTTTTAAATGATTTGGTTGGTTGGTTGCTGGGTGGGTTAGGAGACCATAAACTGAGAAGGTAATGGGAGAAAAGGAACAAGGCAGCGGGATATTTCAGCAAAGGGGATAGGCCAAGAAAGTGCCATCCATTGGGCTATTGAGTCAAGAAAGGATTTACTTGTAGTCAATGTGCAAGCTTTCAATTGGGCTAGTCATCTAGAGCATTTGGATCTTGAAGGAGATATTTGGAATGGGACATTAAGGACAAAAAATGAAAGGAGGAGAACCAACCAACTCTGTCTATAGATCAGACCAGAGGTCATTTAACTCCAGGCCTGCTTGGACAGAATTAGAGGCAAAACAAGGGATCTTGGAAGGTTTACTGGTTGCGCAAGGATCCTAGTGGACAGGGCTAACACTAATCCCCAGTGTTCCCAAACCTTCCAGCTAAATCCTACCAAGAACATCTAAACATGGACTTCATCAATTCATACATCAGAGAGAAGGCAATATCATCCACTACACTGGTTAAATCAATTGAAATCAACATTCAGATACACATATAAGCAGAAAAAATTGAGGTAGGGAGAGCAGGAAACATAGGGCACCTAACAAGGGTGAATCCTATGTTATATTTCTGTTGCCTACCAGCAGAAATGAAATGAAACGGCACATAACATGAGAGCGAGTCAATCACAAATACAGAGAAAGAGGAAACATCACCAGCTGCTTTAGATCAGGATCCAAAGAAACATGCTTGTCATATTAAAACAACACCAATCAGGTACATCATTGCCCACAGCTTGAACATTTAGTCTGAATATATCAAATCTCAGCCTATCTTACAATATACAAAGAGATCTTGTCTTAAGAGGAAAATACTTTCATTTCACTGATATCTCATCAACAACCATTACAATGTTTCCTTCTGTGCTTTATAGCAGATGGTGGATAGAAAATCGACTGAGAAGGTAGGTGAACATTGAATGTAACATTTAAACACAACAATGAATGCAGGGCCGAAACCCATTTTGCTTGACATGCTGTATATTTAATCTCTGTCACCTTCCTTGTGAGAGAATGATCTGCTCCAGATTTGATCTTGATATATTTTGGCTAAAGTACTCCTGGATGATTTGAACAAAAATGAAATAAACTGCTAGGAACGTCTGTCTCATAAATGTCTGACTGTTTTTGAGCTATAGTTAGGGCAGAAATTCTTTCAGGGACATGGTGTGTAATAAAAGCAATATGGGTGACTTGTACTTGATGAAGAAAAACATTCTGCCGGTGAATAAACACTGATGGTACCTGCTACTGTGTTCAAGATCCTATAGATCGATCTTGGGGGTCTTCAACTGCTACTTTGACCCCTAAACTTCGGATTAAAAGCTCAAGATCTTCATAAGCTCGCTTTAATCTTCCTTTTTCTCTGCACTGAAACACTCTGCCACTCCATTTTCTTCTGACAGGGTAGCTTGGGTTTTAATGGTGACAGGAGATTCGCTGCAGAGTTCGCACTCTGTTCCTTTAATGAACATCTCGTCTCCACCTTCCCGGGCCTTCGTTCATAAATCCAGCCGCTGTGGATGATCTTCCTCGGATTTAGTTGTCTTGGTAGCATAGAAGTTTATCATGGTGGCCGTTCTTTCTTTATATCCCTGCAAGAACATGAAAACTGTGAAGAAATCCATGGACGAGGGTGGCGGGTGATATGGATGGATGAAACGGACGTGCAGGTGGGGACATGGTGAAAAAACGTAGTGAAGTGATGAAATATGGGAGGTAGATGCGCAGCGAAAACAATTTGCATGGGAAAACCACGTAAAAATGACTTCGGAAACAAATATATGCAGTGAGACATGCAGGCGTACGACAAGGACACGTGGAGGTGACGTAGCATGACTGGGGGATAAAGAACAGTCAACAGTGAAGGACAAATCTGGGCCGTCAATCGTGGCGGAGATCGACGGCGGAGGACGATGGATGGCAGGCCAGGACCTGAGCTATCGCGCGCGCTACTTCATTAAACATCGTGCATCTTGGGCGGGCGATGGCCATTGGATGGCCTGCTCCAGATCGGACGGTAGACGATCATTTCGCTGGGCGCCCACGTCCGACAGATAATGCGCGGGGGATGACTTTAACAGGCGGGAAAAGTGGTTTGGGAATCGTACAGGAGGACAGGTGGCGAAAGGTGAGTGGAATTGCTGGCCTCCGGGGAAAAACCACCAAGCGCGCGAGGGTGGTGCGGAATAAACTGGAGGTTTGTGAACAGCGAAAGTGGAGAGTGGGACCACCGTGGCGGGTGGTTTCCGCGCCGTTAGATCTGGAACAGATCAACGGTGGAAAATGCGCCTGAAGTGCTCTGGCTATGAACCCTTGATCTGTGGATTTAAACGGACGGTGGGGATGAACTGCGGGGGACCAAGGTGTACGGGCACGGGAATTTTGGAGCGACCCCACATAGTAAATAACAACCGTTCGATCGGGTTTTCCCACATCCGGAGGAGTCAACTGCGGGGGTTCCATGGTTTGACTCTACGGACAGAGAAAAACCCCCGTAAGGGCACGGCGCCAGGTCTTATGGAAAAAGGTGCGGAGGCTAATGGGGAAGGGGCTAAGGCCTCATATGTGAAATGTATGTATTTTTACTCATTTTCAATGCAATTTGGGGCCAGCCAGGGGTAACGATAGGGCAAAGAAAGGTAGGAAAGGCCAAAATAGGGGCAGGGAAAGGATTTCAAGGGGGTTTCTAGGAATTTGAGG
Organism: Pinus albicaulis; assembly: GCA_034641835.2. Lineage (NCBI taxonomy): Eukaryota > Viridiplantae > Streptophyta > Pinopsida > Pinales > Pinaceae > Pinus > Pinus albicaulis. The sequence goes on from JAXQQM020082139.1 coordinate 133,392, forward strand.
ATAAGGAAGGGGGGAAACTTGGGGGGGGGAGGAGAAAGGGAGAATTGTGGTATTTGCAGGGATATGAGGGGTGATATAGGCCCTTTTGAGAAATGGAACAGCAGATAGAATTTATATAAGGCAAAGCACTCATAGGCTTCAAGGAGAACGAGTTTTCAAGGGAAAGACATTCCTTGAAGTCTCCAAAACAATTTAGCCCCCAGCTTGCTTGTCAAGAATTTCATATGGGGGGCTAACACTCCCCTTGGAACATGTAGTGCAAAAAAAGTGGGGACTTTCTTCCCCCAAAGACACATCAGGCAAGTGTGCCTCACCTCCAACTATGCCTCCCATAAAGATAAGAACATCTTCAGCATGTTGGATCATAAGTAAGATCATGCTAGCTTCCATATACAATAAGGGAGAAGGACAATGGTCCCTCATGTGCAACCAGCGTAGTTTTCCTCCTAACTGCCATAGGATATGATATGACAAGACTTCTCCCCAACACTTGTTTCTGCCCCATCCTTCTTGCATGCTTGGAGAAGGTGTATGATATTTGGTGTTGATGAATCACACCATGAGGAGTACATCATCTTTCCAAGATCTCCCAAAGAGTGGCCAACATCACCATTGGTCATGGCCCAAGGTGGCTCATGAAGCTCATCAGAAAAAGTGCCCCCTCTTGGAGATAATAGCTGAACATGAGATTTAAGAAAATGCAAGTATATAATAAATACATCATGAGATTCAACAATACAATGTTTATCATACACTTGTTTAAAATCAGCAAGGTAGCTCATGGATGAGCTCCCTCTCACACTCAATACATAAGGAGATGATAATGATAACTCTTCCCAAGAGCTATGTTCCTCCTCAAGCAGCAAATTATCCATGCACATACTCATATGAGAGTGCATCTCCTTTCTGAAATTTTCCCACATGAATCCATCTAATATAGTATGACATGTTTTAATGAAACTAGTGGGATTTGAAAGCAAGACCTCATAGGTTGTGTTAAGTAGTTTTTCCTTGAGCTTGGAATCTTTAGTTAAGTAGATCTGATCATGAACATAAATGATTCCACTAACTACTTTATACTTTCCATCCATTGCTTTCCCATCAATAACCTCACATGTGACTAGGTCCTTAGAATATTCCATCAAGAGTTGGGACTCCCAATAAGGGTCTAGGCTTCCCAACATTGACAACGTTGTAGAAATCTGAAAAGATGCATTTTTCATATGATGGCTCTCCACCTTGACATGCTTGATGTCAAATTAACATGTTGGAGTATTCCCAACTTTCTTTTGTTTCCCCTCTTGTAGCTGATATTTCTCAAGACAAGATTGAAGTTTAGGAAATTTAGCCTCCACTTGAAAGGTTCTCTTTCTCAAAAACTTCCACAATTTTTCTCCTGCATACAAAAATGAAATTAATTTTTTGTTATGTTCAGAAATATTCATTATATATTGGAGTATCCTTTTCTGCCCCAAAGCTATGGAGTAGCCTTTTGATACCATGCTCATATCAGCACAAATTTATGAATCTATTCCCTCCAACGTAAATAGATGAATGGAAGAAAGCAAGGTAAATTGAAGAAATTTGCCTAGCCTCCCATCAATGATTTTGAGCACTGTAGTGCCTCCTTCCAAGGTTCCCTCTCCAAAAAAATATGTTGCTGCTGCTTATAGTTGAGATAACGCTTTAGTTTCCCTCCAATCAGGAGGTCTTCTTGCTGAAATGCCTCCTTGCAAAGAGGCACCAAGGCATAGAGTATGATGTGAATGTAGGTGGAAAAATTTGCCCCTACCTTTGTTGCATAGATCCTCTTGCCTTATTTTCTCTTTCAAACTTTGAGATAGAGAAGGGTATATGCTCTTCATCTCATGATGCCAATCCTCCTCTCTTCCTCCTCCTATCTTCAAGATCTCATCATTTGGAAATGAGGGTACATGCTGCTCATGTGTTTTTCCAAGAGCTCTATGTGTGAGATCTTTTGGAACTCCTTGCAAGAGTGCAAGAGTTTCTTTCCTTGGATCAAGTGCTCCATTATTTTCTTCATTTGGTGTTTGAGGTGCTCTTATTATGACTGCATTATCTTGACCTGCCTCTCCTTCCTCTTCTTCACTAGTTGAAGTTACCTTCCCCTCAACAAGAGGCCTTAGATCTTGGTCCTCTTTTGAAGAAAGAATCTTCATGTCTTCATTTTGAGAAGGAGGCCCTTCATCCAAAGGTGATCTTGCCCTTGGAAAAGCATCAAACAAGATCACCTCCTCTTCATTGGTTTTTAGAAATGGAGTTGGATAGATAGACCCTCCCAACTCATGCAAAAGTTTTGTTTGATGTGGGTTGATAGTTGCAATAGAGTATGTTTCACATGAAATATCATCAAACCTCTCTACTAATATTTCAATGAAATTTGCATAAGTAGATGTATTTTCATTCTTTAGGGAAAATGATTCAAACAACCACCAAGCACAGGCCTTACCCTCAAAATGCAGCGCTGCTACTTTGATGGCCTCAAATTCTGAAACTTGATGTTGCTGCACAAAAGTGTCTAGCTCCTTCACCCAAGCCCTAGCTGGACATATAGGTGATCCATCAAAGGTGGATAGAAATAATCTACCCTCACCCTTCTCCTTGCTCCTTGTGCTCTTTTCCTCCTTCATTTGAAAAAACCCTTGGAAGTTCAAGTGACCTTTGAACTCCTCGAATTGATCTTCATATTCCTGCAAATAATCACCAAGAGTATCTTTCTTTGGCACATCTCCTTTCTTCCTCTTCATGAAGAAATTGCTGATAGAACGTGGTAGATCCGATGATATGGCTAAGTGCTCATATCCACAAGATGAGGACTTATGATTTTCCTCCTGTATGGATTTGTGTGAGGGATCTCCATGTGTTTCCGTCCTCATTTCTTTGATCCCCTCGCTTTTGCCCTGCAGACTTGAAAAGAGAAGTTTTAAGAACCTCTTTTCTCTAGAAAACAAGGGTTTTCTCTGATTTCTTCTGAAAATATACTTCTCCCCATGAGAAGACTCCATAATTCTTGAGCTCACAGGCTGAGCCAAGATTGTTGCTCTGATACCACTGTAATATTCCAAATCTAGAATTTTCTACAACAATAAGAATACCTTAAGGTATTCCAAAGTTGGAGAACAGAAAGTGATCATATGATATAATTTATTTAAACACATAGCTTTTTTAAAACAATCAAAGCAACAAACTATGCCTTTTTACAATGTCACCGAGTGGGGAAAAGCAGCAGTTTTGGCCCCAAAATGTTATTTTCTGAATATATGAGTTATAATAGTGAAAAATAACGGTTGTCTCCCTTATAATAGACAATATAGAACATTCATGCAAAATATTTTCAGAAAAAAATGCCTTTAGCATAGTTAAACAGGCCTCCCATGCTCAAAACAGCTAGAAATTGCCAAAACCCCAAGACTGCAAAATGTCGGAGTTGCTGCATAAGAGACTGTGCAGTATAAAGAGATATTAACTCAGAAAATGGAGAAATATATGTGATAATATTATTATAATACTCAATGAAGCATAAAATCATAGATCTAATCTCTTTTACACAGATCCAAGAAGACCCGGCAAGGGTTTCTTGACAGAAAAGATGTACAAGAGGAAACTGCTACAAATTTGTGGCTGAATAATGCTATATGGCTGAAGCTCTGAAATATATGGCTGAAAAATCAAATAAATGGCTGTAGATGATGCTCCTAGCTTTCCCAAAGAAATGTTGATCCTCCTCTTGGGAAACTAGCTCCTCCAAATGGGGTTTTAACCCCTTCCACTGCACACGTTAAGAAATAACGCAGTTTTATGAAGGGAATGAATTTTTGCTGAAGGTAGATGCTTGGACCAACACCAGGTAGTGGAAAATTCAGATCAGAAACCTCCTCTTAGATTTCTTGAACAAGATCTCCAAGAAAGAGTAGGGAATCCCCACCCGGGCAAACCCTTGCACTAAGAAGTGCAACAACTTAGCTAAACAGCCAAGTATGCAGGAATTCTAAGCAGACCTCATGAAAATATAATCTCCAATATGCTATATGCTTTCCATCTCCTTCATTATATAATTGATGAGCTTCCTCACCAAGGGTCCCATCCACTATGAGGTTGCTTCCATGCAAAGGCTCCTCCACAAAAACTGCGCTGTCCAACAAGATGGTGCAATGTATGTAGACAGATTTGTTGACTTGGTCAACCTTGAATGATTCATCATGCCTTGTCCCTTGTCACACTCCAGGTGCCTTCATTTTATCTAGTTGGATTGATCTCTATTCACATTGAGCTTGCTTTATTTAGAATCCACTTCTTTATGAATAAATCATGTTGACTTGGTCAAACTTGACCTTGTCCACATAGTTTAGACCTTGTTCACACATGTGGATGCTTGAATTGGTTATTTCATGATCCCCTTTCACATTAGAGAGGATTTGTATTCATACATTAAGCAATTTAAGAGTCTCCTTGTTCAATTATTCATGCATCTAGATTTCAAAAGCAAAATTAATATTCCAATTAGCTGAAGCTAATTTAGGAATATTACAAAGCAATTCCATCTTATCCTGGCTATGTTCAACCTGACCTTAATAGACAATTTCCTTTTGTTGCAACCTTGGAATTACCAGATTTAAAACTTTTAACCAATGATCCTATAAATTATGCTCCTTGGTCGCTGGTGATACCACATAAATTACCCTCCAATATTCCTAAATTCAATGGAAACCCTGGAGAAGACCCATCAACTCATGTTATGACTTATCATTTATGGTGTTCATCAAATTCCCTAAATGATGATTCTATTCAATTACGTCTTTTCCAGAGAATGCTCACAGGTTCAACAGCTAAATGGTACATTGAATTACGTAGAGCTTCATTTGAAAATTTCACTACTTTGGTTACTGTATTTTTGACCCATTTCCAGTTATCGATTAGATACGAAACTGGAATGGAACTCTTGACCAATCTCAAGTAGAGTAATGATACTCACATTTCAGATCATATTCATGAGTGGTGTCGCCGTCGCCGAATTGTTAAGACATTTTTTCCCGATTAGCTCCTTGCTGAATGGTTCATCAAATCCCTGTTACCATCTATAAAAGAGGATGTGGCTAAAGGTGGTGTTGTCACAGAAGAGAAATTTATCGCTCATGCCCAGTAATTATACTTGATTTATACTTATTCTGGCACGCTCTATGAGAAAATATCAAATGCACCGCGATCTAATTTCAATGTTCCTCCTCAAATAAAGGACTCTCATGCCGGAGACGGCTTGATAGGCACTGTAAATACACAAAACACTATTGCATCTGATCCTGCTCCTACTTCCGAAATAAATGCCATCTCATTTTAAAAAGGAAAAAGTGATAAGCAACCAAGAAGTAAGAAAAAGGGGAAATCAAAGAAAAAGCAGACTTCTAACCTACAGGAAAGATCATTTGATCAACCATCAGGACCACAGAAACCTCGTTATCCATACATAATCTATAACGAGGAAAATTTTGTTAGGGATTGTCCTCAACGTGCTAAAGTCTCAAAAATCATCAAGACTTCTCATGCATCAGCTATGTTGACAGACCCATTTCCAAATCCAGACGCAAATTTGGTTGCTACGGATCCAGCTCCTAGTTCCCAAGTGTTAGTGTTATCTACTACAAAACCTGTTGAGCCCCAAGATTGTGCTTTCTTTAATCTTACTTTACCTCATTTTCCTTTGTCCATTGTTATCCCAGACCCAATTGATCAATGAAATTAGTTAAAATTACTTTTAGAATGATATAACATGGCTAACTTGCTAAGTTTTGTGATTTTGTCATTATAATGCAAACTGGCTACAGAATGCAGACATTCCGTAGCTAACCGGAAATTCTGAAGCTGTCTTCACGTTCAGGCATGTTCCAGGTGTCCTCTCAAGAAAAACCACATATGGGTATATTCCACGTCATGTCCACATCATTCGTTGCTCACCATGAAGGAAGAATCGAATTCTGGACGTGGTTTTGGTATGTGGGAACTCATTTAACGAAGCAGACTTCTAATAGGATTGTCTTAGTCCAGATGTCCTTTTTCTCTTTACGTTGCCATCTTCAGAGTCCTAATGTGATTTTGATAAGGAAAGACAAGGATCCCTGTATTGTTGCAAGTTCTGTTATGTAAATTTTTTATAAAAACACTTGGGAAACCGAGAGATAGGCTAGATTTTGCTTAGATTTCATGCTATATTTCTGAAGACAGAGACTACTCTGTTTCAAGTTATTTTTCCTTTAATGAAGAAGACAACATTTCTTTGAACGCGTTGAGTTGATTTGGAGTTAGATTCCGTCTGGTGGTAGAGGGCCCCTACCTCCTGCACGACTTTACTTTCGTAATTTAGATAAGTATCTTAGTTGTTTTTACATTTTTGAAGTTTGAGTTCGTGGTGAATTTCATTATTTTTATAGTTATAATTGTTATAAGACTCTTCCAAAGAAGAAACTCTTCCAAAGAATCATGATAATGAATGGGAAATGGCTATGAGTGTTGTAGGATTTATTTTAATTTCTTTTTGATTACTATCCGCAGTTGAACTTTTACTAAACGACTCTTCCAAAGTCTTATGATGTCTAAGGTATGTTGTAATCTGCAAACCAATTGAGTTGTTTGTTGCACTATTGTATAATATTACTCTTGGCAGCCCTTCAAAAAATACGCAGTATGGGTAGGAGATAGCTGTGATGTCTTAGTTTTTAAATTTCTTTCAGTCTTTATGTTTGCATTTGCACTGAATTGTACATCCAGGATTTTTCTAAGAAGCTCTTCCAAAATACCAATCATGATGGACAAAACAGACTGTAGAATCCCATAGATTAATGCATGATAACTTATTTAGGGTACTCCGGAGTCAAATTGCATTCAATTCATGCTCTGTTATTTTGTTTTAAGTTTGATAATGGCTTGTTATTTCAGCACTGTTTCTTGTAGAATAATGATATTCTAGTTCAGATTTAGCTTAGCTCATTGTATTTACATTCCACAATTAGTTGTCATCCACTACATATTAGATTACATTAGTTGTTAAACTTAACAATACAACCTTCATTATTTACAAAACCTCTTCTTGTTCCAAATCTATAACTGATTCATAACCATATGAACAGAAGACAATATCATTTCAAGGCCTGAAGTACTTTTGCAACTTCTTTACCACTTCATAAACAAATACTTTTCTCAAAAGACTACTTTAAAAATAAATCTATAACTCTTGAATAAGGTTTAGTAATGTTAAACTAAGTTGCAGAATAGAGTTAGGAACTATTCTTAGAGTAGAGATCTTATGATGGTACCAATATTTTCCTCCAAATATGTTTCAACAAATCTGTAATCATGGATAAAATGTTGTCTCATTATAAGCTGATTGTTTAATTATTTAGTTAGGAGAATTTGTATACTTAGCTGACCACTTCTCAAGCTCTCCCAAAATACCTTTGATAAAAGAATTGGACAAGTTAAGTTTATGTTTTGATTCATTTTCTTGAAGTCATTATCAAACTTGGTATTCTGCTTAGTCATAGTTCGGGTTTGATTTTGTTTCGGTATTTTTCATTTTGCATCTGTCATTGTCATCGACCAAATAGGCCACTCTTGGTACCCCAACAGTAGCTTCTTTCCACTAGCTTTTCAGTCATTTTCCTTGTGAACATAAAAACCATCAAAAGACCAAAAACATCATAAATCATCATAAAAGACCAAAAACATCATAAAACACTAAACACAATGCATTAGGAAACAAACACCTAGGCACATACAATGCACTTCACTTCAACAGTTTACCAACCCTGGTTGACAAATAAATGAACTCAATTTAGGAGACTAGGTTGAGCACAAACATTTTGGCGCCGTTGCCGGGGAAGTGAAAACTAGGTAACCTTTGTTTCTTAATTCCCAAAAACAATTATATGCGTAGAGAAGATTTGAGAGTAGTTATAAGCAAGGAAAAGCAGAGAATTGATTCCTGAACACCATAACTCCACCCCAGACAGAGCTGATACCTTCAGCAGAACCCACATTCCATCCTTTACTGATCCTAGACTTCTACAAGACCTAAGATCAGATATTCCATTAGAGAGACCTTCCACTTCATCCACTTAACCTGTCTTAGAAGAAAAGCCAAGGACTCCTGTTAGGGACACAAAATTTCCTACTACTACAGAGGAACTAACCATGGCAGAAGAAGGAGGAGGAGGAGTCTTTAATGGAGAACACACATTATTTGGAGGGGGTAGAGGTAGAGGTAGAGGAGAAGGAGGTAGAGGTGCAGATGGAGGAAGAGGTAGAAGAGAAATAGGAAGCTCTTTTGGGTTTCCTATAATAGATGAAGAAACCAATACAACCATGAAAAACATTTCACCCTCTGTCCTTCCAAACTTCTATGGACTTAAAACTGAAGATCCCGAAACCTTCCTATTTGAATTTGAAATCCTGTGTAGAACTTATGACTACTTACAAGATGCTCAAAAACTTAAACTATTTCCTTCAACATTGAAAGGAGCAACATTGAAGTGGTTTATGAGTTTGATCAACAGTTCTATTAGGACATGGGAAGACATGAAACAAGCATTTCTAGAGAGGTATCTGGATTATTGTATGCCAGTCAATCATAAGGAAGAAGTGTTTAAGATGTTACAAAAAGAAGATGAAAACTTAGAAGATTTGTTGGAAAGATTTCATTACAACATCAAAAGAGAAAAAATGGAAAACCTAGATCAAGACACCTTAAAAACTCTTTTGTTGAAAACAATTAGGGATGAATGGTTGGATATCCTTAACATGATGGGAAAAGGGGATATATCACAACTTACATTACCTGAAATATCTGAGTTATGTATCAACCTTTCCAGAGGGAAATCTAAAACTGTCAAAGGTCCAAGAGATTCCGCTCTTGCAAGGGCAAGTAAATCTGCTTCTGGGACAGTAAGTAGATCAGAAATAGGACATATGCTTGATGATTTTAAATCTGACATCTTAGGGAGTCTTAGTGAACAAATAGACACCCTCAAGATACAAAACAAGCAAAAGTCTGAATCTGATGCCTTGGCAATCTTTTGTCCCAAATGTAGAAAGAAACATGCCTTGAGAGAGTGTCCTTTGGATGTAAAAGTTGTAGAAACCTGTGTTATTTGTTCTGAAAAACATGAGACCAAGAATTGTCCTTCTCTTCCGGGTCTCAAAGCTGTCTTTCAGGAGGAAACTCCTACATATTCCATAGAGTCTCTCAATTTTGTATCTAGAAGGCCTTGGCAGGGACCTCAAACACAAGGATTCCATGATCAAATGTATAATCAACCTCCACCTTGGAATTCTTGGCAGCAACCTTGGCCTCAATTTCAAAATCAATCTCCAGCTTGGGCACAAGGATCACAAAGTCCCTATGGAAGATACTCCCCATACTATCAGTATCCACCATCTTATCCACCATACCCACATTTTTATTCTCAAAATCCTCAACAAAATTTTCCTCAAAATCTTCAACAAAATTTTCAACAAAATCCTCAACAACATCATCAGAACCTACCACATCAAAATCAACCACTTTCATTACCATTCCCTCAAAAATCAAATCAATTTCCTGCTTAACCCATACCAAATCCTAATAATAAAAATCCTTAGAACACATACATGATAGAAGGCCAACAATTTCCAACTTATTTAATTACTCCTTTAGACCTTAGTGATGTTCAACTTAGGTCTGGAATAATACTTGAAAAGAGGAAACCTTCTGTGATCATACAAGAACAGGATAACTCTAAGGAAGACTCTCTACGGGTGAATAAAAGTCTTGAGGGAGACACATCTTTTCAAGACCCAAACACTGAAAAATTAAAGCAAAAAGATCCAATAATTTCAACTCCTGTATTAGAGCAACCATCCACATCTACTTCTATACCTCCCTTTCCAGAAATATTACAAATTGATAGAGGTGTAGAAAAACAAATTATGGTGCCTAATTATGATTTCCTAGATGAGCCGAGAAATGTTTGCATTAAAATTCCATTATTACAATCCATCAAGGAAATTCCAATTTTAGCCAAAACAATAAAGGAGTTGAGCATGAAGAAAACAAGAAAAAGAATAAGAGAAACAGAAAATTCAACTGGTAGGAAAAATAGCGGACATTATGATGGGCAAGATTGCTATTCCAAAGTATCTTGACCCAGGAAATCCAGTTGTCAAAATTCACATCAATGGAATTGAAATTCAGAACACACTCATTGATTTAGGAGCAGCAATCAATATCATGAGTAGACAAATCATGGACAAACTAAAACTTCCTAATCTTCTCTTTACACCCACACTATTACAATTAGCAGACAGATCTGTGATCAAAACAGATGGGGTAATAGAAGACATTCTAGTGTCCCTAGATTCTTGGGAGTACCCTGTGGATTTCATGATCCTAACTCCTAAGAATAATCTAGGAGGCCATCCTGTTATATTAGGAAGACCTTGGTTGGCTACAGCTGATGCTTTTATTAGTTGTAGATCTGGTGATATGTACATCTCTAATGGTAGTTCAACTAAGAATTTCACTTTATATCCTCCAGCTAGGACAATTACAGATCTAGATGACACTCAATGGATAGAGGATGAGGAAGATTTACAACCTCTCTTCACAATTTCAGAAATTAGTGAAGATAATCAAATTCTGAATACTCTAGAAAACTTTGAATCCTCTCTAGAACATAAACATGAATCATTTCAAGAGGGATCCAACATTGAGTTTTTTTCATCAAGGCAGATGTCTCTTCATTCTATGGACAAATTTGGCAGCTCTACAAGTGAAATTTTTCCAGGCAAAACTTTGAACATAAACAAGAACCTAGAAAAATTTCAACAAGAAGAGTTAGTCAAAGTATTACAGAGACATTCTTCTGCATATGCATGGGAATACACTAACATGAAAGGGATAAGCCCCAAGACTTGTACTCATCACATCTATATAGAGGAAAATTGCAAACCAATCAGACAGCCTCAAATACGGATGAATCCAAATCTTAGGGAAATTGTTAAAGAACAATTGCAAAAATTGTTAAATGTTAATTTCATCTATCCTGTTTCAGATAGTCAGTGGGTTTATCCTTTGGTAATTGTGCCAAAGAAAAATGGAAAATGGAGGGTGTGTGTTGACTACCGAGAACTAAATAAAGCTACTCTTAAAGACCATTTTCCCTTACCTTTCATAGATCAAGTATTAGATACATTAGCTGGAAAAAAGTACTTTTCATTCCTATATGGGTTTAGTGGTTACAATCAAATCCAAGTAGCACTTGAAGATCAAGACAAAACCACATTCACCTGTCCTTGGGGTACCTATGCTTACCGAGTATTGCCATTTGGATTATGCAATGCACCTGCAACATTCCAAAGGGCAGTATTAGGAATTTTTTCGGATCTAATACATGATTGTGTAGAGGTGTACATGGATGATTTCATAGTTTATGGAAACTCATTTGAAGAAGCTTTAGACAACTTGGAAAAAATTTTAAAAAGATGTCAAGAAGCAAACCTTTCACTTAGTCATGAAAAATGTTTTATGATGTTTACTGAAGGTATTGTTTTAGGGCACCACATTTCAGGGGATGGGATTAGAGTTGATGAGTCAAAGGTTGAAGTCATCTCTAACCTATCTATTCCAAATTGTCAAAGAGATGTTAGAAGTTTTCTAGGATTTACAGGATATTATCGGAGATTTATAGAAAACTTCACCAAAATAGCATCTCCAATCTTCAAATTACTCACCAAAGATTGTGAATTCAAATGGACTTATGATTGCTAGTTAGCTTTTGAAACCCTGAAAACCAAAATTTCTGAAGCACCTATATTAAGGGGACCTAACTGGAATTTACCTTTTCATATCTCGACAGATGCCTCCGATACAACTCTAGGAGCAGTATTGGGGTAGAAAGACTTGATTCCCTATGCCATCTATTATACCAGTAAAGATTTGACTCCTGCAAAGTTAAACTATACTGAAACTGAAAAAGAGTTTTTAGTTGTTGTTCATGCCATAAAAAAATTTAGACACTATATAACAGGGTATGAAAATTTTATTCATACTGATCATTCTGCAATTAGATACTTAATGAAAAAATCAATCACTAATGGCAGAGTTATAAGATGGTTATTGCTCTTACAAGAATTCAACATTACTATTCTAGATAGGCCTGGAAAACAAAACACAGTAGCTGATTTCCTATCTAGACTCCAAAATATCAAAGATGACACTCCAGTTGAAGATAAATTTCCTGATGAGTATCTTTTTGCAATTTCTACTCAAACTCCATGGTTTGCTGATATTGCTAATTATTTAGTTTCAGGAAAATTTCCTTCAATTATGAATGCAAGGGATAAAAGAAAAATCATTTGTGATAGTGAAAAATATTCATGGGTCGCTAATGAGTTGTACAAGACAGGTCCAGATTTGATCATTAGAAGGTGTGTTCGTGAAGATGAGATGCATGAGATTCTCAAGGCATGTCATGATGAACCTTGTGGTGGACACTTTGCAGATAAGAGGACAGCCTATAAGATCCTTAATTTAGGATATTATTGGCCATCCTTGTTTAAAGATGCTAAGGAGTATGTCAAAAGGTGTGACAGTTGCCAAAGGGTAGGGAAACCTTCTCCTTCAGGTGAGATGCCATTACAACCTCGGGTACATATTGAACCTTTTGAAAAATGGGCTTTGGATTTTGTAGGACCTATTAGTCCTCCATCAAGACAAAAGAAATATATATTAGTTTGCACTGATTATGTTACTAAATGGGTAGAAGCTAAGCCATTACTTGTTTCTAATGAAGCATCTGTAGTTACTTTTCTTTTTGAGGATATTTTTACTCGTTTTGGTGTCCCAAGGGAAATTGTTACAGATCAAGGAGCTCAATTTACATCAAGGCTAGTGGAGCAAATGATGGAGAGGTACAAAATCAGGCATAGAAAATATACTCCCTATCATCCACAAGCAAATGGTCAAGTGGAATCTACTAATAAGGTCATTGAAGGAATCCTAACAAAGACTGTTCATTTACATAGAAGAGATTGGGTAGATAGGCTTCCTAAAGCCTTGTGGGCCTATAGAACTACATGGAGAAACACAACAGACCATACTCCTTATGAACTTGTTTATGGAAAGCAAGTTTTGTTTCCCATAGAGTTCCAGATTCAAACTTTCAAAATGGCAGTTCAGTTAGGACTTGATTTGACGGAGGCACAAAAGCATAGACTGGAGCAGATTAATGAATTGGATGAGATCAGACAAGATGCAGTTCAGAAAACAAGTCTAGTCCAACAACAAAGGGCTAGATGGCATGACAAGTACATTAAAGAGAAGAAATTCAAAGAAGGTGACTGGGCTCTCTTGTTTGATTCAAAATTCAAGGATTTTCAAGGTAAATTTCAGACACATTGGCTTGGGCCATATGAATTGTTGAAATTTTTGATAATGGGGTAGTAAAAATCAGAACTATAGATGAAGAAGAGGTCACTTTTCTTGTGAATGGTCATAGATTGAAGCTATATCATAGACCACTCTCAAGAGAAGAATTTGTCAAGAAGTTCCAAGAAAGCAGTGATGTGAATTTAATGAAGAAGAATCTCCCTTCTTCATCAACTTGATTAAATTTTCTGAAGCATTTCTCTTTTGAAAAAAAATAAATAAAGGTATAAACATGAAAACCAATCATTGATTGGCATGTTTATACAGAAAATATAGGGTGAAAATCAGATTCTCTCTGACACTCTAACTTTTCCATTTTGTTTTTACAAGCAACTATTACAAAATCATAAGTTCAGATCCATAGTGCTTATGATCCATCTCATTTCATTTCATTCCATTCACTTATCCATCCATACTCCATTTCATTCATTCATTCATATTCTACTTCATTCCATATTTCATTCATCTCATTCCATACTCCATCCATCTCATTTTCATGTCAAAATTTAAAGTCTGATGTCTTACTGCAAATGAATAACAAATGTCATGGATTGCAGGGCAGTTCTTATGTTCTTCCACTCCATTTCATAAACTAAATCCATTCCATTTCATCATCCACTTCATACATATCATGTCTCATCATCCATCTTCATTCATACCATATAACATTTCACCTATATTCCAAAAACACTCCATTCCATGATTAAAATACTCTACAGGTACATTCTGCAGCTTAACAGACATTCTGCAGCTGATCAGCCTTTCCGCAGCCAGACAGTCATTCTGCAGCTACAAATCCTGAAGGCACCAATCAGCAGACATTAGAATTGCAACAAAATGATCCAGTGTATCCATGAATAAGAAGCATCAAGAAGAATTATGAAGACTCTTCCAAAGGTGAACAAAGAAGACAAAGACTACAAAAATCAAATGAAAAGCAGAGGTAACAAGTTTAGATTATAATGGCATTTCATAAATTTTAGCATAGTTTTAGTTATGAATTGTTCGAAAAGGTTGTTTTAATTATTTTTATTGATCATGACCAATAAACCCTCCACAAACTTTGGATTAAAATCTCTCATTTCAAATTCTATACCCGATATCATTTAAGCTGTTCAAATGGTCGGAGTGTTTGAATTCTTCACGTCACCCAACCAAATCATTCAATGATGATTTTCTTTTCTGTTGTAAAAATCTCCGTCATCTTTTCAATCATTAATTTTTTTCCTCCACCTCACTCCATTACCTCATTCCGTAACTACTTCCATCACTCCATTCTATAGTCGATACTTCATTCCGCAAACAGAGATATCCTTATCACTGAGAGCAGAGCAAAAGGGTATATCAGTTTGGATATCAAAGCACTATCACCGAGAGCAGAGAAAAAAGGGTATATCAGTTTGGATATCAAAGAACTATCACCATGGGCAGATATTGAGCATTATCACTGTAAACACAGAGGTATAGTAGTGAATAATTTGAAGCCATTTGTTACCAAGAGACAGAGGTATAGGAGTGTGGGAATTTGAAGCCATTTATCACCGAGAGACAGAGGTATAGCAGTGTGGGAATTTGAAGCCATTTTTCATTATCAACCAGAGGCATATCAGTCCAAATTTTGAAGCTATTGTCACTATCAACCAGAGGTATATCATTCCGAAATTTGAAGCCATTGTCATTAAGAACCTGAAGCCATTTCAATTCGAAGGTGAAAGTTATTGTTTCAGTGGGTAGAAAGAGTATTAATCTGAACATTGAAGAAGAAATTATGGGTTTCATTGTAAGAACTGAACCAGTGGGTACAAAATACCTAGAAGGCTACCCTCAATGTAAAGAAATGTTGCAACAGATAGGATGGTTACAATTTTTGGAGAAATTTAATGGCTTCCACAAAGAAGTCACTAAAACATTTGCAAGATCATTTCAAGGAGCTGAAGTTGAAGTGGGAGATGTCAAATTCACTGTCACTGAAGTTTTCATTGCAGAAGCTACAGGGTTGCTTAGAAATGGAGAGAGATGGTTCAAAAATAGAGAATTCCATCATGAATCTTGGAAGAAAATTCTAAAATCACCAGGTATGGATGTCACTGTGTTTAAGAAAGGAATTCCAAGTTCTGCATTGAAAAATAAATGGAGAAACATACTACTTATTCTGCAAAAATTTATTACATGTGAGGGTAGATATGGCACATTTTATGTTTACCACATTAGAATGATAATGCATTTTCTGGGGGAAGACTTAAACTTACCCTACTTCTTGCTTCAAATTTTGAAAAATATGGCTTCCTGTGTTCAAAGAAGGGTTCAATTTTTAGAGACAACTCTATACCATCATGGCTTGGTGAAGATTTTAATTGAACATCATTTAGCCAAAAAAAATGATACATGGGACAATTTCTTGATAAGAAATCATTTTGAAGAGCCAAAAGAACCCTCACCTGAACAACAGCCCACAAGGAGAAGTAGAAAATGGAGAACTTCAAAAATTGAAATTAACAAAATAGTCCAAGAAAGTAGTGAGGAAATCATCTCAAAGAAGTTGACTCAAATCAAGATACAACTTAAGAAAGAGAAGGTAATCAGGAAATCTGCCATAGAGAAAGGAGAGGGATCTTCTCAGCCAAGAAGAAGCCATAGACTAAAGGGGAAACTAAGGAAAACTCAAATCAAACAAACAGGGGTGATTAATATAGAAGATGAGGAAACATCTATTGAAGAAGATGTTGAAGAGGATTTTAATGAAGGAACCCTTGAAATTGACCCTGCTCAACAAGAAGTTTATGATTATGTTGAAACTTTGGAAAGGAAAGCTTCAGAGAGCAGAGAGAGAACCCCTAGTCCTCCACTGTCCGAAATAGATGTGTTAAGAAGGGATAGGTATGAGCTGGAGATACTTAATAGACACATCAAAAAATGAGAATGAAATTTTGAAGGAACAATTCAAGCTCAAAACCGATATGAACTCAACCTTATCCCTACATATAGACAAAGTGGAAAAGGCTAATGAAAAGTTGAAGAAGAGGAACAAGAAGCTAATCAGGGCACTTACCAACTTAAGGTTTAAACTTGTCATCAGAAAACCCAGAAGATCTCTAGCTTCCAGGCCAAGGAGAAGGAGAGGATTAGATGTTCTTGCAGAAGCCTCTGAGTTTATAGGATAAGTTGCATGAGGACATGCAAGAAGTCAGCAGTGGGGGTATGTTGAGCCTCAATATTGTGCTCCTTTCATTCTACTTTACCTCATTTTCCTTTGTCCATTGTTATTCCAGATCCAATTGATCAATGAATTTAGTTAAAATTACTTTTAGAATGATTAACATGACTGACTTGCTAAGTTTTGTGATTTTTTCCATTGTAATGCATTTTGACCGGAACTAGCTGCAGAATGTAGACATTCCGTAGCTAACCGGAAATTCTGCAGCTGTCTTCATGTTTGGGTATGTTCTAGGTGGCCTCTCAAGAAAAACCGCATATGGGCATATTCCACGTCATGTCTACATTGTTCGTTGCTCACCATGAAGGAAGAAACGAATTCTGGATATGGTTTTGGTACGTGGGAACACATTTAAGAAGGCAGACTTCTAGTAGGACTGTCTTAGTCTAGATGTCCTTTTCCTTTTTACGCAGCCACTTCAAGAGTCCTAATGTGATTTCGATAAAGAAAGACAATGATCCTAGAATTGTTGCAAGTCTTGTTATGTACATTTGTTATATAAACACTTGGGAAACCGAGAGCTAGGCTAGATTTTGTTTCCAGATTTTGCTTATATTCTATGCTGCATTTCTGAAGACGTAGATTGCTCTGTTCAAGTTATTTCACGTTTAATGAAGAAGACAATATTGTTTTGAAAGCGTTGATTTGATTTGGAGTTAGATTCCGTCTGGTGGTAGAGGGCCCCTGCCCCCTGTACGGATTTATTTGTGTAATTTAGATAAGTATTCTAGCTGCCTTTACGTTTATGAAGTTGAATTCGTAGTTTTTTTCATTAGCTACTATAGTTATACTCGTTCTAAAAACTCTTCCAAAAGAAGAAACTCTTCCAAAAGATTATAATGATGAATGGGATATGGCTATAGTGTTGTAGGATTTAATTGGAATCTCTTTTGTTCACCATCACAGTTATACTTATGCTAAGCACTCTTCCAAAAGAAGAAACTCTTCCAAAAAATCCTTATAATGTATTAAGCATGATTGTGATCTTGAATGCTTCAGTTGTGTGTTTTTACTAAGTACCATAGCTGTTCTTGCTCTTAAAATGTTTTTCCAAAATATCATAATGATGGGTAGGAGATAGCTATGATATCTTAGTTTTTCATTGCTTTCAGTCTTTACGTTTGCATTTGCACTGAATTGTACATTTAGGATTGTTCTAAGAAACTCTTCCAAAATACCAATCATGATGAACAAACAGACTGTATAATTCCATAGAATAATGCATGATAGCCTAGTTAGGATACTCCGGAGTTTAATTGCACTTAACTCATGCTCAGTTATTTTGTTTTAAGTTTGATAATGACTTGTAGTTCAGCACTGTTTTAGGCTAGTTACATTTTAAGTTCAGTTTTAGCTTAACTCATCGCATTTACACTCCATATTCAGTTGTCATTCACTGCATATTAGATTACTTCAGTTGTTAAACTTAACAAAACAACCTTCATTATTCACAAATCTCTTCTTGTTCTAAAATCCATAATTGATTCCTCACCATATGAACAGAAGACAATATCATTTTAAGGCCTGAAGTAATTCTGCAACTTCCTTATCATTACAAAAAAAAACATTTCCTCAAAAGACTATTTCAAAAATCTATAACCTTTGAGTGAAGTGTAGTGTCATCAAACTAAGTTGCAGAATAGAGTTAGGAACTAGTCTTAGAGTAGAAGACCTTATGATGGTATCAATGTTTTGCTCCAAATATGCTTCAATAAATCTCTAATCAAGGATAAAATGTTGCATCATTATGAGTTAGTTGTTTAACTGTTTAGTTAGGAGGATTTGCACACTTAGTTGACCATGTCTCAAGCTCTCTCTCAAAATGCCTTTGATGAAAGAATTTGACAAGTTGAGTTTGTGTTTTGAATCATTTGCTTAAAAGTCATTATCAAGCTTTGTTTTTGCTTAGTCATAGTTTAGATTTGATTTTGTTTATAGTATTGCATTTTCATTTACCATTTGACATCAACCAATTAGGCTTCACTTTGTTTCTCATAATCATTAGCTTCCTTCCATTTGCTTTCTAGTCATTTTTCTTGTGAACATAAAGCCACCAAAAGATCAAAAACATCATAAATCATCACAAAAGACCAAAAACATCACAAAACACTACACACAATGCATTAAGAAACAAACACCTAGGTACATACAGTACACTTCACTACAGCAGTTTACCAACCCTGGTTGACAATTAAATGAGCTCAATTTAGGAGACTAGATTGAGACCAAACACTTCCCTATGTCGAAAAAGGCTCCGTGATGGCTCGTTAGAAATCCCTTGAAGTATAATTTCGAAATCCACCCTTGGTTCTCAAATATTACCTCTACAACCTGTTCAAAAGAAAAAAATTCCAAGACTGGTAGGAGCGCAGCACATGTCCTGAAAAGCAAGCAGAATGGTGAAAAAATGGGTGTTTTTTACCCTTTTGGGGGACCAAAACAGCTCTAATTGCTCTGAAACCTGGTGAGAATACTATATGAGTGATGAAGAATCCAAAAATTCAAGCCTTTCCTCCTGAATATGCTCCAAAAAAAGAGCGTAGCGCAGGTGTGCTACTCTCCTACCCTCAAAAATTGCAAAAAAACAAAAACTCTTCAAAATTTTCCCAAATTTGGTGGAAGAATGCCTCATGGGTTTTGGAAAAATTGTAGAGAATCTTGCGCTAAGATTCCAGGACTAGATGGGTCTTTCTCCTCTTTTGGTACCTGGAGCTTGCCTTGAGCATTCTTCAATTTGACCCTTGCAAATTGATTTCTTTGGGCATAAGGCTTGGTCATTCTTCTTTGTAGCTCCAAGTCTTTGTTTGCCTTGTCTAGCTTGGCCTCAAGGTGTATGTTAGCCCTCTCAAGCCATGATTCCATATCATGTTAAATTTATTTTGCAAGTAGTTCATTGAGAGGCATTTGTTCCGCAAGGGCTGATTCTTCTTCTCTTGTCTTTTCCAATGCTTTCCTTAGACCCATGGTTGAGCTGATGTAGATAGCAAAGTCCCTTGCCTCTTGGAGGCAGAAAACATTTTCCTTGATCCTATTTGGTAAGTGAGAGTACAAGTTTTAACATTTTTTACTTGAATACCTTGATCATTGGTGACCTTAGGGTTGTTTGTCTTCCCATTGATGATTTCTATATGTGTGTCTTCCTCACTTTTCTCTTGACTGCCCTCTTGAGAGGCATTTTCATTTTCTCTCATGCTAATATCACTGTCAAGATTATCATGATTTTCATCCCCTGTATTTGCAACATTAGAAGTGTCTTCATAATTTCTTTTTACATCTGTATCTTCACGACTTTCCTCCTCTTCATGATTTGGCCCACTTCCCTCACTTTCAAATTCTGCCTCTTTATTACTGTTATCTTTATCTTTGTCACTGCTCCTTTTATCACTGCTATTGGGCTCATTGTTTTCTTCTTTATCTTTGTTAGTATGAATCTTTTGTCGAAGTGTACAAAAAAATACCACTTTAGCTATGCATAACAAATAGCCCTAACATCAAATATGGCTGCCAATATCTTCAAATCTGCAGTTAGTTGATCAAGACAAATGCTACACAAATCCAGATCTATGCATAAAAAGACATTAAGCAGTGAAAATAAATTTTTGCTCCATGCATCCAATAGACAAGACAAGAACAATATTTTTG
This sequence comes from Pinus albicaulis, assembly GCA_034641835.2. Classification (NCBI taxonomy): domain Eukaryota; kingdom Viridiplantae; phylum Streptophyta; class Pinopsida; order Pinales; family Pinaceae; genus Pinus; species Pinus albicaulis. The sequence continues at coordinate 153,722 of JAXQQM020082139.1, forward strand.
AAAGAATTTTTATATTAAGGGCACCAGGGAGGAAAAAAAGAAATTTTTTTCCAATTCTCCTCAATGGGATGGGTTCTTGAAAGTCCTCAGCACTTCAGATCTAGAATTTCTCTCTCTTATTGGTCTAGAAAACCCAGACAAACATAGAACTCAAAGGGAGCTCACAAAGTGAAATAATGCAAAATTTGACAATGATAATGGCTCAAAGTCAGACCAAGAGTATAGATCCAGAGTGATCTAATAGGCAACAAAAGGTGACAAATGAATGGGAAAACCCTTCTATTTATAACAAAATATTAGGGTAGTCTAGAACTTGGTGCATGAATAAAGTATTATTAACCAAATTCTAGAACCACCTTTTAGGAATATTTTATTATATTTGTTGGAGAGAAAAGGATTTTGACTTGGGTTAAATCCGTTATTTATAAATAATAAATAAATAAATGGTTTATTTATTATTTTAAGGAAATGGTGGAAATATAATTAAATAAATAATGATTTATTTAATTATTTATAAATGATTTAGTCAAATTTAACTAGGAATATTATTTAAATAAGGATTAAATAACTTATTCCTAGGAAATAATCAAATAAATGAGGATTTATTTAATTGATTTCCTTGTTTTAGGTTAAATATGACCAGGAATAATAATTAAATTGATGTTTAACTAATTATTCCTTGAGGAAATATAAAAAAATATAGACTTGTTTATTATTTCCTTTTGGGGTTTCCTGTTTAGACCATAAACAACTTAATAAAGGTGTTTTACTAAGTTATTTCACATAGTGAAAGCAATTTTACTTAGGGTAAAATTGGTCTTACATGGTGTACTTGGGTCCATCTCATGGTAATAGGTTACATGACCAAAAAATGGTGTAACAATCTTCATCATTCTTCTCATCAAAATCTGCCTCTGTACTTGGGCTGTCATTGATTTCTTCATCCTCATTTAGCTCACTGTCTTTGCCTTCTTGTTCAATTTTTGTTTCACTGCCTTTGTCACTACTTTCTTCCACATCAACACTTTCTTCATGACTGCCATGTTCATCTTGGTCACTGTTTTGACCATTGTTATTGTGCTCACTGTCTTTGTCTTCAAAATCACTGTTTTGACCACTAACATCTGCCTCTGTTTCTTGGATGCCATTTGTATTTTCCTCTTTATCAAGCCCAATGTCTTTATCTTTATAATCTACCTCTATTTGTTCCTTTGCCTCTTCATTTTCTGCTATGTCGCCCTCTTTGTCAATGCTTGCAATCTCTGTGGGGTCACTGTTAGTGGCATCTTCATTTTCTGTCATGTCATCCCCTTTGTCAATGCTTGCAATCTCTGTGGGTTCACTGTTAGTGGCATTCTCATTTTCTGCCATGTCATCCTCTTTGTCCTCATTCTTTCCTTTGAAAAAAAAATCCTGATCTACTTGGGAGATGATATGGAGAGGGAAAATGAGAGGTTAATGAAGAAGGAAAAGATCTCTCAAAAATTTCACAGTTAAAAAAAAGAGACACAGGAATGCAGCACAAGCCATTTGGGTGGCTTCCGCACGTTTTATTGGGCAGCCTCTGCACACCCAGGAGCGCAGCACAGGGAGCTGTCGGCGGTCTCTGCACACTGCCTGCCCAGGAGTGTAGTGCGGGTAGTCTCTCCACACTATCAGGCGATATATGAATGGTGGGTGCCTCTACATGCAGGTGATGGGTCGGGCTTTGACAGATGCCTCTACGTAGCGTGGTGGAGTGCCAGGTGTCTTCTGCACGAGGTGTCAGGCAGCCTCTACCCGCAGGTGTCGGGTGTCTCCTGGGCAGCCCTGAATAGAGAGGAGCATAGCACAGGCTGTTGGGTCCTCTTGAGAAGCCTTGAACATACAGGATCATAGCACAGTCTGTCCGGTCCTCCTGGGCAGCCCTGAACGCACAGGAGCGTAGCGCAGGCTGTCGGGTCCTCCTGGGTAGCCCTGAATGCACAAGAGCACAACACCACCTCAAAGGAGAGCAGCACCATTTTGCAGAGGGAATTGAGAGGCCTTCTGAGTGTCAAAATCAGGCCCGTGATAGCTCGTTCGAAATATTAACTTGTCTACTTTCCAAATATACCATTTTCTTCCTAATCTAAGTTGATTTGCCTTATCAAAAGTTGATTTTCCTAACACTGGTCAAAAAGTGTTGAATGATGGTGCAAAAATGAAGAGTGTTGTTGCAGACCACTTTTGGAGGCCTTACTCAAATCCAAATTGAGCTCCTGATAGCTCATTGGAAATATCTTCAAGTACAGTTGTCTTTTGATCTATCAAGCAAGTCATTTGGACACTGCAGCTATGAGAAAACCTGATTTTCCCAAGGTCACTCCAGTAGTGCAGAAATTCTCCTGTGACACCTATATTTTTGACATTGCTCCCATACCATGATACCTGTGTAAAAACTGGAGGATTCATTTCTTCTTGGCCCTATGATGGAAAAAAACATCTCTCACTTTTGCCAAATTCATCTCTGTTTGGCCAGAAACATATTTTTAAGAAAATTTGGCCCTAGGTGTGGCAAATGACATGGCCCTTGGAATGAATTCTTGAAAAATGATGGAGGCCTGATGTTTATGAGTTGGTATGGCTTCATGATTGCTAATATGACCTACCATATGTATCTTCTGCTCTTATGCCTCTTTTCCATAGCAAAGCCTGTTGATCAGCGGTTGTCATTGATGTCAACCCAAGGAGCACCAGCGGCTAACCCAATATTTCATGCGAATTTTGACCTACCAAATTAATATATTCTGGGTCAATAATTCTTTTTATGGTTTCTACTTGTCGAGATGTTTCCATTGACATATGGCATGCCATGTAATTCTTCACGGTTTGAGAGATATTCATGGTTGAAGTTTGTACCCCCAGTTAGTGGGCTAAAACCCCATGGGGTTGGGGCATGGGCCATTGAAAAGTCATAATTAATATTTTCTAAGCTCCTAAAATCCCTCCCACGTTCACTAGTTGAAGCCCCTCTCAACTTAATCATTTATATAAATTGTGATCTTCATTTCCTCCTTAGGCAAGGGATTTCGCCATCTGAAACATGTCATCTTGGCATTTTCGCTCTAAATTTTTTTTCTGCGAAGGTTCAGAAGATAAAATTATTATGAGGTGAAGCCAAAATCCTGTTGCAGTAAAAATTTCAGATCAAGGTGCGCAATAATTGTGGAGATATGATCTGTGGAAGTCAGGGTTCTTGCATGCTCCTGAAATTCATCTCAAAGAAGTGAGCTTGGTAAAATCGTCATAACTCTCTCTCTGAGTATCGGATTGGAATTCTGTAAAAATTGGCAAATAGTGCACAGCCTGTAGCATTTTTTATATCAATTTCAAAGCCAAAAGAGGAAACAGTGACACGTGGCATGTCGTACAAGTGTGCTTTGCTGAAACAGTCCATAATCAGGGCATTGTGAGAGATTGGGTATAACTCTCTCTTGAAGAATCCAAATTGGGTCAGACCTATGCAATTAGAAATAAAACTCAGAGGACTACTACAAGACCTAAAATCAGATATTGAGGATCTGAAATGACATAGATACACCAGATTCAATATCGAGCTCCTAGAAGGCAAGAAAAAGCTAGATCATGTGTTGTCAAGGATTGCAAAGGAACATAATTTCTAAGGCAAAAAAGCAAAGCAAGTTGCAACAGAGGGTAGCATGACAAGAGCAGCAACCAAGGTGCATAAAAGCAGCAATAATTTCATCATATGAAGTCTTCAAGTGGGCAGCACTGTATACAATCATTGTAAAGGTATCATTGTACTTAGTCATTGTAAATACATTATTGTACAGATTGTACTAGTATCTATCTGCCAAGGTTTGAAGAGGCAATGTTGGGAGGTCTAGGATCATCTTTAGGTGGTTGTGTCAAAGTTTGGGTTATGGTATAGTATATATTCTTCTTATACCTCATTCTATATCATTGTAAAGTGGACCATTTTCCCTGGTACGGGAGTCCATTCTTCTTTTATTCTTCTATAGGGTGGTAGGGTGGTGCTAGGGTGAGTTGTAGCTCATTGGGTGTTGGGGCATCCGTTCAGTTGACTACTGAAGAATATCGGTCATTGGAGCATTCATCCAGTGGGAGCTAGAGAAGAATGCTTTTCTAGATTCTAGGAATTTGGAGCTTTATTTTCAATTGGAGTTGAATAAATGGGAGGTAGAAAAGAAGCATTAGGTGGTTTGTCTGGTGGGTTTCCACCTTAAAAACTATGTGCATTTTTGTTTCTCTTGTTTGATGCTATCATTGTACAAACACTGATAATAATTGAAGATTAACTAATGCTCTAATTGAAATGAATATTGATTCACCCCCCCCCCCCCCCTCTCAGTATTTCCAACAAAGCCTAGCTTAGTTGGAAGAGGAAATTACGGTTTGGTGTAGGAGATTTAGGACTGCCTTGTAGAGGGAGGGGAATGAAGGGTTTAAGGGTTGTCTAAATTCTTGGGGAAATTTTGGGGAATAGGGATAGATGTTAGAAATTAGGGGAAAGTGGAATTTCAAGAATTTAGTGAGCAGAAGGGGTCCAAAAGGGCAAAACACAGGCCTAGTCTCAAAAAGTGTCAAATTATGGCAATAGACTAGGTTTTGTAGAAAAATGATGATTTTGAGGGATAGGAGTGATGGGAAGTGTTTATAAAGGTATATTAAGGATAGGGGAAGGTGTAATAACATCAGGATACAAGCCTTGCTGATGATTTAACCATGGAATTCATGAATCCAAGAAAATATGCCCTTGAAAACCTTAGATGGACAATGGAGTCATAGGCAAGAGATAAACAAAGTAATGAGGCTATGGGTAGGAAAAAGGATGGAAATGAGAGGCGCAAGCCATTTGGGGTCTGTAGGAGTTACAAGGTGATCATGAAATGGAAAAATGGTAGGATAGTAAAAAATTTTCTCTAAGGATATTGAAGGCAGTGAGATTTCTAGAACTCACAAGATTCATGAATTTTGTTTCTAGAAATCTAGGATGGAAATTTAGTCATCTATAAAGGAAAAAATTACTGATGACTAACAGTGGCTCCACTTGGGGAGGGCAGCTCCTTTTCAGGAGGTGTCCAGAACTTCAGATCTCTTGGTTTATGAAGACTAGTGCCTCATCCATTGGGCATATGTTCTTTTCTCCTTTCATTTGCTAATGTTTCTTTGAAGTTATGATCTTAATAATCTAGAACAACATGATTAATTCAACATCATCTCCACCTACCCATCCTACTTGCCTAACGTTTTCTCTTTCTTGGGTGCACTTGAACGGGCAAACCCTTTGACATTTTTTCTTTTGACAGCAAAAACAACTATCTAATAGTACCCTTATTACTTCCAAGGGTTCAGATTATGCTAGTGAACCCTTTTATTCTCTACCTAAACTACTCAACTGTCAAGATTAAGCTATTTGACATGACTCATTCACTAAGCTACTAACATGAAAGTGAAAACATGGTTAAATCAATATTAGACAATATGTTTTACCATGGACAATGGCATTAGAACAAGCTGCACAAGAGTGTTATTTTTATACAAACAAAACTTAGGAAACACAAGGGCTGTGATCAATCATTTGTTAAGCATCCATATTTTCCTCTTTGGTTCAGATTTGAGCATGTGGAACCAATATCTTTCATTCCTAATCTATTTTATTTTGACAATTCAAGCTTGAATGATTTGACAAGGTACCTTTTACTAACTTATCAACATAAATTTAAAACATGTTCAGCCATGATTAGGCTAGATGACTGAGCAAGATCTTCTCTTTGAAAAATTAGTGGCATTTAGGCTTGCACACTTTCAGTATTTCTTCTTTTTGGGTATGGGGTTGTACCTCTTCTTTTCATCTGCCCTCTTTTTCATTTTTTCTTTGTTTTTTACTTTTTCTCTTTTTTGGTCAAAACAATCTAAAACTAAAGGTAGAAAGATGCTCATAGTGTTGAGCTTATTCGCTTGCCTATCTATCCTAATCTAACTTATACAATATATACATTCAGCTGTGAACTCTTTTTCCCAACACAGCCAATCAAGTAGATGATTCCATGAGTGATTTTGTTTGAACTCTTTGAGTGTGGTGAAAAAATCAAAAGGACACTCCCACCTTACTAGTGTTTGAACAGTAGAGCCTAAAATGTTCTTGAAATTCTGCATCAAACTGCTCTTGACATGGCATACTCCTCCTTTATATGTCTCTAATAAATCAGCAAATGGATCTTGAAATAATACCTGAATGTGAGGATTTGGAAAATAAGCTTGATCCAGGACTGCTTCTTCCTCCACTTGGCTAAGCTTGGGACTCTTTTGGGAAAGAAACTCCTTCTCTTCCTCATGATCATCTACACTGTCAGACTCATCATATATTGTCATGTTGTCTTCTAGCAAACCTAACTAAATAGATCCATAGCTGTTCTCTTTCTTTTCTGAAGGCTGGAAATAGGGTTGAATGTGTTCTTTGTTGTTAAAATCAATACCCAAATATTGTTGATTTATGATTGCATTAAGGTTGTCTTTGATGAGCTGAAAGGAAGCACAACAAAGAGGTAAAGACCCTTCCCTTTCTCCCAATCTTTCTACACTTTCTTCTTCACTGTCATAGCTGAGTGGTATTTGCTGATCACTATATTTGAGCTATTGAAAATGACCGTCTTTGTCCCACAAACTAATCGTTGATTGTTCTGTAGTGTTATCTTGAGTCTAGAGAACATAATAATCATCATATTGATCATATTTGGGGAGCTTATTCATAGAAGGAAAATAATCCATTATGCACATTTGATTAGCAGATTGTTCCACCATATGAATAGGAGAGTGTTCATAGCTAATATCCTTTCCTTTACCAATCTGAAATGACTCGAAGCACAAGGGTAGGGACTCAAGAGGTGTTGGCTCATCTTCCATTTCTGGTTTTTTAATCCAAACAGTCATACCAAGATGATTTGAGGGGAGAACTTCTGGATTTGAAAAATGGTTTGTATTATCCATTTCTTCCCTTACTAATTCTTTAGAGCATTCTACCTTGTTTCTATTTTCAATTTGCTTGTAATACTCTCTTAATAGTGAAGCACAAGATGTAGGAAGGCATATAGCACTTACTTGACAACTTTCCGCATCTTCTTCTTTGCAACCTTGTTCAGCCAATATGTTTTGATAGATATCTTTGCATTAAAATGACTAATTTTGTTCGTCCAAGAAAATGGTACTGGCTACTTTGAATAATCAGCACCAACCTCCACCTTGTACCCTTCCTCTTTCTTGTCAAGTATATGCATCATCTTGCTGATTGTATCTGTCAACATCTCTAACTTTACCTTTGAAGATATCAGTCTCTCTTGATCTGCTTTGTCTTTCTCTATTACTCTTAGCCTTGCCTCCCTATTTAGTATGTTGGCTTCCACATCAATTTCTATCCTTTGCATTTCCTCCAAGGTCGAAGGATCTCTTTCTCTTATCTGGAAAACCACCTCTGGGTCAAAAGAACTTGGGTAGTGCAAGAGAGCCCACCCTGAAGGTGGCTTTATCTTAGCAGGTATTGCATTGTATACTTTATTGAACTTGGCTGAAAAGTCTTGTATTATCTCCCCTGGTTGTCTTTTGAAATGGTTGTATTCCTTTATGATGAGAGCTTCATTTCCCATGACGACCCACCTATCTAGGAAGACTTGAGTGAATTGATGAAAATTGATAATGCTTGTAGCTGGAAGGTATTTAAACCAACTCTTAATTTTTCCTTGTAATGATAAGGCAAACATTTGAATATGCACATCTTCTTCCCCTATTTCAAATAGCTCAAGTAAATTCTCAAGATTTTTAATGTGTTCTTCAGCAGTGACTTTTGAGCTTTCTCCATCAAATCTGGGTAGTTTATTTGCAAGATTTGCAAGGAGGGCCCGGAGGATAGGAGGAAAAACTAGAGGCTTGTATCTTTTTGGGACCTTTGTGTGTATAGGTAGTGCAAAAAGATATTTATGACTATTTGAGGTTTCAATAAGAGCAGGAAAGGTAGCATGAGGCTCATGTTTCACTAGGTCTTCCACAGGTGAATCCGAGGTAGGCACAAGTGTATAAGTCTTCTCATGGTCTGAAATTTGAGGCTCAGCTTTTCGAGGCTTGAGATATTTCCAAATGTAGATCTCATCAGCGTATTATTGATCAGACTTAAAGTAGGATAGAACATAGTTATAGATAAAAACAACAATTTCTTGAATCCAACCTAGGCCTGAGTGCTCTTTCTTTCTAGGAAGGCTGGTCATCAGGTTCTTCCTCTAGTGGAGTCTTTAGGTCTATTGAGAGTTGTGGAGTCACCAGGTGGATGATTTCAACTATTTTAAGGCAATTTGTTGTCCACCATTAGCAACTGAATACCAATCTAATGACATTTGTGGGTTTTCTGAGGTCCTAAGGAATACTTAGATTGTCACTGACTTGGAACGTCCTACCATGATCGCCAGAATGTTAGTGAGCGGTGGGATAAATTCACAAGATATTATTCTTAAGGCCTTCTAAAAGGTTTAGCGAAGTCTAAGTTTGTTTCTCACTCAGAGTCCCACCGTGATCACCAGAATGTTAGTGAGTGGTGGGATAAATTCACAAGATAGTATTCTTAAGGGCTTCTGAAAGGTTTAGAGAAGTCTAAGTTTGTTTCTCACTCATAGTCCACCGTGATCACCAGAATGTTAGTGTCCCATGATTTGGAATATTGGAAAAACCAAATGACAGGGTAACATGAAACCAATATTTGGATTCCTAGGACCTAGCCTTCCTGGACTCAGAGAGGGCTCTCTCGATTGCATGCAAAGGATGTGAACTTGTTCGCGTTAGATGGTTAATTTTAGGCTAGTTATAAAGTGTGGGGTTGGTTTGTTTTGGTTGGGTTGGGTAAAAATGGTCAAGTAGAATAGGTGGAGTGAGAGGGTATCAAGCCATTAGGCTATGGAGTCTATGAAGTCAGGGATATCTCAACAATGAGTCAGAGTGCATCACAGGGAAAATATGTGCAGTCAATGGATCTTTTAAGGTTTTAGGTGAAGTGAAAATGGACATTAAGTTTGGAAAAACAAGGTAGGGCAAAGGGAAATCAAGAATCCTTTGTCATGTACCCATAAACAAGAAGGTATCAAATACTGAAAAGCATAAGGTAATAATCATGAGATAGGGCAAACCATTTACTCTATGACAATACTTAAACCAATAAACATTCAAGATAACAATAGTGAAGCAAAGCAAGCAAGAAATCATATCTTAACTTGAATAATTTCACCTAGAAAGTTTGAAAACATATAAGATAACAAATAACATTAACCAATGAAGAGAGAATGCCTAAACATCATCAATTAAGCTATAAGGAAACTTTGAGGAAAACTTATAAGCATGTACAAAGGGCAAGATCGAAACAAGACCTCTTTGGCTTAACTTAACTATCAATGCATCAAAGAAAGATTTCAAGACAGAGTGTAGACAACATCAAATAAACAGGGCATACCGTGAATCATATTTTTAAACTAAAATATTACTCCAATGATGAAATAAACAAACTAAAAGAGGCCTAAGGAGTAGTTAAGAATTCCTTAAACACACCTAGCAGTAGAAAACATTAAGACAGTAGTAATAGGAGGGACTGAGGTGACTCCATCAACATTTCTCAACCTATACTTTTCTATCCTACTGCAACATAGAAAGATGGACATAATGACAAAAAAGAAGACATAAAAAAATAGAGAAACATCACCATTCACCAACTCAGGAATCCTGCAAGCAATCTTTCATCATCATCAATCAAAGCATAGCATCCACAAACTCCATAACACCAAATTGCTCTTCAACCTCAAAGAACCATGTATTGCTCTCAAAACTCATCAAAAGCCAAAATTTGCAATGATTCTCCATGAGATACTTATCATGCATGGAGAAGAAAGATCTAAGAGAGTATCTAGAAGCCTATTGGCCAACAAGAAATATCATAATTTGTCCTTGAGGCCTTGCAAGGCCCAAGGCACAAAATATCAAAAATAAATATCTTTTCACCCATTTGTAGCGAAGAAATTGACCTTTGAGGCCTGACATGCCTCTGAAAAAATTTTAAACGTAAATTTTGAATTTTCAACCACAGGAGTGTAGCACTATGCCTTAGGCCGAATTTCCAAGCCAGGAGCGCAGCACAGGGACATCAAAAATGGGTCATCTTGCAGCAGTGATTTGGAGGCCTTCTCGATGTGGAAAAAGGCTCCGTGATGGCTCGTTGGAAAGCCCTTGAAGTATAATTTCAAAACAAACCCTTGGTTCTCTAATATGACCTCTAAAAATGCTTCAAAAACCAAAAATTGCATGACTGGTAGGAGCGCAGCTCATGTCCTTAAAAGCGGGCATAATGGTGAAAAAATGGGTGTTTTTGACCCTTTTGGGGACCAAAACAACTCCAATTTCTCTGAAAATTGGTGAGAATACTATATGGGTGATAAGGAATCCAAAAATTCAAGCCTTTCCTCCTTAATATGCTCCGAAAAAAGAGTGTAACACAGGTGTGCTTCTCTCCTAGCCTCAAAAATTGCAAAAAAACAAAAATTTGTCAAAATTTTCCCAAATTTGGTGGAAGAGTGCCTCATGGATTTTGGGAAACCTGTAGAAAATATTGGGCTAATATTACAAGCCTAGCTTGGCCTTTTTCCTCTTTTGGTACCTGGATCTTGCCTTGAGCCTTCTTCAATTTGACCCTTGCAAATTGATTTCTTTGGGCATAAGGCTTGGTCATTCTTCTTTGTAGCTCCAAGTCTTTGTTTGCCTTGTCCAGCTTGGCCTCAAGGTGTATGTTAGCCCTCTCAAGCCATGATTCTCTATCATTTTCAATTTCTTTGCAAGTATTTCCTTCAGAGGAATTTGTTCTGGAAGGGCCGATTCTTCTTCTCTTTGCTTTGTCAATGCTTTCCTTAGACCCATGCTTGAGTTGATGTAGATAGCAAAGTCCCATGCCTCTTGGAGGTAGCAAAAATTTTCCTTGATTCTCTTTGGTAAGTAAGAGTACAATTTTTAACATGTTTTACTTGAATACCTTGATCATTGGTGACCTTAGGGCTATTTGTCTTCCCATTGATGATTTATGTATGTGTGTCTTCCTCACTTTTCTCTTGACTGCCTTCTTGAGAGGCTTTTTCATTTTCTCTCATGCTAGTATCACTGTCAAGATTTTCATGATTGTCATCCCCTGTATTTGCAACATTATAGGTGTCTTCATCATTTATTTTTACATCTGTATCTTCATGACTATCCTCCTCTTCATGATTTGGCCCACTACCCTCACTTTCAAATTTTTCCTCTTTATTACTGTTATCTTTATCTTTGTCTCTGCTCCTTTTATCACTGCTATTGGGCTCACTATTTTCTTCTTTATCTTCATCATTCTTCTCATCAAAATCTGCCTATGTACTTGGGTTGTCATTGATTTCTTCATCCTCATTTATCTCACTACCTTTTCCTTCTTGTTCACTTTTTGTTTCACTGCCTTTGTCACTACTTTCATCTACATCTACACTTTCTTCATGACTGCCATGTTCATCTTGGTCACTGTTTTGACCAGTGTTATTTTGCTCACTATCTTTGTCTTCAAAATCACTATTTTGGTCATTAACATCTGCCTCTATTTATTGGCTGCCATTTTTCTTTTCCTCTTTATCAAGCCCAATGTCTTTAGCTTTGTAATCTGCCTCTATTTGTTCCCTTGCCTCTTAATTTTCTGCTATGTCACCCTCTTTGTGAATGCTTGCAATCTCTATGGGGTCACTGTTAGTGGAATCATCATTTTCTATCATCTAATCCCATTTTTCAATGCTTTCAATTTCTGTGGGGTCACTGTTAGTGGCATATTCATTTTCTTCCGTCTCATCCTCTTTGTCCTCATTCTTTCCTTTGAAAACAAAACCCTGATCTACTTGGGAGATGATATGGAGAGGGTAAATGAGAAGTTAATGAAGAAGGCAAAGATCTCTCAAAAATTTCATAGCTGAAAAAAAGAGACACAGGAATGCAGCACGGGCCAGTCAGGTGGCTTCTACATGTCTTGTTGGGCAGCCTCTACATGCCCAGGAGCACAGCACAGGGAGCTGTCGGCGGTCTCTACACACTGCACGCCCAGGAGGGTAGTGCGGGCAGTCTCTGCACACTGTTAGGAAATGTCTGAATGGTGGATGCCTCTGCTAGCAGGTGTTGGTTTAGGCTTTGAGAGATTCCTATGTGTAGTGCGGTGGAGTGTCGGGCCTCTTCTGCACGAGGTGTCGAGCAACCTTTGCATGCAGGTGTCGGGTGTCTCCTAGGCAACCCTGAATGGACACGAGTGTAGTGCAGGGTGTCGAGTCCGCCTGGGAAGCCTTGAACATATAGGAGCATAGCACAGGCTATTGGGTCCTCCTGGGCAGCCCTGAATGCATAGGATCATAGCGCGGGTTGTCGGGTCCTCCTGGGTGGCCCTAAACACACACGAGCATAGCACCACTTCCCAGGACCACAACACCATTTTGTAGAGGGAATTTGGAGGCCTTCAAGGTGTCAGAATCAGGCCCGTGATAGATCATTGGAAATATTAACTTGTCTACTTTCAAAATATACCATTTTTTTCCTGATGGAAGTTTATTTTCCTTGTCAAAAGTTGATTTTCCCAAGACTAGTTAAAAAGTGTTAAATGATGGTGTAGAAATGCAGAGTGCTATTGCAGACCACTTTTGGATGCCTTACTCAAATCCAAATTGAGCTCCTGATAGCTCATTGGAAATATCTTCAAGTATAGTTGTCTTTTGATCTATCAAGCAAGTCATTTGGACACTGACGCTGTGATAAAACCTGATTTTCCCAAGGTCACTCCAGCAGTGCAGAAATTATCCCGTGACACCTGTATTTTTGACATTGCTCCCAAACGATGATACTTGTGTAAAAAATGAATATTTTTTTTCTTCTTGTCCCTATTAAGGACAAAAACCTCTCTTACTTATTCCAAATTCATCTCTGTTTGGCCAGAAACATATTTTTAAGCAAAACTGACCCTAGGAGTGGCAAATGACTTGGCCCTTGGAATGAATTCTTGAAAAATGATGGAGGCCTGATGTTTATGAGCTGGTATGGCTTCATTATTGCTGATATGACCTAACATATGGATCTTCTTCTCTTATGCCTCTTTCCCATAGAAAACCCTAGCTTAGTTGGAAGAGGAAATTAGGGTTTGGTGTAGGGGATTTAGGACTACCTTGTAGAGGGAGGGGAATGAAGGGGTTAAGGGTTGTCTAAATTCTTGGAGAAATTTTGGGGAATAGGGATAGATGTTAGAGAGTAGGGGAAAGTGGAATTTCAAGAATTGAGTGAGGGGAAGGGGTCCAAAAGGGCAAAACACATGCCTAGTCTCAAAAAGTGTCAAATTGTTGCAATAGACTAGGTTTTGTAGAAAAATGTTGATTTTGAGGGATAGGAGTGATGGAAAGTGTTTATGAAGGTATATTAAGGATAGGGGAAGGTGTAAGAGAATTAGGATACAAGCCTGATTGATTATTTAACCATGGAAGTCATGAAACCAAGAAAATATGCCCTTAAAAACCTTTGATGGACAATGGAGTCATAGGCAAGGGATAAACAGAGTAATGAGATTATGGGTAGGGAAAAGGATGGAAATGAGAGGCACAAGCCATTTGGAGTCTATAGGAGTTACAAGGTGATCATGAAATGAAAAAATGGTAGGATAGTAAAAAAGTTTCTCTAAGGATATTAAGGCAGTGAGATTTCTAGAACTCACAAGATTCATGAATTTTGTTTCTAGAAATCTAGGATAGACATTTAGTCATCTATAAAGGAAAAAATTATTGATGAATAATAGTGCATATGATGTAGAGTATCAGGCCATACTAAGGATCAGTGCGCACTCCTGGCAAACTACCTACAAGCCGGGGGACCTGGTCCGTTACACCCGGGACCAAGTGGACTAGTGTTGTGGTGTGATGATTGTCACGTAGCTGGCCTGCATGATACTAACCATTGCCCCAGTCTAGGTGCGTATATCCCAGAACTGAAGCGACAATGGTGTAGGTTTTTCCAATCAGTAGGACATGATGAGCAGAACTCCCGAACTTATGATCTAATGATAGACTGGGGAAACCTATATATGGTACAGTCGGATCCCTCTTCACCATGATCCCCCTTAGGCATAGGTGGCTCACCAACTAGGGGTAAGGGAGGGGATCGAGGTGGAAGCAGAAGTAGGGGAAGAGGACAACTGATTTGCTATAACTGCGGAGAGGTAGGGCACTTTGCGAGGAATTTCCCGAACCTTGCAAGACAATCCTACAGATACTGTAGACAGCTGAACCATGTGATTGAAGACTGCCAAATTCTCATAGCCAAGATGCAGGAAAATCAACAGACACCTATGTAGAATTTACAGAGGGTTAAGGCAGAACCTCAAGACGTAGGACCAAGCATTAATGTCATAACACCTAGCGGCATGGCCACCGGGGGAGTTAAGGAAAAATCTGGGGCGGAGCCTCTTATCCAAAAAGAAGCCATCAAACAAGAAGGTTTGGACTTACAGAAGGAAAAGGAAACCTTTTTCATAGCTCACCAAGACTTTGCTAAGGCCGAGGCATCTACTTCTCAAGCCCCCGTGAACCTCAAAGCATATGATGAGGTCAAACCCTTTTTGCAGGCATTTATGAAGCTGTTGCACAACCAAAAGGCCGTATAAAACCTCCAAGCTTTGATAGATAGTTGCACAAAAGAACAACCCCACCCATGGAAGTTAAGGATGTGCACAAACTGTATACGCGTAAGAAACGCACTGGTAGGGAAATGCGGCTAACCACACAAATTGGTGATTATGAGACGGATCAGGTTATTCTGGACCTAGGCTCATATGAGAACGTACTACCTAAGTAAAATTGGTAGAGAATGGGAGAACCAAATTTGGAATGGTCCACTATCAAGCTGCGCATGGCCAATCAACAGAAAATCATACCGTTGGGGAGACTATCAAAAATCGTGGTAGATATCGCAAGAGTTAAGGTCCAAGTTGAATTTGAGGTCATTCAGATTGTGGAGGATGCAGACCCCTATCCTGCACTCCTAGGATTGGATTGGGCCATAGATATGGGAGGTATCATCAATATAAAGAAAAGAAGCATGGTGTTTGAAAATGTAGGTACGTGGGTGATGGTACAATTAGAACCTCCGGAAGGAGAATGGTATACGGAGCCAGTGCATGATGAAGAGGATGTGGATCATATCTATAAGTTAACTGCATGGAATGAATATTGGATCAATTCCACGACTGATGGTGTACTCTACTGGGAAAAAGATAGCGAATGTTTCTCTGACTCCGATGGAGAAATGGAAAACTGGCAGAATCGGTTCCACAATGTATCTGTGCTATGGTGCCTTAGAATCACCAAGGACTTCCGATGCATCTCCTTTGAGGTAAGATAATTGCCCTACTTTGATGGCTTCGGTGGTATTAAGGAGTTTTTACGAACATTTGAAGCTAAGGTACCAAGGGAGCAAAGGTTATGGGCCCTTAATCTAGCTCTGCGTGCAACACCTACAAGGTGGTGGGATACGCATAAAGGGGCATTCTGAGACTGGGAATAATGTTGAGATATGATGGTCTTGTGATTTCAACCTCCATTTCACTTGCGCGTAAAGACATTCCTTGGGCCAGGGGACCCACGCGAACATTTGTTCATTTGGATGGAGAAGTGGTGCGACCGGACTACAAAAGAATGGGTTCACATGCTTATTCATGCCTTGGGACCAATCCCCACTGCATGGTACTTAGATACAGAGCTGCATCAGTGCACTCGCCACTGGGAAGCATTAAAGGATGAATTTTTAGGCACATTTGGGTTAACAGGGGGCTCGGAGGCGCTTGACGAGGCTCTACAGGATATATATACCTTCGTATTTGATGAATCATGCCATTCCGCAGCAATGGGGACACCAACATGGGAAATTCAGATGCAGGATATTGTCAACTGCCGCAATATAGCCATCGAAGAATGCGATGAAGATCCGTGCAATGTCTCTATCTCGAAATCAGAGGGAGAGCACCCAGTTGCGAGACCCCTGCTACACACTGTCGATGTTATGAAGCCTCTGATGCTGCGAGAAGTCAACATTGGCATGGAAGAGCAGCCTAAGTTGGCTAAAATTGGGGATTACTGGGATGATGATACAGTGGGAAAAGTTGCAGAACTACTCATAGAATATCAGGACTTATTCCTGACGAAGTTTTCATAGCTTAAGGGGATCACAGGGGGCCTAGGGGTCATACGCATCATGTTAAAACTAGATGCACAACCAGTGAAGCACCACCCTTATCGACTAAATCCTAAGTATAAGCAAAAGGTTAAGGAAGAAATCGATAAAATTCTCACCGTGGGTATCATCGAACCGGTCGACCAATCGGATTGGGTCAGCCCGATGGTGGTTCGGGAGAAAAATATGAAGGGGGGAATATGGATTTGTGTGGATTTACGCAAATTGAATGATGCCTGTGTACATGATCCCTTTCCCATGTCGTTCTCAGGCAAAATCCTCGACAACGTGGGAGGGAAGGAAGTGTACTCATTTACAGATGGATTCTTGGGCTACCATCATATCCGAATTGCACCTAAAGATTGTAGAAAAACTACGTTAGCTACTAAATGGGGATCCTTTCAATATATTTTCATGCCTTTTGGGCTCAAGAATGCCCCTGCCATATTTTTGCGGGTGGTGGTCGCAGAATTCAAAGAATTCGTCCACAAGTTTCTGGAGGTATACTTTGATGACTGGACTATCTTCAGTTTTGTTAAGAAGCATGTCTTGAACCTGCACATGATGTCGAATGCCTATATAAGAAACCAGATTTCCCTGAATATCAAGAAGTGCATATTCTGCGTACCCTTCGGAATCTTTCTCGGGCATATATTTTTCTGACAAGGGTTGATGGTTGACCCTGTGAAAGTCACAGTTATTATAAATCTAGCAGTACCAACAACTGAAAAATAGTTGTGTTCGATCCTCGGACACATAGGCTACTATAGAAATATTATTCAAGGATACACAATGATCACGACCCCTGTGGAAAAGATGCTTAAGAAGGATGTTACGTTTTTTTGGGATGACAAATGTCAGAGGAGCTTCGAGCTCCTTAAGGAGAAGATGGTCTCTGCACCTATTCTCATCTTCCCTGATTGGGTGAAGGAATTCCATGTTCACATAGATGCATCAGGAATCTCCCTGGGAGAGGTCCTTACGCAGCCTGGAGACAGGGACATTGATCACCCAGTTGCATTTTCTAGTAGGAAACTTTATGGTGCAATGCGCAACTACTCCACCACGAAGCGGCAGGGAGTGGCCATGGTCTATGCATTATAGAAGTATCAGCACTATCTATTAGGAGGACACTTTAAGATGTTTACGGATCATTCGGCTTTGAAGTACCTAGTGAACAAGCCTATGTTGGGGGGAAGATCTGTCGATGGCTACTGTTGTTCCAGGAATACGACTTTGAGATCATTGTCAAGTCGGGGAAGTTGAATTCTAGGCCAGATCACTTGTCCCACATTGAGAGTGGCGAGGAAATGACCAACATAGATGAAGGGTTGCCCGATGCACAGTTGTTTGCTATTAATGTAGTTGATGCGCACTTCGCCGAAATCATCTAGTTCCTAACTATAGGCATGGCACCTGAAGAGTATTCAGTACAACAGAAGAAAGAGCTGGTAACCCATGTTGCATATTTTACCATCATCGCAGGTCATCTATATAAGATGGGAGCTGATGAAATGATGCGAAGGTACATTTTTGAGCATGAACAACATGCTATCTTAGCAGAAGCCCACAACGATGTAGCAGGAGGTCACTACGCAGGGAAAGTAACGGCACAAAAGATCTTGAGAGATGGATTATGGTGGCCTACCTTGCATAGCGACTCTCACTACTATTGTAAGGCCTGCGATACATGCCAATGAACCGGAAGGCCATCATGCAGGGATGAAATGCCCCTTCATCCGCAAATGGCCCTACAGGAATTTGAAAAATGGGCCATCGATTTTGCAGGGCCTATCAACCCACCTAGAAAGAAGACAGGTGTGCATTACATTATAACTGCCACTGATTATCTAACAAGGTGGGCAGAAGCACAAGTCGTGAAGGATTGCACTGCAGATACCGCTGCGCATTTCATCTTTGAGCAGATTCTGACCAGATTTGGATGTCCAAATATTTTGATGAGCGATAAAGGTACACATTTCGTTAACGACACAATAATGACCTTGACGGAATAATTTCGGATCCATCATGCGAAAATCACATTGTATCATCCCCAGGAAAACAGAGCGGGCGAAGATTTTAATAAAGTCTTGGAGCATGAACTGATTAAGGTCTGTAATGTTGATCGCAACGACTAGGACATGCACATCCCATCTGTTCTTTGGGCCTACCAAACTGTTAGCCATCAATAAAATTTTGTCATAACTGATGATGGCTAAAACAGGTCTTTAGTCTTCAAGAAACAATTTTTAAAGAAAAATTGTGAGTTCTTGAAGCCTTGTTGTGTACCTTGTCCAAAGGATCTATTCCATTGATATCTTCACTTCAAAACCTTCAAATAAAATCCCTGCTGTTATAAAAAATATTGTTTTCAGGCCCATTTTCCATCATTTTTCCTTTGAAAAAACCCTCTGAAAACCCTTTCATTTCATCCATTTTCCCCTTTTTTTACCCTTTATTTTCTTCAAAATCCCCTTAAAACCTTATAAATTCGCTTTATTTGGTTTTAAACCCCATTTTAATCCTCAAACTCCTTCAAAAACCTTCATTTTTAGTCCAAAACCTTAATTTTTAATATAAGGCCTTAAGCCCCTTTTGCTTAAAGTCTAAGCCCCTTTTCCACCATAAGACCGCGCTCCGTGACCAAGCGCTAAGTCCATCGGCCATTACACATCAGCGATCCTAGTTCCTTTGTTCCGAGACCCCTTACTCCGCTGATATGTCGATCCTTCGATGATATCTGGACCATCCATCCTCACGATCTGACGGCCATCGCACTTCGCACTCCATCGCATCGCTCCTGCGCATTGGTGCATCGCATCGGCACATCGCAACTTCCTAGTTCCCTTGTCCCCTTACCCTTTTCCCCCCACTGATTCAATCCCCCAAGTCCCTCTGCCCCTGCTTCTCACATCACCCAAGCCCCATAACCGAGCGCTAAATCCCTTCGCCCTTCTTCATTTCCACCCCCGGTCACTTATCCCTCTGCAAGACCTTTTTCCCTTTCCTTTTAAAACCCCTTTCCTATATAAAACCCCTCACCCCGACGATTGTGCCCCCAATACATTCTTAACTGTTGATCTAGAAGATCTAATGGCCATCATGGCCTTTCCCCTTTCCTCTCTCCATTTCCCCACACTCCATATCTCAGCCGTTGGATCATCCCATGGATCCAACGGCTAGTGCTCCATCGCACTTTAGTCTTTTCCACGTCGCAACTCCTTTCACCACTGGCGTTCGTCTCTGCCGATTTAAATCTCCGTCGTTGATTCCGATCATCCAATGGCCCTCGCATCACCCAACCGTTCACCCACAGATCAACACATCCTGCGACCCAACAAAAGAGCCCACGTCATTCACTAGGTCCCACTGCTCTTCCTCTGCCGTTGATCTAACTCTCCCTAGATTGAACGGCTTGCGCTATTTCGAATTTCCATCCTCCCTCTCGTCTGTCCCCTACCAAGTCATTTTCACAATTTAATCTTGACCGTCCATTTCCCTAATCCAACAATCCCTATTCCACTTTGTGCTCGTTTCTCCATAACTGTTTAAACCCCATTTTCAATGCGAAATTGGCAGTTTTAAGGTGGACAAGTGTCAACGCCTGAACCGTATTGCATTCACCCGGGGTAATACCGCTTACCACCCAGACCCTATGCGAAAACCATTTCTGGTTTCGTAAAACCACTTTCCCAATTTTGCACCATAATTCAAATTTGAACCCTGTTTATGCCTATCCACCATGATTTTCCACTTCTGCTACATACACTTCCTCCACAAATGCTCCTCCGCCCCTGCCAAAGCCTCTGAATGCAGTCTACCCCAGCCCATAGGATTTATTTAATATTTTATTTATTTTGCAGGTTTTTATGGTGCCTAAGGTGTTAAAAGGTCTCCCACAACCAAGGAAACAGTGGCAAAGCCCAGGATGACGATCCTCAGGGGAAAATCACGTAGAAAAAGGACCCAAGGTTCCAGTTCCAAGGTTTGATCAGTGCCTTATGAACACTGATCATGTATTGAAGCCCTCTAGTGCATGGAAGCCACCTATACAAAGAAAACATAGAAGAACAGTGAAGATTAAATATTAAGGAATAAAGGAAGAACATCAAGGACTTAACCAACGATTTACAAGGATAAAGCATAGTTTGAGGAAAAAAAGCCC
Source organism: Pinus albicaulis (assembly GCA_034641835.2). Classification (NCBI taxonomy): domain Eukaryota; kingdom Viridiplantae; phylum Streptophyta; class Pinopsida; order Pinales; family Pinaceae; genus Pinus; species Pinus albicaulis. Next base: position 174,171 of record JAXQQM020082139.1, read on the forward strand.
AAAAGATGATTAAAGGAGGCCTAAAGCATATCAAAGGCCTAATCAGTGTTTAAAGTATCAAAGACAGACAGATCAGCAAAAGACCGCTACAAAATGCCATATCATTGAAGCAATTAATCCCTAGAAAGCCAGAAATGCCACCTGCCAGTTTATTTGCCTCAAAAAAATACAAAGTTAATGCACAGTCAAAGATATTTGCCAAAGACAACTCAGAAAGTAATTGCCAGCCTACCAAAAGACTCCAAAGTCAACAAAAGTGACTGAAGTAGATGAAATTTAATGTAAAAATCAATTAACAGAGTTAAGACATTAGATATCTTCTCCATTAGGCCTCCCAAAGGTTGAGAAGCATTTACTCTGTATTAATTTAATAAGTTAGATCTTCCTTTCACTCCACCTCCTCCATTTACCTATAAATATCATAAGAGGAGCCCATTGTAAATGTTGGTTGAATACTTATTGAATGTAAATAGTTATTGAGGCTGTTGAATCTTTGTTAGTGATTGAAGAAAGATAGGCTAAGAAGAGAAGTTTGAAGCTGTAAAGACCTACTGGACTTGAAGATTGTAACTAGTTTGAACATCAAATATACAAGTTGATTTATGGGATCCTGGTCTATGTCAATGGTGATGTTTTTCTTACTGTAATTGTTGTTTTCCTTATGTTTTCATACTATCCATTTTCTATGATAAAGAACAACAAATATAGATTAGGATTTACTGCAAAGTATCCTATTTCTCACTGATAAGCTTTATCTTTATGTTTTCTTCTAATTGTGCTTTTAGGATAATTCAATAGAGTATAACCAGTGAAGTGTTGGTGAGCCCATGTTTCCTGAGTACAACTTGAGATATTGTCTTTGAAATTTCTTGAAAAGTCTGCTAAGTAAAGTTGAACTAGATAATTCTATGGTTAGCCCTGTCTTATAGTTCATCTCCAACAGTTGCTTTGAAAAGATCCCTTAAGAGTATGCCAAAAGCAGGATAGGTTCAAAGTCCTTACCTGATCTTAGGTTACTTTTTATGTTTATCTTAAATTTTTTCCTTTGAGAGTATGCTAAAAGTAGGCTAGGTTAAAAGTCCTTACTTGATCTTAGGCTATTCTTTGTTTATCTTAAATGTTTTCCCTTAAGAGTATGCCAAAATCAGGCTAGGATAAAAGTCCTTACATGATCTTAGGCTGCCCTTTTTTTTCATCATATGTTTTCTTCTTTCACCACACTTCTTAATGTTCCATACCACAAAATCAACATAAAGAGATCCTTTGATATAGATGACTTGCCCCATGGACCACTCTTGAAACTTGTTGTGCAATTAAATCATTTTGTGACTCCATAGCCCAATGGATTGATACTGTCTCTTACCTATCCTATCAACTAAACCATTCTCTCAACTTACTCACACCTTTACCCTTCAAAGACTTCCTTTATTTTGATGATATCCTACCCAACCAAAAACAAACAAATCCCTTGTGCTTCATAACTAGCCTAATATCATATCATAATCTTTAAAGATATATCCTTTGAAAACACATATAGAGAGATCCCTCTCTAAATCCAGCAGGGCCAGATCCTAGGATTCCAAAGTGGTTCTGATGTAGGCCCTGCAGCATTTTTTCTTTCCAATATTGCAAACTACGGGGACCCTAAAATAGTGGCGACCATACTGGGGAGATATTGAGTAATAGATAACTTCACAACTCAACAAACCCTATTCCTAAGTGAGACAAGTGTCACCAAGACTAGTTATTATTGATTGTTGATGGTGAACATCAACCAAACCTTGAAAACAATTAAAAATCCTTCACCTGGAGACTCCACAAATCCTAAAATACCAAATTACTCCACTGGTAGAAGACTCTAAACTGGTTGAATAGACACGGTGACCTCTTTTTTTATTTACAAACATGGATTCAAGTATAGACCCAAAAGCAAAACTATTGGCCATGATGGAAAAAACGATGTACATATTTGAAAAGAGAATGGATAGGTATGAGGATAATTTAAATATGTAGAAATTTGAATAATAGATCACTTATTCACTGAGATTATCCTGGTCACACACTATTTGAGCTTCATGCATAACACATAACCTCTTCTACCATTGATCAACAATTTGCGGAATTAAAATCAATTGCATGCGCACATATAAACACAGTATGTAATGGGGAAAGCTTACAGCTGAAAACCCCCAACTATCTGTATATTATAATGATAGAGAACATGTAACAATCATAGTACAATACTCCTCACAAGTACTCAGTACTATCTCCAATAGTTACACACAAACTAGCTCAGATCTGAACAAGTCACAGGTTCAAATCTCGTCCACTGTCTGCTTGCCTCTACTGCACAATCCAAGATGAGAAAGAATGAGATCCAAGTTCGAATCCCCTTGGCTTGTACTGCGCAATCCTCATTGGAAATCTCAATCAATGTGTGTGCAAATCTCATGCACAGCTATAGTCATAACTGATAGTAGACTCACCCTTTCACCCACCTCTAACACTTGTCTCCACTGAACTGTCCATGCACTGAGTTAACTGATGTGTTATTTAGTTGATTTATGAGTTAATAATTATTGAATTAATTAATAACTAATTCACACCACTCATCACTAGTGTATTTATCAGTTAGACTAAATACAACTAGTTCAACTAAGTTAAACCGAACACAACTCCATCAACTGTCTCATCAACTCCACCAAACTCTGCCACATGAGTTCTAACTGAAGTCAACCATGCAATAGCTCAACTAAACCCTAGGAATAGCATAATTCCTTCTATCACCTGCATGTGCCACATCTGTAGCTCGAACTAAAGTGCTGCAAGAGGATAAGATAATGTTTATAGTCCAAATATTATTAAGAGCTAATAATATTCGACTGATCTATTTTTAGACTGGCAGTCTAAAAATAGACTCCGCCCAGTATATCTAAAAATAGAGGTCCATATATTTTTTTCAACTTGACCAATCACCCACAAATAGCATCCTGCAACTCATAGACCATGATCCATATGTCTAAAAATAGACATAGTCTAAAAATAGACTTTGCGACAAAAATCACTTGTGTGGCCCCCACCTAGTTTAGGTGATCACTTTCCAACTAGGATCAAGAAAGATGTTTCAGGATGCCTCCTTCACTATTTCTTGTTGCAATCTTCAATACTCCCTCTCAACAAGAAAGGACTGTCTTTGCATGCAACATGCAACTCCATGCATTCGCCCTGCAACCTTCACAAGTGCCATGCAACTCCATGCATCTGCTCTGCAACTCCTCTAAAAATGAATAGGCTCCAAACAACTCAATCATTCTGATGCATCTATCATCAAAGTCTTCGACTTCTGCTGGGCCCAATTTCACATGTCATCGGGAACCACTGCGCTGTTGAACTCTTGCACCCATGCACTCTGCACTTGCTGTCAACTCTGATTCGCACTCCAGTATCCGACACTGTCACTTTGATCTGCCTGCATCAATCCAACTGATCATGATACTACTGCGCTGTGGGCACCTCGTAGCCAGGTTCAATTCATGAGATCCACACCATCTCATGAATCCTACCCAGAAATCTCCTCTTGGGATTAATCATGCATGTCACCCCACCTCTCTCCTGGTGGTATAGCTGCATGCACTCCCTCTGCCCATATGGCATGAAACTTCTCTGCATGAGTGGTTTCTCCCACCCCATTATCCTCATCTTGTGGTTGCTCCACATCCTGAGGTTCACTTTTACCTGCATGCAAAACTTTCTCCCTCTCAAGCATCAATTGCATGTCTTTCTTGCACTTCCCAATAGTAGGAAGCTCCGTAGACATCCCATCTACTTCAAGTTTGTAGAGATTCTTTGCTCAAATCCCAACCTTCTTGACTTGTCCTATTGCCTTGTGCCGAAGGAAATCTTTTCCTTCACTGAAGACAACTTCATACCCTTTATCCTCTAACATTGCGACTGAGATCAAATTCTTCTTTAAACCTGGAACATTCACTACATCTTGTAAAAGAATGAGTTTACCTGACTTCCTCTGAAAGGTTATGGTACCAATGCCAGTCGCATTGTATCGTCCATTGTCGCCCAACTCAACATGCAACTGGAGATCTTTCTCCACCAAGTCACTGAAAAGATTCACATCTCCCGTCATGTGAAAGGAAGTGCCACTATCAAAATACCACCCCGATCCCAATGCAGTAGACACCATGCATGCGATCAATGATAATTCTAGCTCAAATTGCGAGGCAAGAGCCTCACCAGCTGCAGCTCCATCAGCCTGCTTGTTCTTCTTCTTCTGTGGACAATTCGTGGCATAATGCCCATGCTCGTGACAGTGAAAACACTTCACTTTGGACATGTCACGCTCTTTACCATCCGCACCGGATTGAGAAGCATTCTTCTTGCCCTTCCCCTTCCTTGCTTTGGTAGCCAAAGCACAATCCTCTTCATCAGATGCCTTTGATGAAGATCCGTCCCTGGTACTCTGCCTTATCTCCTCTTGCACAAGATCCGACCAAAGTCGCTCCCATCCTTGCAATTTCTCCCGACCATTGAAAGAGTCCTCATAGGAATGCCAACTCTTCGGAAGACCAAGGAGAGCCAAGCTCACCAATTCCTCTTCATCCACACTAACTCCTACACTCCCAAGCTCATCCCTGCAGTGGACAAACTTTGTCAAGTATACCGAAATAGTGTCATTCTTCTCCATCTTTATTTTCCTGAGTTTATCCTTGAGCGCCAACTTCCTTTGGTCGCTCTTGCTTTGGAATAAATATTTCAAAGCTTTCCACATCAAGAATGGAGAAGCTTTACCATGCAGGCTGGATACTATGTGATCCTTCACGCCCTCCAACAGAATCCTTCAACACCTTGCTGCCTTCTTTTGCCAAGCCTCAACCAAGGCAGCATCGCTAGAAGAAGGCTTTGGAACTTCAGCATCTATGAACTCCTTTAGCCCATGGTCATCTAACACCGCCTCCATCCTATCTCTCCATGCAATATAATTTGAGCTGCCTTCAAGAGCATACTCCAATCACAATCCTTGATAAGAAATTTTGACTTCAACACCAATAAAACACTGTTGCAAATTCGAATTCCACCAGCTTAAAACTCAACCGCTTTTGATCAGAAATTGTGAGAAAAAAGTATTTCTCGTACAGATATCGACTGTATGGGCATTTACTGGATATTACACCTTTCAAAGAAAGGATGAATCCAGAGGCTTCCTGGCCCGCTTACAGACTCTGCCTAAAGAAATAAAATGTAATCACTGTAGTAGATCCGATGATCAACTTTCGCTCTGATCCGATGATCAATATTGTTCTGATACCATGTAGAAATTTGAATAATATATCACTTATTCACTAAGATTATCTTGGTCACACACTATTTTAGATTCATGCATAACACATAACCTCTTCTACCATTGATCATCAATTTGCGGAATTAAAATCAATTGCATGCGCACATAGAAACATTAATCAATCACACATATAAATACAGTATGTAATGGGGAAAGCTTACAGCTGAAAACCCCCAACTATCTGTATATTATAATGATAGATAACATGTAACAATCATAGTACAATAATCCTCACAAGTACTCAGTACTATCTCCAATAGTTACACACAAACTAGCTCGGATCTGAACAAGTGACAGGTTCAAATCTCCTCCACTGTCTGCCTGCCTCTACTACGCAATCCAAGATGAGAAAGAATGAGATCCAAGTTTGAATCCCCTTGGCTTGTACTGCGCAATCCTCATTGGAAATCTCAATCAATGTGTGTGGAAATCTCATGCACATCTATAGTCACAACTGATAGTAGACTCACCCTTTCACCCACCTCTAACACTTGTCTCCACTGAACTGTCCATGCACTGAGTTAACTGATGTGTTCTTTAGTTGATTTACGAGTTAATAATTAGTGAATTAATTAATAATTAATTCACACCACTCATCACTAGTGTATTTATCAGTTAGACTAAATACAACTAGTTCAACTAAGTTAAACCGAACACAACTCCATCAACTGTCTCATCAACTCCACCAAACTCTGCCACATGAGTTATAACTGAAGTCAACCATGAAATAGCTTAACTAAACCCTAGGAATAGCGTAATTCCTTCTGTCAGCTGCATGTTCCACATCTGTATCTTGAACTGAAGTGCTGCAAGAGGATAAGATAATGTTTATATTCCAAATATTATTAAGAGCTAATAATATTCGACTGATCTATTTTTAGACTAGCAGTCTAAAAATAGACTCCGCCCAGTATGTCTAAAAATAGAGGTCCATCTATTTTTACCAACTTGACCAATCATCCACAAATAGCATCCTGCAACTCATAGACCATGATCCATATGTCTAAAAATAGACTTTGCGACAAAAATCACTTATGTGGCCCCCACCTAGTTTAGGTGATCACTTTCCAACTAGGATCAGGAAAGATGTTTCAGGATGCCTCCTTCACTGTTTCTTGTTGCAATCTTCAACAAGATATTGATGATCTAGAGCAGCCCATGCTTTTTACAGATCAAGAAAAAACTCAACCACTACAAGACCTAGACAATGAGCAAGACATGTATGATGATCAAGGCTTTATAGAAGATGACGAGGAAGGTTGTCAAGAAATTCCTGATTGCCTACCTATAACTTGTGTTTTACTGTTAAGATAACTTTACGACCAAAATTCAAATGCAAAAAGTGAGAAGTGCTTTGAGGAAACAATAAGCCTCCTAGGAAACACAGAACCTGAAATAGAAGAAAAATCAACACATATAGGAACTCTACCTCTATGTTATAACTCATTTGAGATTTTAAGAGGAGAGTGACATCCTGAAAATGTAGAAGAAACAACTCATGAACCTTGTATTCAAACTGAGTATCATAATAATCATGAGGAGTTGTTTGAAACAAAAGAAGATCAGGAAAAAGTATAAAATCCTCAAGGTTTCCCTACAAGCACAAGTACTGATTCACTAGCAGAGACTCAAGAAGACATACAGCCTCAAAACTAGTTAACACAAGAGAAAGAGGACTATTGTACTTCTGTCTATGCTGAAAGAGAAATCCCTCCTTTGACAGAAGGAGAAATTGATCAAATACTAAAAAAGAAGCTAGCCTCCAAACCTTCATTTCAACAAGATAATCATCAACATAGTTCCTATCCCATAGAACAACACGATGGCACTCAAGAAAAAGAGGATAGTAGGGAAATTAATGATAAATCTAAAACTATTCCTCTGTGGAGTATGAGATTTGATGGGTCATGTAGTAAAACTACTGCAAGTGCAGGAATATGGCTTTATAGTCCAGAAAACAATCATGCTAAAGGCCATTCATATAAATTGAATTTTCAATGCACAAGTAACATAGTAGAGTATGAGGCACTCCTTTTAGGGCTGCACTTATTAAAGAAATTAGAAGCCCATAGGATAACAGTTCATGGGAATGCAGAATTGGTGATTAGGCAAGTGAAAGAGGAATACATTGTTAAACATCGCAGACTTAGAGCCTCTAAGGATGATGCCATGGACTTGTTAAAATCATTTAAAGAATTCCAAATTACCCTTGTCCCTAAAAACCAAAACATTCTTTCCAATGGATTAGCCCTTATTGCTAGTACATGTTTGAGACCTTGTGAAAGCAAAAAATACATAATTCAAGAAAAAATCAGACCAATTGTTCCAAACAATGAAAAGTACTGGCAAGTCTTTGGGGGAGAAAAACAAATAGAAGACTGCCCCACCGAGGATATATCATCTTTTCAAGAGAAACCTTCTCCCATAGCTGATATAAATCTGTCATCCAAAGAACCTGAATTTACATCAGAAGCAAGCATAGATTTAGAGAAAGAAGAAATTTCACTGCTTGTTGATTTTCAGGTTAAGGATGATGATGCTTCCAAGGAACATACTGAAGATTCAGTCCTCAAAGCTAATGTCTTAGAGGCGGACAATCTACCAATAATGGAGGGCCAAAGAGAAGAGAGTTCTCATATTTTCTTTGTTGATCCTATGGAAGAATGTATGGAGGTCTTAATTGGCTAAATTTCCCAAGCATTGATCCCTTGAAAGAGCCAGATACATCAAGAGTGGTCACCATTTATGGTGACCTTCATTTTAAAGACTCATATTCAAAGAATACCATGGTTATCTCTGACAAGTAGTCATATGTTCTACTCATTTTTGTTACCAATCAAATGGCTGCACTATATCTGCCTGCTCAAAGAGATGAGCAAATCCTAGTCATGGAACCATCTGATTGACTGGATGTATTGGAAAAGAGAATTTGTTAGCTAAACATGTAAATATTTCAGAGTTATATTAGGGTAAGTAGGAATGTCAATAAAGCTCAGCCTGTGAGCATTTAGTTAGTTTTTTTTTTCTTTGAAATAAAAATTGAAAAAATACAAAAACAATAGAAAAAGAGAAAAAGAGGGAAGATATAAAAGAAGAAAGGTACAACCCCATACCCAAAAAGAAAATAAAACCTGAAAGTGTGCAAGCTTAAATGCCACTGCTTGAGAGAGCACTGCTATTTAGTCATACAACCTAATCATGACTAGATAGATTTCAATTTATTGTTGATAGGTTAGTGAAGAAGAATTTCCAAATTGTTTAATCTTGGCGTATCAGTAGACTAGATTAGGATAGAAAAACAGAGGTTGAAACAAGCTTAAATCCTGAACCTGTAAGTTTGATGAAGAATGGCTCTAATCAGATCAAAACCTGAGCCAAAGAGAAGAAAAATAACTGGTTCTAAAATGCTGAAAACTTGAACCAGGAAGAAGAAGAAGACAACTCTAAAAAGATCAAAACCAGAGCTGAAAGAAAGAAAGAAGGATGTTCTTAATTTTCAGATCTTAAACCTTCACAATTTTGTTTTGAATTTCTATAAATTTCAGTCTATGTGCTGCTTGTTTTTATGCCATAGTCTCAACAGAAAATCAGACAGCCTAATCCTGTTTTGGCTGTGTTTTAATTTTCTGTTTTAGAATATAGAGAATAAAATATGTCAGACAACTTAATCTAGACAGATAGTAGCTTAGGTAGAGAATTTATGAGTTCAACTGTTTAATCCGAACTCAAGGAAGAAATAAGGGTAGATTTAGATTAGTTTCCTGCTTCCAAATAAAATAATAAAATGTTGATGTCAAAAGGTTTGCAAGTCCAAGTGCACCTTATGAAGAAAAAATGCTAGGAAAGTAGGTTGTGTAGGTAGTTGTTTGGGGAAAAGAAATTTGTTTGCTGATACAAAGTACTGATCATATTTTTAAGCGGCATGATCAAGTAAGAAAAGGTTTTCAAGGATAAGGCACAAGTCTGCATTCCAGAAATAAATTTCTGAGGTTCTTGACACCTCCAAGGAGCTGTCATCCCCAAGTGGAGCCACTGTTAGCCAACAATAAAATTTTGTCATAACTGATGATGGCTAAAACAGGTCTTTAGTCTTCAAGAAACAAATTTTAAAGCAAAATTGTGAGTTCTTGAAGCCTTGCTGTGTACCTTGTCCAAATTATCCATTCCATTGATATCTTCACTTCAAAACCTTCAAAGAAAAGCCCTAGTGTTATAAAAAAGACTGTTTTCAGACCCATTTTCCATCATTTTTCCTTTGAAAAAAACCCTCTGAAAACCCCTTCATTTCAACCATTTTCCCCTTTTTTTACCCTTTATTTTCTTCAAAATCCCCTTAAAACCTTATAAATCTGCTTTAGTTGGTTTTAAACCCCATTTTCTAACCTATCATAACGCTCAAAATCCTTCAAAAACCTTCATTTTTAGTCCAAAACCTTTATTTTTAATATAAGGCCTTAAGCCCCTTACGCTTAAAGCCCGAGCCCCTTTTCTGCCATAAGACCGCGCTCCATGACCAAGCGCTAAGTCCATCAACCATCGCACTTCGGCGATCCCAATTCCTTTGTTCCCAGACGCCTTACTCCGCCGATATGCCTATCCTTCGATGAAATCTAGACCATCCATCCCCAGAATCTGATGGCCATCGCACTCCGCGCTCCACCACATCGCTCCTACGCATTGGTGCATCACATCGCTCCTTCGACACTTCATCGCATCGACACATCGCAACTTCCTAGTTCCCTTGTCCCCTGACCCTTTTCCCCCCGCCGATGCAATCCCCCGAGACCCTTCGCCCCTGCTTCTCACATGACCCAAGCCCCATAACCAAGCGCTAAATCCCTTGGCACTTCATCATTTCCGCCCCTGGTCACTTATCCCTCCACAAGACCTTTTTCCCTTTCCTTTTAAAACCCCTTTCCTTTATAAAACCCCTCACCCCGACGATTGTGCCCTTGATACATTCTTAACCATTGATCTGGAAGATCTAACGGCCATCAGGGCCTTTCCGCTTTCCTCTCTCAATTTCCCCGCACTCCAGATCTTAGCCATTGGATCATCCCACAGATCCAACGGCAAGTGCTCCATCGCACTTCGTTCTTTTCCACGTCTCAACTCTTTTCACCACCCGCATTTGTCTCTGCCAATTTAAATCTCCACCGTAGATTCTGATCATCCAACGGCCCTCGCATCACCCAACCGTTCGCCTGCAGATCAACACATCCCGCTATCCGACAAAAGAGCCCACATCATCCGTTGGGTCCCACCGCTTTTCCTCTGCCGTTGATCTAACTCTCCCTAGATCAGACATCTTGTGCTCTTTCGCATCATCATCATCCCTCCTGTCTGTCCCCTACCAAGTCATTTCCAAGATTTAATCATGACCGTCCATTTCCCTGATCCAACAGTCCCTGTTCCACTTCGCACCTGTTTCTCCATAACTGTTTAAACCCCATTTTCAACGTGAAATTGGCGGTTTTAAGGTGGACAGGTGCCAATGCCTGAACTGTATTGTGTTCACCCGGGGTAATACCGCTTACCACCCAGACCCTATGCGAAAACCATTTCTGGTTTCACAAAACTGCTTTCCCAATTTCGCGCCATAATTCAAATTTGAACCTTGTTTATGCATATCCGCCATGATTTTCCACTTCCACTGCATACACTTCCTCCACAAATGCTCCTTTTCCCCCGCCAAAGCCTCTGAATGAAGTCTACCCCAACCCGCAGGATTTATTTAATATTTTGTTTATTTTGCATGTTTTTATGGTGGCTAAGGCGTTAAAAGGTCTCCCACAGCCAAGGAAATAGTGGCAAAGCCCAGGATGACGATCCTCAGGGAAACATCACGCAGAAAAAGGACCCTTGGTTCAAGTTCCAAGGTTTGATCAGTGCCTCATGAACACTGATCGTGTATTGAAGCCCTCTAGTGCATGGAAGCCACCTATACAATGAAAACATAGAAGAACAGTGAAGATTAAAGATTAAGGAATACAGCAAGAATATCGAGGACTTAACCAATGATTTACAAGGATAAAGCACAGTTTGAGGACAAAAAGCGCAAAAGATGATTAAAGGAGGCCTAAATCATATCAAAGGCCTAATCAGTGTTTAAAGTATCAAAGATAGACAGATCAGCAAAAGACCGCTTCAAAATTCCATATCATTGAAGCAATTAATCCCTAGAAATCCAGAAATGCCACCTGCCAGCTTATTTGCCTTAAAAGAATACAAAGTTAATGCACAGTCAGAGATATTTGCCAAAGACAGCTCAGAAAGTAATTGCCAGCCTAACAAAAGCCTCAAAAGTCAACAAAAGTGACTGAAGTAGATGAAAGTTAATGTAAAAATCAATTAACAGAGTTAAGACATTAGATATCTTCTCCATTAGGCCTCCCGAAGGTCGAGAAGCATTTACTCTATATTAATTGAATAATTTAGATCTTCCTTTCACGCCACCTCCTCAATTTACCTATAAATATCATAAGAGGAGCCCATTGTAAATGTTGGTTGAAAACTTATTGAATGTAAATAGTTATTGAGGCTGCTGAATCTTTTTTAGTGATTGAAGAAAGATAGGCTGAGAAGAGAAGTTTGAAGCTGTAAAGACCTACTGGACTTGAAGATTGTAACTAGTTTGAACATCAAATATACAAGTTGATTTATGGGATCCTGGTCTATGTCAATGGTGATGTTTTTCTTACTGTATTTTTTTTTTCTTTATGTTTTCATACTGTCCATTTTCTCTGATAAAGAACAGCAAATATAGATTAGGATTTACTGCAAAGTACCCTATTTCTCACTGATAAGCTTATATTTTTGTTTTCTTCTAATTGTGCTTTGAGGATAATTCAATAGAGTATAACCAGTGAAGTGTTGGTGAGCCCATGTTTCCTGAGTACAACTTGAGATATTGTCTTTGAAATTTCTTGAAAAGTCTGCTAAGTAATGTTGAACTAGAGAAGTCTATGGTTAGCCCTGTCTTATAGTTCATCTCCAACAATTTCTTTGAAAAGATACCTTAAGAGTATGCCAAAACCAGGATAGGTTCAAAGTCCTTACCTGATCTTAGGTTACTTTTTATGTTTATCTTAAATGTTTTCCTTTGAGAGTATGCTAAAAGTAGGCTAGGTTAAAAGTCCTTACTTGATCTTAGGCTATTCTTTGTTTATCTTAAATGTTTTCCCTTAAGAGTATGCCAAAATCAGGCTAGGATAAAAGTCCTTACATGATCTTAGGCTGCCCTTTTTTTTCATCATATGTTTTCTTCTTTCACCACACTTCTTAATGTTCCATACCACAAAATCAACTTAAAGAGATCCTTTGATCTAGATGACTTGCCCCATGGACCACTCTTGAAACTTGTTTTGCAATTAAATCATTTTGTGACTCCATAGCCCAATGGATTGATATTATCTCTTACCTATCCTATTATCTAAACCATTCTAACTTACTCACACCTTTACCCTTCAAAGAATTAATTTATTTTGATGATATCCTACCCAACCAAAAACAAACAAATCCCTTGTGCTTCATAACTAGCCTAATATCATATCATAAGCCTTAAAGATATATCCTTTGAAAACACATATAGAGAGATCCCTCTCTGAATCCAGGAGGGCTAGATCCTAGGATTCCAAAGTGGTTCTGATGTAGGCCTTGCAGCATTTGTTCTTGCCAATCTTGCAAACTATGGGGACCCTAACACGAACCACCTATAAAAATATGACAGGGAAAACACCGTTTCAGATGGTTTATGGAAAGGAGGCCATTATGCCCATGGAATACATTGTTGCTAGCCTGCGCATCGCAGCCTTTTCGAATATGTCGGAGCCTGATATCTTGCAGGAGTAGTTAGCGTAGTTTGTGGCTTTTGAGGAAGATCATTTCATTGCTAATTTCCATTAGCAATTTCAGAAGGCTCGGGATAAGGCGTGGCATGATCGACATATTCGACAAAAGACCTTTGCGGAGGGTGACTTAGTCCTACTCTACGATAGCTATTTTTTGAAACACCCAGGGAAGTTCTAAAAACACTGATTAGGGCCTTATGCAGTTAAATAAATCATGAATGGTGGAGTTATTCAGTTAGCCACCCTGTGTGGCGATATGCTACCTGACTATGTCAATAGCAGCCGGCTCAAACCATATCGGATCAAATGACTATATGGCCAGAGTAGCTGTATGAAGTGGGGTATGCCCACCAAGGAAGGTAAGAATGGTAGGTACCTTGATACACACAAGGAGCTGCCGCAGGTTCCAAAGCTCGGAGGGGTGCGCCGAAGGTGCAAGAGCATGATCAGAGTGCAGAAGGTGCGTTGGAAGCACAGAGGTGAGCTAAAAGTGTAGGGGGTACGATTGGAGTGGAGGGCTACGTTGGGCGCACAGGAGGTCCACTAGGAGTGCAGGGGTGCGCTGGGCACACAGAAGGTGCAAAAAATAGCCATTGGAACAATAAAATTGAGTAAAAATAAAAAGTTACCGTTGAAAGGAGCGGGCGGCCGACATTTAATGAGGTGATTTCTGACGATTTTTTACCGTTTACTTGATGGTAAACTCCAAGTGAGATTTACCAAACCATTGGTCGATCGCAAAGGCTATAAAAGAAGAATGATAGATCAGAAAAGGGTTCCATATCGCTTGAATAATTTGTACTTGGTGTGTTTGTCCTTGAAAATTTTTCATTGTAAGAGTTTCTGTGCCTATTATGTCCCTTTCATGTCCGGGAAGCCTACACCCTTTGACAGTAGCAACCCAGATTTTATTTTCCACACCAGAATGATGACCACTAATCCCACTGAAGCATTTGAACCAGTGACCTTGATGGAACAATAATCTAAGAAGGTAGTCGAAGTCGAATCAGATGTCGAGGAAGTTATATCCATGCCGACTCAAGCAAGGACGAAAGGGAAAGAGAAAGTGTAGGGGTCGGGGAAACCCTCAAAATGGGCTGGGGTGAAGCCCCGCACTTCCCCTCGGAACGTAAAGTCTCCATGGGAAGTGACCCAAGCAAGATCGCCTAAACCTACCAGAAAACCCCTCTCTGCTCAGGAAAAGGCCCATATAGCTAAACCTATCAATTAGCTGCCACCCTTTGTTTGGCCTTGTAGGCCCTCGAGACGAACACCGAAGAGTCTTGATGGCCTGCGTACCTATCTATAGATGTCGCTGACCCCGGGGGACGTCCCCATCATTGGAGAACCCTTTGGAAAACTTCACGACATCAAATTCGATGACCACGACCTAGCCAGTTTGGAGGCCTTCCCTGAATTAGCACTAGAATTGTATCTTGAAAGAATTGAGGAAGACGACGGGATAAATATTGTCCCCATGCATTGGGTACGGGGATTGGCAAGATCAGGGCTCCTAAACCTGCTGAGAATGCCACATTTTGGCCATTACAACATCATGGATTGTCTGGCGCGTCAGTTGCTTTCCCAGGTCCATGATGGCTACTTATGGATCTAGGATTGCATCCCCATCAATGCTGCACTTATTCACCGAATCACTGGTCTTCCCATGGAAGGGTCAGACCCTCTTCTACGCGTCTGTAAGAAGTATGAGGGGGAGATCATTAAACACATGTGCAAAACCTACCATGTGGAGCGCAATACTCGAGGTTTCATGATCAAATCCATTAGTGACCTTAATACGCAGTTGGGTACCCTATTGTTGGCATGTAAGACGATTCAAAAATGCCAGGTAGCCACCATCCTTACATATGTAATATTCCAAATTTGGAATAGTTAGCAAGGCATGATTGGAAAACTCATTTTCTAGTAATGGCTGCTATAGGAATTGAAACCAGGACCTGGATCCCTTAGACCAATGTGTCTAATTCCTAAATCCAATAGGAGGCTTCAAAGAAATCCTTCTAAGTGGGTTAAACATATCTCCCACACTTAGATGACCTTAAAAAGTGCCCGATGAAGGGACTGCAACAATACTTGAACAAGGATTGAATACACAACGTTATTTTAATGAGCCATGGCACATGAAGATGTAAATATCTGATCAATGTATAATATAGCAGCAAAGAGTACAATGCTTTGAGGAATAAATCACTCAAGCTTGGAAATGAAAGCCTTAACAAGACATGTGCATCAAATGTGACAAAACACTGCTACATAAATATGCCCTAGCTATGACTATGCAGTTCATATGGAGACACTGCAACATAAAAAATGATAATGGAATGATATATCAATATCAACTCAAGAAATGTGGGGGATCAAGCTCTAAACCCCTGAAAACACTAATACAACAATAATACATAATCCTTAGAAGGATTGGCTGCAATACATGTACAAATGGCAATTCTGCAGAAATGTCGAAGTTGCTAGGTAGCAGCTGCAACTCTGAAAATAACTGTAGATGGTTGAAGATGATATGCAATCTGAAATAAACCTCCTCCAAAATATCTCTCAAATGATAGGCTGATCCTATCTCTGAAGATCTCTTCCTCTAAGATGATGGTGCAACCCCTCACTACACATATGCACTGGAATAATGCAGTATGGAGAATGTACTGCGCTATCTATGATGGGAGATGCTTGGCCTTGATTCCAATATATGAAAATTAGCTCTGAAACCTTCCTTACTAACCTTCCCGAGGAATAGAGACCCCCTCCTCTTAAATATGAGACAACGAATGGTGTTGTGGAACCCCTCCACTGCAACACCTGCAACACAATGTTATACTTGAGTAGAGATAACGCTATAATTGAAGTAATGGCTTTGGCCTTGAGCCAATATGTGGAGAAAATGAAGTGAAATCCTTCAAGAGGCCTCTCAAGAAGGAGAGGAAATCCTAAGCAGGAATCCCTCGTGCTAAGTAGCACTGCAACTCAGTTGAACAACCGGAGACTGCAAATAGTCTGAACAGACAAATCTCAATATACTTCAAGATGTCTCACTATGGCTGCCTCTTCCTCCTTTTATGCAAGTGAATGTATCTTTGCCTTGGACCCCACACATTACGGTTTCTTCCACAAAGGATATTCCTCCCTCTCAAACTGCATTGTCTTCTCATGCAAGCTACACCTCTTAGGCAGCACTGTTGACTTGGTCAAACTTGACCTTGTCCTCATGCATTTTCCCCTTTTCACACTGGAAGGTGCAAAATTAAGCTACTTCATTGATCCATTTCACATTATGAGGGATTTTGTTCCTAATGATGGGCCTTTTACCCATTTTATTCATCTCCTAGATGACATAAGAAAAAATTAATATTCCAATTTGCTGCTTGCAAATTTTGGAATATTACAGTCCTCCCCTCTCAAAGATTGCTTGTCCTCAAGCAAGTGCAAGGATAGACTGAGTTCTCTTCTCCTCTCCATGTAGCATCCCTGTATGATGATCTCCTCCGAGGAAAGTGATTTTATCTCATCAATAAACCTCCACATTGTTCCTCCTCAGCATGCAAGTTAGCTATCAAGCCATCATCAAGTAAGGTGAAATACTCAAGAGGATAGCAAAGTGATGTCTAGAGGCCCCCTTAAGGAATAGGATCTGAGGATAGCAAAGTGATGTCTAGAGGTTCCCTTAAGGAATAGGATCTAAAATCTTATGGGAATTATCTCTCCCATATGGATCCTCCATCCCCAAGCTATGAGCCATGCAAAATGAGTCACTTTCCAACTATTCAACAACTGGAAACTGTCCTCCACCTTTGGCTTTGGCAAAGTAGGGGGGCTGAAATTCTGCACATGGTAGACAATGTAGCCTAACCCACGCTGTCCATCTCTCCACTTAAGATAAGTGTATATTTTCTATTGATCCTGGGCTGTAATAAGGTTTCCCTCAAGTGGCAAGATGAGGACTAGATCTCCAAAGATCTCTCCTCCAATGCTGCAAATCATGCTAGCCCAAATATCCCCATATATGATGAGTTGGAACTCATCAACATATGGCATCTCCTCCATCATATGGCTCACCTCATAAAGTGAAAAATGTGTTGTTAAGGTAACCATATCATGTCCCATGTTCCCCTTAGAACATGTAGTGCAAAAAGTGTGAGTAATTTCTCCCTCAAAGGACACATCCACACAATGTGTCTTTCTCCCAAGCATGCTCCTCATAAATACAGCAACAATAGAACCATATGGAGTAAAAATGAGAATCATACTTGCTGCCATGTGTAACAAGTGTGAAGGAAAATGGTCCCTCAAGTGAAACCAACGCAACTTGACTCTCCACTGCAATAGAGACTGATAAAGAGAGTGGCCTCTCAACCATCTGTCTGCTGCTCCAATATCCTCATAAGTATGGAGGAAGTAAATAATGCAAGGTTTACAATAAGCATGTACTCCATAATGTATCTCTTCCCCAAGTCCTCCAAGGGGATGGCCATCAATGATGCTCATGGCCTCAACTAGACCATGTGGTCTAGATAAAAGAATGCTCCTCCTTAGAGCATCATCCTGCACATGTATGGTTAAGGGATGCATACATACATCATACAAATAATCATGTAAACAATAATGAATACCCTTATCATATCTCTTGCTTATACAAATGGAGTGGCTCATAGATGAGTCTCCTCTCATCCTCAATGAGGAAAGAGGTGGATGTGCTAACTCTCTCAAAGATTCATGTCCATCTCCATCTCTATCTAGTCCATGCATATCTTCATATGCTGATATATCTCCCCCTCAAAGCCCATCCAAAAATACCCCTCCATGTTGGTGTGGTATGCTCTCATAGAACAAGTGGGGCTGAAAAGGAAATCCTCTTGAGCTGCTTGTAGCAACTTATCCTTGAGCTTGGAAGCTCTAGGAAAGAAGATCCTACCATGATAGTAGATGACCTCATCTCTAACTGAATATCCTCCTCATGCAACTGGTCATCCAAGATCATGCAAGTGAAAAGATCCTTGGAATACTCCACCAACAGCTGGGAGCTCCAATATGGATCTATCCTCCATAGTGACAGCGTTGATGATCTCTCATGAAGAATATATGTCATATGGCCATCCTTCTCTTTGACATCTCCCATGCCAAAGATGCGAGTTGGAAGGCTACTATCCTTCCCCTGCTGCTTCTGCCACAACACAGAATATGAAAAGGAAGTGGGTACTGATGATGTTGAGATAATGCCCTCTCTCTACTTGAGTCTACCCCAGACTCCCAGTGTTGTATCAAGCTCTCCCAAGGTTCCCACTCCTCTAAAATCACTAGGTGGTGCCTCAACTGATGAAGCATCCATCCTCCTCTTCTGATCCAGTGGTCTCCCCAGCAAAATGTCTCCATGCAATGAGACATCATCATCAAGAGATGACTGAATAAATGAATGGAGATAACTCTCCATGCTTCCACTGTGCAATCCAATCACCTTCTTAGGTGCATCAACCTCTAGAAATGAATAGGGATGTGTACTCCTCATCTCATGATGTTGGGTCTTCTCCCTACCTCCTCCTTGTGTTTCCATGGTTTCACACCTCCTCAACAATGGCACATGTAGAACATGAGCTATGCCTTGATCTCCACACATGAGATCCTGGGGACTTTCTTACAAAGATGCAAGCATCCCTCTACTTGGAGCAAGAGCTCCTCCTTCCTCTACATGAGGTGCTAGATCAACTCCAGATCTAACAACGTTGTTACCCTCAATCTCTGCAACATGAGTGGGAAATCCTCCAATGATTTGATCCTTTTCTGAAAAAGATATCTCCATGTTGTCTTGCTCAACAGTGTGAGAAGAAAGTTCCTCTTTCGGTAAAGTATGGTGCAAGTTTCCAGCCTTCCCCTTAGTTTTTTGCAATGGTACTGCGTTCTCATGCAAGGTTTTTGTTTGAGTTTTCTTGTTTGTCTCCACCATGTGTGTTTCATGAATCCTCCTATCAAATCTTTTCACTAATGCCTTAGTGAAACTAGCATAGGATGCAATTTTTACATTTCTCAAAGAAAAGGATTTAAAGATCCACCAAGCATAGGCCTTACCTCTCAAATGCAGCATTGCAACTCTAATGGCTTCATCTTCAAGAATGTGGTGCTGTTGCAAGAAGGTCTCTAACTCCTCCACCCAAGCTTTGGCTGAACATGTAGGTGAACCTTCAAAGGTAGATAGATGAAATCTATCCTACTTCTCTCTTCCATTCACCTTCATCTTGCAAAACTCTGAAAAAATGAGATGATCTCAGAATTTCTGACTTTGAAACTCATACTCTTTCAAGAAATCACTAAGGGTTTCCCTCCTAGCAACCTCTTCTTCTCTTCCCATATCTCTTCCAGCAATCTTGGGCATGTGACTACACTGAGTATTAGGATATGTAGTTGTTTGCTCACACTTCCCAAATCTAGAGTTTGCCTTTGGTACAAACCCTCTTGGATATCCTTCACACATCTCCCTCCGAATCTCCTTGAATTCTTAATGAATAATATGTACAAATTTAGGAATAATATTTGTAAGCTTATCCCCTTTTCTCCAAAATATGGAGTCTTTTTCCTGCTTATTTCTTTGTCTCCTTCTCGGTGAGAATAGGAAGTGCAGGGTTCTTCCTTTTCTTTCTACTTATCCTCCTTGGAGAGGTTCTTCATGGATCTGAAATATGATGAGATAAAACCCATCCTCTTCAATCTTCTGATCTCTTGGGCTTAGACTCACAGGCTAAGCCAAGACTATGCTTTGATACCATTGTAATATTCCAAATCTGGAACAGCTAGCAAGGCATGACTAGAAAACGCATTTTCTAGTAATGGCTACTAAAAAAATTGAAACCAGGACCTGGATCCCTTAGACCAATGTGTCTAAGTCCTAAATCGAAGAGGAGGCTTCAAAGAAATCCTTCTAAGTGGGTTAAACATATCTTCCACACTTAAATGTCCTTAAAAAGTGCCCGATGAAGGGACTGCAACAATACTTGAACACGGATTGAATACACAACGTTATTTTAATGAGCCATGGCACATGAAGTTGTAAATAGTTGATAAATGTATAATATAGTAGCAAAGAGTACAATTCTTTGAGGAATCAATCACTCAATCTTGGCAATGAAAGCCTCAACAAGACATGCGCATCAAATGTGACAAAACACTGCTACATAAATATGCCCTAACTATGACTGCGAAGTTTATATGGAGACACTGAAACATACAAAATGATAATGGAATTATATATCAATATCAACTCAAGAAATGTGAGGGAGAAAGCTCTAAACCCCCTAAAAACACTAATACAACAATAATACACAATCCTTAGAAGGATTGGCTGCAATACATGTACAAATGGCAATTCTGCAGAAATGCCGAAGTTGCTGGGTAGCAGCTGCAGCTCTGAAAATAACTGGAGATGTTTGAAGATGATATGCAATCTGAAATAAACCTCCTCCAACAGATCTCTCAAATGATAGGCTGATCCTATCTCTGAAGAACTCTTCCTCCAAGATGATGGTGCAACCCCTCACTACATATATGCACTGGAATAACGCAGTATGGAGAATGGACTACACTGTCTATGATGAGATATGCTTGGCCTTGATGCCAAGATATGCAAATCAGCTCTGAAACCTTCCTTACTAACCTTCCCGAGGAATAGAGACTCCCTCCTCTGAAATATTAGACAAGGAATGGTGTTGTGGAACCCCTCCACTGCAACACCTGCAACACAACGTTATACTTGAGCATAGATAACGCTGTAGCTGAAGGAATGGCTTTGGCCTTGAGCCAATATGTGAAGAAAATCAAGTGAAATCCTTCAAGAGGCCTCTTAATAAGGAGAGGAAATCTTAAGTAGGAATCCCTCGTGCTAAGTATCACTGCAACTCAGCTGAACAGTCAGAGATTGGAAATAGTCTGAACAGACAAATCTCAATATACTCCAAGATGTCTCACTATGGCTGCCTCTTCCTCCTTTTATGCAAGTGAATGTATCTTTTCCCTGGACCCCACACATTAGGGTTTCTTCCAAAAATAGTATTCCTCCCTCTCAAACTGCGTTATCTTCTCATGCAAGCTACACCTCCTAGGCAGCGCTGTTGACTTGGTCAAACTTGACCTTGTCCTCATGCATTTGCCCCTTTTCACACTGGAAGGTGAAAAATTAAGCTACTCCATTGATCCCTTTCACACTATGAGGGATTTTATTCCTACTCATGGGCCTTTTACCCATTTTATTCATCTCCTATATGACATAAGCAAAAATTAATATTCCAATTTGCTGCTTGCAAATTTTGGAATATTACAGCATATGTCATTTAGTTGGCAAGCCGGTGTGAGAAAGGGGCCTGCTTCAACTAATCCCAATATTTTTGCAATGAGTTCCTGATCAATTTCTGTAAATCCCAGGATCAAGGATGCATATTTTTTTATTCTTGGCTGCTACTTCTCATCACGTTGGTCACTTGGGAAGCACCAGAGGAATCAGTCCTCCCTGAGCTCACCCCAGACATGTGTGAAGGGGCTCAATATATGAACTTGTGGGACTCTAAGGATGCACAATGCATCAAGGAAAACCAATTCTTTTGGGTGTTGTATCAGAGTGGGCTCGCAGCATCTATCAACTCGAAGCCGCGTCTATCACCAACTATCTACGCTAAGTATAAAAGCATTGTTGAATTCCAGGTGAATATGCATAACGTCCAAATTTGAGGCCGCAAGGATCCTGCATGGACTTTGCTCCCCTATATGGCTATCGATGAAGAAATTGATCGTTTAATTGTGCAATGGCCTCCTCATTGGAATATAGGCTTCAAAATAGGTGCGAATGGCATGGAAGGAACAAGCACCACGAAGGTTACCCTGCCTATCCTCACGAAAGAATATGAGGGAACGAGAAAAACCACGGGGAAGGACACCAAAGTCATGTCGTAGAAAGGATTGTAGCTTGGTAAGAGTATAAGAAAAGGCACAGAAGCAGCAGCGTAGATGGATACGTAGCAGGACCTGGGTACCAAAGGACAGGAGGCAGGAGGTGCTAACTCCACTCGAGGAACAAAGCGCACGAGTGACCTTGCTAAGGGGCCACAGAAGCAGCAGCACTCCCAATGCCCTGAACATGACGAATTGGTTACATTGACTGAAGGGGACCTCAAACAAATTGTTGATGTAGTTACTTTGGCTGCAAAATAAAAATGGATGGCTCTAGAAGAGCAGCAGAAAGCCGCAATCAACACACTTCAGGCCAAGCTCCGCGCTCTGTAGCTAAAGATGGACACGTTGCAAACCAGTATGATTCAGGTATGAACGGCCTCAACAACTATCATCACAGCACTTGTTGCAGCAGAGATATGCCTTTGTTCCTTGCCAAGTGCAGCCCTCGCGATAAGTCCACCCGACTTGGGAGCGCAAGTCCAAGCCTTTGCATAGGTCCAGTTGGATCTAGCCAAGTTGCCACATGAATCATTGCAAGTACTCCACACCTCCTTGTTTGAATAAATTCAACACAGGGACCATCGAGTGCACTATTAGCTTAGTGTAGCTGAGCAGACAATTGAGGAAAAAAATGTTGAAGTTTCTCAAGTATAGGCTACGTGTACCCTTGCCACAGCGTAGCAGACGGAGCTGGAAAACCTCATTAGTAGGCTCTGCATGAACGTTTCTGAAGACATTCCAGCCTCTGCCACCCCTCGGGCCAAGATTGAGAGGTTAGTCGCCACATTACGGGCCTCAATGATCGAAATCTAGATGGTCAAAACAAATATGGAACAACAGATCGTAGACTTACAGGACAAGTTGTAGCCAGAGACACCACCGGAGGAGTGGGCCCAGCAAGCTGCACTGGTTACGACAGCCACGAATGTGATTACAGGACAAATTTCTCAGGGTGCCCAATTTCTAGACACATCCATGCAGTTATGGACCAAGGTGCAGTGCAACCTAATCGTGCGTGAAATTACCCAGGACCTGCGATAGAAGGAAGAAGCGTTCAAGAAGCTGGAAGCTACGATGCCTACTTTGATTCATGCCCAACGATTGGCACGGCTATCAACTAGCCACACTCTTCGGGATGATGTCGACGGACTCTGCCAAAAGAAAAAGACTCTCAGTGACCGCCTTAAGCCACAGGCTGATGAAGCCGTGAAACTCTCCCAGGATGTTGATGTCGTTGTTAAGAAATTGAAACAGACTCTGGAGAGCGTCATAGCTGCGATGGAGGGACCAAATTCGCAAAAATTGGTGGATATTTCTTAGAACACTACTGCTCAGAGTGAAGGTGTGCTACCCCCACTGGTCAAAGCGATCCGGATGCTGCAGGCGTAGGTGGAGACCCCACCACCATAGTGACTCGGGATGAGTCACAATATTGTGTTGGGGGACTGTTGGAACAGGGTCCCCTAAAAGCTACGAATTTTGTACAATTTTGTATATTTTTGGCCTTAATTAGTCTAACATAGGGGTTTTGGGGTTGGTCAAAGCCTCGAATGCATTGTAATGGGTCAAGGGTAGAACAAGAGTCCACAAACCATAGTTTGCGGACCATTGGAAGCATAGGCTAAGTCATTATAAATAGACAAACATTTTGAGTCTTAAGGTAGGAAAGAATTAAGTATGATGCTAAGTGTGAATTGTTAGATCTATTGTTGGGTAATTTGGGTAAGGACTCTTGCTGGTTGTGTACGCAGAGATCCTCAGTCCTACTGTGTGTGGACCCTGCTGGCTATTTGCGCAAGATGTGTTGGATTGTACTAGGTTTTGATGCTAATATATGCGGGTATAGTTAAAGTAACTCTGTGTTATCGGATCTGATATGTTACTATTAATATGAATATTTGGGATCTATTAGAACTAAGAATACAATTGTGTTATCTGTTATGCTGCGAATCTGTTTTGGTATATCTGTAATCTGTTGATGATGCATTATGATATTGTGTACTGATAACTACTGATACACACATGGATGCAAAGGTATTTACTAGATATATAGCTCTGTTATAGTGCAGATTATACTGTTAACAAACCTGTGAATATATATGTCTTGTGAAAACCCAATAAGATACGAACATATATCTACTTGAATTACCTATTCTCTCTCTCTGGGTGCAGAAACCTAGTTCCAGCACCCTCCCATACTGCTTCAAGTGAGACTCTGGCCTGCGCAAGTAGGTCACTACCAAAAGGGCTAGTAGTATAGGGGTTTTTTGGCAAACCATCACCTTTGAACCTGGGTCAGGACTCCTCGAGCCAACAAATTTTTTTTTTAATTGTGCAGGTGACCGATGTATAATAAAAATGCATAATTTTCATTTCTAAGTCCAAAAATTGTTTAAAATAAGCTCTTTGGGTGAGATCCAGGAGCCTTATTTATCAGAGGATTAGGAGCACAAGAAATATCAGAAATAGCAGTGGATAATGATCGATCGAGATCATACAGTGAGGTGTCTTCAAAATATAGGGTAAAGGAAAAAAGGAGAATTTCATAGTGACTGCACAAGAAAAGATGAAGACAAGTAAAAGAACACATTTAAATAACGGTGATAGTTAAAAGATTCACCGTGACAATGAAAGGTGAAGGAATTAAAAAATCAGTCAAAGGTTAAAATGAGAAGACAGAGTTAAGAGAGAGAAAGTAGATAAAACAGTGAGATAATGGAATTAAGGAAAAGACAAATCAAAGGATAAACCAACAAAGAAAACAGAGTCAGGTGTCACAGCCATTCGGCATTCAACTCTTTCGAATCACATTGGCCACCTACAACCTAATTTCACTTTAATGAAATTAGCTACAGTTAATGTTGTAGTCAGAGATATTATAGCAGCTACTCAAAAGTTATTGTAAAAGTTAATGCTAAAGGAAAAATTGTCAAAAATATCTTAAAGTTATCTCAACAGTGAATTTAAAAGTTATTACTACAGTAGGTCGTTCAGAGATATTTTGGCATTGGGCCTTGCATGGTTTCAATTGTCAAGCATCACTTACTCTGTAGTAAATACAAATCTGTCACCCTAGATCAGGACAAACTCCTCATCTGCAGTTAAGTACTACATGTATTGTTCATTGTTATTGTTGGTTGGTTGGTTGGTTGCTAAGATGGATTTCGATCAGACTCTGAGTTCCAAATATCATTGCACTGGATCATTGTAACTATTTTTGAGCTGGACATCAGTAATACAAACACATTCACATGATTCTTGAGTTATGTTAATGGTGATGTTATCCCTCTTTATCAATGTTTCTCCTCTGTTTTCCATATTGTACATCAATTTCTCTGATAAAAGAACATAAATTTTAGATTGAGATATGTTGTTTGGGCACCTTAACTATGTCTATTACTACTATCTTTATTTTTTCATTTGCAAAGCCTAATTAAAGAATTCAGGGGTGTCCTACTCTTTAGTTTCACCTTGCTTATTGTCTTGAGGTTTTCTTAGTAAATTTTAGCTAAAGAATTCAGGGGTGTCCTGCTCTTTGGTTTCTCCCAAACTATTTATCTTAAAGGCCTTCTTTGAAGTTCAGTTCAATAATTTAGGGGTGTCCTACTCTTTCATTTCACTGAACTGTTATCTTATATGTTTTCTTTGTCTCAAAGTAATAACTACAGAATTCTAAACTGCTCTTTAGGATTACTAGATTGTTTCCTTGAATTTTTCTTAGTAAATTTTAGCTGAAGAATTCAGGGGTGTCGTGCTCTTTAGTTCCTCTTGAAATTGTGGTCTTAAAGGCTCTTCTTGTTAAATTATAGTTAAAGGATTCGTCATTGCCCTTTAGTTTTATTGAATTCACAACTTGTTGTCATTTCATATTCATCTTATCTAAGAATATCCATTTGATCTAGTTAGCTTGCCCTATGAAAATCCTTGAAGAGTGGATGTACAATTTAAAACTTTTATGACTCCATAGCCCAAAGGAATAAGCTTCCCACATTCTATCAGTTTAGCCTACAATCAATCAATCAATAAATCAAAACAAACAACCCCAAAACTTTATAACTAGCCTAAAATAAGAAAACATAAGCATAAAGATAAATCAATTAAATATATACATAGAGAGATCCCTCTTTTAGCCCAAGAAGGCTAGGTCCTTGGACTCCAAATTGGTTTGATGTGGTTCCCTGCTACTTGTTCTTGCCAATCCTACAAATTACGGGGCTATAAAACTATCTAATTCTAACCTTATGACTTCCAATGGCTTAGATTACATTGTTGAGCTCTTTTATTACTCTCTACCTAAATATTGATCTACCAAGGTTAAACAATTTGGCTAGATATTTATTGTCTATCTATCAACATGCAAATTTAAAACATCAATAATCAAGATTAAGCTATTAGAATATCATGGATTTCGGCATTTTTTACAAGCTTCACACAATCTTATTTTTCAAAGTAAAGTAAAAATTAGTGGCATTTGAATTTGCCTCACTTTCAGGATCTATTTTATCTCTTTTTTTTTGTGGGGTTCATATTTTATATTCCTTTTGATCTTTTTCTTTCATTCCTTTGATTTTTCTTTTAGGACTTACCCTCTTTACACTTTTTAAAATGGGAAAGAATTTTTTAGAAAGAAAAGGATGTACATATTACAAGAATAAAACATAGTCAATTTAAAATTATGAATCCTATTATTATAGGACCCTAACAGTGGCTCCACATGGAGATGGCATTTCCTGGTGAAATGTAAAGAAATTTAAGATCATTAACCTTTGAACTTTCACTGTGCTTGCCTTGAAACTATTTTTCTGAGCTCTTATTTATTCATACTTATGATATTTTCTCTTTCAAAGCTTAGTTCCTTCTCTCCAGGATTCAACTTTGTAATAAAAACATCCAATCCAATCTATGCTTTGCAATGTTATGTACAATGAGAAAAGTAAACAAAGTGAATTAAGGATTATTCTAGAGAAAAGTAATGCTTCAACATCCTACCATTGACTGGTCCACCTAGCATATCTGATCCATCCAACTCCTTCAAAAAGAATGCATTGTTACCTCTGTAGCCATAAATGATATAGGGACCTTTCCATAGAAAATCAAATTTACCATGTTTACATTTATCTTCTCTTCTAGAATCCCATTTAAGAACTTTATCACCTATGTAAAAATCACATTCCTTTGTTTTCTTGTCAAATATGTTTTTTAATTTTATCTTGGATGACTTGTGATTTGACATAGACTTCTTCCCTGGTTTGTTGCAAATGTATAGTCTGATTTATCTTTCTGTGTATATCATTGGGTTCTACCTGCAGTTCTTGGATCATCTTGATCATTGGCACTCCTAAATAGGATGTAAAAAGAGCATCTATTCGATATGCTAGTTGATAAGGGGATGTACCAATGGAATTCTTTGTGGTGAGTCTGTCTGCTGATAAGGAACTAACTAACCTTTTGTTCTAGGTATTTTTGTTGTCTTCTAACATTCTCTTGATGATATTAACCAAGATTTTGTTGGAGGATTCTACAAGACCATTACCTTGAGGGTAATAGGAAGTGGAATGGCCAAGGTTAATGTGGTATTTTTTACAGAGGTCAATCATTTTCATAGACTTGAAAGCATCTGCATTATCAATAATGAGATTTTTAGGGCATCCAAATCTAGACAACATATTATTTTCAAGGAATAAGATGATGACAGAATCAGTGGCTTGTCAAGAAGGAATGGCTTCTATCCACTTGGTGAAATAATCAGTGGCTGTCAAAATCCATTTATGTTGGGCTAAGGAGGGTGGGTGAATTTCACCAATGAAGTCTAAACCCCATTGCTAAAATGGCATTTATGTGGAGATGGATTTGAGGGGTAAAGGTAATATTTTTTCTTCCCTTCAAAGATCTGACATTTGTGACAGAAGGTCACATGCTTTCTTACATCTAAAAAAAGAGTGGGCCAGTAAAAACCTGCCCTCAAGATCTTATGAGCAGTTGATTTCCAATAAAGGTGTCCTCCAAAATCACCTGCATGAAACTCTTCCATAACTTTATCAGCTTCATCTTTTAGTAAACAATTTAATAAAATTCCACTATGATCTTTCCAAAACAGAGCATTATCTATGATACAATATTTCATTTCTTTTAACTTTAGGAATCTACCTTTAGTTCTAGACAATCCAGGAGGATCTTGTAAGTTTAGTAAAACAAATATGATATCTACATACAAAGGTGAATCTAAAAAGCTTCACTAATCTGTGGAGTCACCATCTCTTCTTGATCATCTACTTGAGCAATTAAATTTATATCTAAGGCCTGACAGCTCGATTCAGCCATGAGCTTGGCTAAACCTTGGCCTTTAATGAGTTTGGTGGGCATAATTTCAATGTCATATTCCAAAATAGTGGAAATCCATATGCCTCTCTTACCATCAAGCCCATTGTGAGTCAGAATGTCCTTAACTATTGAATTTGGGACATATGCAATGATGTGTGAGTATAAAATATACACTCTAAAGTCTTTAATAGCCGTTACTAAAGAAAGTGATTGTTTTTCCATTATGTTGTACTTTAGTGTGGCATATCTTAGGGATTTGTTGAAAAAAAGAAATGGGATGTTCATAACCCTGATCATTCTTTTGTAGTAAGACTGCAACAATTGTATGTTTTTAAGCAAAATAAGAATTAATAAAATATTTTTTGAAATCAGGACTTAGAAGGATTTGTGTTCTTGTAAGGGCTCGTTTGATTGATTCAAAGGATTGTTTGGCCTCTACTGTCCATTTAAGTGTTGAATATTTCTTTAACATGTTATTCAGTTCTCTAATTAATTCTGCTAAATTTGAAATGAATCTTCTAAGAAAATTGTTCTTACCTCATAAAGCTTTAAATTCCTTGATATTTCTAGGATGAATTATGTTAAAAATTGCCTCTATTCTAGCTGGGTCTATCCTAATTCCATCTTTTGAGATTATGTGTCCTAACAATTTACCTTATTCAAGTCCAAAGAGTGTCTTTTTGGGATTCAAAGAAATACAAAATTTTCTACATTTAATAAACACTTGTCTCAAATGATCTAGATGTTATTGTATATTTTTTAGAATATTGTTATGTCGTTTAGATAAATGACAAGAAAATCATGAATTTATTTGGCAAAATCTATGTCCATAGCTCTCTGGAATGTAGCTCCTACATTCATTAATCCAAAAGGCATTTTCATATACATGAAAGTACTCCAAGGAGTAGTAAATGATGCCTTTGGTTGGTCTTCTCGCTGAACTAAGATTTGATTATACCTAGAAAATCCATCAAACAATGAAATCCTGGATGATCCTACCACACTCTTTAAAATATGGTCCATTTTGGGGAGAGGATAGTTATCTTTTAGGGACACTTTTTTTAAGTTCTGGAAATCAACACAAAGTCTAATTTCCCTTGTTTTCTTCTTAGTGGGAACTAAGTTTTAAACCAAATCAGAATATCTGATTGGTGAAATGATATGTGCTTCATACATCCTTTTTACCTCTTTTTCAGTCAAAGGCACAAGAACTAGATTGATTCTCCTAATATTTTGTTTAAATGGTTTCTGATCTTCTTTGATGTGGATTTTGTGTTATATGATGCTGGTGTCATAAGATTTAAGGTCTTCATAACTCCATGCAAACACATCTTTAAATTCTTTAAACAAAGCTATATATTTCAGTTTT
Source organism: Pinus albicaulis (assembly GCA_034641835.2). Lineage (NCBI taxonomy): Eukaryota > Viridiplantae > Streptophyta > Pinopsida > Pinales > Pinaceae > Pinus > Pinus albicaulis. Next base: position 204,019 of record JAXQQM020082139.1, read on the forward strand.
TCGTCTTGAGGTAATGCTTTGGATAATTTAATGAGCTTAGGCTTTTGTTCTGTTCCTATATTATATTCTTCTATATCTGATCTTAATGATTCCATTTTTGGTTTTCCTGCAACATCATTTGAATCAAAAAGATGTTCTAATGGGGCTAATCCCTTAGGTAAAAATTTGTTCTTAAGGTTTAAACTCTCAGAATCATCATTTTCTATTTATTCTATTACTACATTTTCTAATTTATCTATTTCTATTGGTGTGAATTTAGTGGGTTTAGTTAAATCTAAATTATTTAGATCTATCTCACTATCTCTAGTTTCATCTATTGTAAAATTTGTATCTATGTTACAATTCTGGAATTCTCCCTCAGCATTCACAAAGTTATAGATTTGAGTATCCTGTGTAAAAATATGTCAATATTTCAAGTTATCTGGTATAGTAGGCCTATATTTTACCTCTATTGTTTATTGGTGATTTGGCTGAAAAGGCAAATTGCAGGTGCTAGCAAAAGTAGCCAGACTGTATGCCTGCATGTTCTGTTTTCTAGGAATCACAGCAAAGTCAATTTCAAGCAACTCTTTAATCAGATCTAAAATTGTTTCTCTATATTGGCTTAATCTAGGATTATACACAGAATATTCTCCTCTGATTTGTTGTATGATTAAGTCAGAGTCTCCCATGATAGAAACACTTTTTCCTCCTAGATTTCTAACAATCTACAGTCCTAAGATTAAAGCTTCATACTCTATCATGTTGTTTGTACATTTGAAGTTTAATCTAAATGGATGACCTTCTGAATGATTGTTTTCCATGTTATGAATCCAAACTCCTGCTCCTGATCCTAGTTTGTTTACTGAACCATAAAAGTATAAGTGCCACATTGATTCATGAAATATACTGTCACTATCAACTTCCTTATGTTTTTGTTTCAATGTTGTGTTTTTATCTATGCCAGAATCAGAATTACATAAAATGAAATAATCCATATTAGAGTGTACAGAGTAAATGGGATAGTTCTGTGGTTTTTTTGTACTACTGACCATGCACTTCATTAGAGTTTCTCTGTAAAGCTTTTTGGGTTGACCAAATACTGAAATTGTGGCATAAGACATGTCTAATTGTAGAGACCCTTGCAGTTTTGCTCCCCATGAGCGAGATAATAGAATTCCATACTTTGGAGGGATATCAGCTACAACAATATCCATGACTATACTTTTTCCTAGGTATTGGACTAGAGTGACACACAAATCTTTTATTAAACCAAGACATTTCACTTTGCTAGAATCAAAAGAGAAAATATCTTTATATGGTCTTGTGATATCTAAATTAAAATTTTCAATAATGGCTTTTTTCATTAAATTGTGTGATGCTCCTGAATCTAGCATATCATTTTGTAAAATTTTATCATGAATACTCAAGCTAATGTCGAAAGGAGGAACAACACCTTCTTTAGGTTTTCCATTAACCTATGGCCCAAAAAGTAGTTCTAGTTGATCATCATTTAGATTAACAGGGTCTTCTCCTTCATTTATGTTCAATGTTTCAGTGATTTGTGATTTATATAAATCATTTTTTACCAATTCTATTAAAGGAATTGGTATTTTCAATTTGGCAATTTCAGTTTGGATGTTAAATGGGAGTTGTGTTTTTCCTAACTGAATGATTTCTTCTTTACTAACCATAGTTTGAGTATTTCTCTCTTCTTTATCTACATTAGGTTTTTCCGTTTGTGTTTCCACTATTTTGTTATTTTCAATTTTCTTTTGTGGAATAGTTTGGGTAGCAGTGATAGTTTTGGCAGCGTTTGAAGTTTCAGCAACTGTTTTGGTAGAAGTTGTTTTAGGATCAGCCAATTTTTTATCAGTAGTAGATGTTTTGGCAGAAACTTTTGTTTTAGCAGCATCAAAATTTTGAGGATCAACTGATGTTTGAACAACAATATCTGTAATGTTAACAATTTTAGGACTGGGTGTAATTTTTGGACTAGAAAGTTTCTGATTAGGACTGAAATTTTTCTGAGTTGAACTAGAGTTTTTTTGGGTTTCCCTAGGGAGACTTTGTAGCTCTTTGATTGTAGGAGCTTCTACTATTTTCTTGGTCTGAGTTTGAGCAGTTTTCTTAGTAGGGATTCTACATTTTTCTTACTCCTAAGGTTATATTGCTTATGAAATTCATTAATGGAAAATTCATAACCTTGCTTATAATCAAAAGACTCTCCAGATTCTAACTGTAACTGTTGTAACTCGTATAATTCTTGTTCTTCTTGTGTAATAAAAATAGTATTATCATCATTGATTCCCATTAAGCTAATTTGAGTGTCTTCATCTTCTTCATTTTGGTGTGAACTTTCAGCATAGTTCTCTTGGAAAGGTGGTCTTATTTGTTGATCAGGTGTTGATTCTCTAGATTTACTAGTGTTGGTATTCTTTCTAAAATTGGGATTTCTTATTTGAGGACCTTGTTCTTGATTATCCCACTATGGTTTACTTTCCGTATTTTCTAATCTGTCCATCATTATTTCCATAGATTTTGCTAAACTATCTATTTTACTATCTAATGTAGATGGTTCATCCTTTATTGTTACTCTTCCTTAATTTCTCATTCTGGCTCTCTTAGCTAACAAATTTTCTTCTACACTAACTGCATTTCTTTTCATTTTTTCTAGTGTTTCCGGGTTTCTTTCTCTCAATTGGTATGACATGTCCATATCAAAACCATCAGGGAATTTGATTAAAGCTAGATCTGGTGGGGGTTTGATGTTTGCTAGAATAGCATTATAGATACTGTTGAATCTAGTACAATAGTCCTAAACTGACTCATTAGGAGCTCTTTTAATTTGTTCATATTTAGACAAAATTTGTAAAGGATTCTTATTTTTCTCCCATCTATTGATAAACAATCTATGGAAATCTTCTAAATCAGCAATATAAATGGTAGGTAAAGCTTTAAACCATTTCTTTACTTCTCCAGCTAAATTTTGGGCAAACAATCTCATTTGAACATCAGCTTCATCAATTTCATGCAACTCAAAGTAATCAGTCATTTTGTTAACATGTTGTTGCACAGTGTATTGACTAGTTCCATTAAATTGAGGGATTTTTCTTTGATAATCTTGGGGCATAGCATGTAATTGAGCTGGCAGGACCAATGGGGCATATCTAGCAGCCATGGAAAATATTCTAGCTTGACTGGGAGGTAAATTGGTGGTGCTTGGTGATGAGGTTGAAGTACTTGTAGATGAACTTGGGATACTAGAATATGTACATGGAAATGATGTTTAAGTACTTGAAAATGTAGTAGCAGTGCTAGAAGTGAACTTGAAGTATTTTGAGATGGAAATAAAACTCTAGGTTTAAGAGGAAGCTTGGGGATGAATGATTCTATGGAATGAAGTGAAGTGGATATAATAGATGAGGTGGTACTAAATAAATTTGAATTTACACTCTGAATGAATGGTAGAAGGCTTAGGGGTATAAGCAGATAAAGTAGTCAATTCAATAGAATGTTGGAAATATGCTTCATCAATTTCCTTAATCAAAGTTGCAGCCAAAGCATCAAGCTCATCAAAAGGTTCTAGAGCTTGTTGATTTGAATTAGGTGAAATAGTTTCCTTCTTAGTTTCAATAAATATAGATGGAACTTTTTTATTTAGTTCTAAACAAATATTGCATAAAAGCTAAATCAAATTCAGTGTCTTGTAAACTTGATAATTGTTTGGAAAGGGAATTTTCTTTGATTAATTGACTTGTACTTCCTAAAATTTCTACCTTTTTGTTTTTCTTTAAAATTCTGTCAGGATCATCTACTATTACAACAAGTTCTAAATCAGGATGAGACCTGGTATAGTAGGTTCTTCTGGAAGCTAGAATTTTAGTTTTTAATGAAAATTTTCTTAACAACCATTAAAACAACCTTAACATGAAAACATGAGTAAAAGTATTCCCTTTAAGGTTTATTTTAAACACTGAGGACTGATCTCCCCAGTATGGTCACCAATATGTTATCACTCCAATAATTCCTAGGGTTGTTAACCTTTTTGTTTTAAAGAATATTAGAGGTAACCACAAACCTACTTTTAAGCTTTAGGATCTAGCCTTCCTAATTCTCATAGAGGGCTCTCTCTTTATGATATAAATTTGTTGTTTTTTGTTGATTTTATACTAGGTATGTAAGATTTATTGGGTTTTTTATTTTGGTTTGGTTTGGTGGTGGAATCGTTGATTCAGATGGATAGATGTAGGTTTGTATTCCATTGGGCTAATGGAGTCAATGTGTCAAGCAATAGAGCATAATCAAGGTTCTAAAGGGAAGTGTTCACAGGGCAAGATAGCTGAGCTATTTCAAATCTTTAGGTTGGATGATGAAATGGTTTCAATCGGGATGAGAGAGAAATTAATGATTCTTAGATGCGGATAATGAGGGAAATGACAGATGTCAATCGAAACTAGGGAGCAATTATGAATTCCCTAATCTGGATATCAGGAGAAAACATATAAATGACATAATAGTTCAAGACATAGTGTTTTTAAACCAGTTCTAAAATAATATTCCTATTAGACATTTAGATTTAGAAAACATGCAAGTATGTGAAAACTTTAGAAAATAACAAAGAATAATTTTAAGTACTTCACTGAAGTGGCCCAACACATGAATCTTGTAATATAATGCCTTTATTGCTCAATCCAGTCTGCTGATTTGAAAATGGTACAAAGAACCCTCTCATTCAGATCAATGCAACTATAGGAATGTTTAGCAATCCACAATCCACACACAATACTTCGAATTGTGAAGTATTTATACAAAAACTAATACAAAATATCCTAAACTGTCTTAGGAATTATTCAACGAAAAATAAACATCTTCATGCAAGAAGATAGAGACAGCTATCTAACTAATGCAAGTTGTCCCTGCTTTTATTGATTTGTTGTTTGTTGTTGATATTTTTTCTAATTTGACTCTAACTGTTGCTCAACGAAGGCTATCTTTTAGGCTGTTTGAGAGTCCTTTACTTTGACTTCTTTTAACTCTACTTTGTCATTTCTGTTTTGACTTTAAACTTTATCTTTTATCTGATACACTTTAACTACTATGGTACTCTTTAAACTATCTTTGTTTTCACTTTGACCTTTGACTGTTGTTTTTAACTTTAAACTGTCTACTTTATCCTCACTTTGACTGTAAATTAGTCAACTTCTCCAAATATTTTGCATCTGGTAACTTAATCTTTACCATTCTTATGAATATCTCATCAGCCTGTGTATACTTTGAAAAAGTAGGCGTGTTTATGAATAAATGTTTTACCTCATGTTGTAGGTAAAAGACATTCTCAATACTCTTATAGAGTACTTTTCCTGTTGAAATTCCTTGCATGGTTGAATTGTTAGCTTTCTCCTTTGCCACTTCTATGATTCTCTTATCATAATATTCTTGTTTCATCAACCTGTCTTTGATAACCAGAGGATTTGGAAGGAATTTATACCTCAAAATATCAAACTTCATCATGAATCTAGTTATGGAAAGCTCCATATTCTGACATTTTTCTTCAAGTTGAACCATTAAGTTCCTTTTAGAAATTACCTTCCTAACTTCTAGGATTTTTTCTATCATGACACTAATTCCAATCTCCTCTAATCCTTGTTTATTATTAGAATTAAGAAACTTAATGATTTCATTAGCTTCTTCTGGATTTTTACCAAGTTCTTATTTGATAATTTGAATGGCTTCAATTTCTGCTTTGATTAGATCATTCTGCTCATAAATGACTTGAATGGATTGCCAAATATCATTGACAAATTCAATGATATTGGCCCACAACTACTGCTTAGCTTGTGCAAGTGGTGACTAAGTCTTTCTCTAACTTCTGCAATTTCTTTGTCAATCTATTTGTCTTCTGTATTTCATTCTTGTGCATGATTTGTACTAGTTTCTTCTCATCCTCTAGAATTTTTAACTATTCTTTAAGTCTATTTATTTCATTAGTCTTGATGGACATTTCTTGCATTGTTTTAACTAGTTTACCTACTTCATTACTAGGTTGTGCTGCTGTTGTAGATGACTTTGTAGCTGATGTAGTTGCCGATGTAATAGGAAGTGCTATAGCTAATGGAATTGATGAAGCAAATGATTCTACTAAGGTAGAAGGAACAGTTGTAGTGACTATAGGAATAACAGTGACAGGGATTGCTTCTGAGATGGCCTTTTTCTCCTACACTAACTTATCCATTTCATTTTCCATTTCTTTCAATTGGGAAGTTAACTGAAGAATGAGGTTCATCAACTCATCTTTTTGGCTTGCATCCTGTAATACTTCTTTGGCCTGTGGATGTTCAGTAGGAGGAAATTTGAGTTGTTTATTTAATGCAGCAATGTCTACATTATTTTTCTTTATGAATTCTTCTGCAACTTTGACATTATTTGTATCATATCCCACTTCAATAACCAAATATTCTAGTGATTTAATTATGTTATTTTTAGCCTGTGACAATTCTTTTTCTAGCTTTAACTGACCTCTGATATTTTCAAGAGTATTTTGCAGCTTCTGTACACTCATGGCTTTGTTTTTCATGGTAGAATACAACATTTCACCAGCTTGCCTGTGAAATTCTATTTGGTCTATAAGATGAAGATCTTTTGCTTGAACCTCATAAGATGTCTTCTTCTAATCTGTTGATGACTTAGGATGCTTCACTGTGGGCTATAATAAAGTCATCTGCATCTTCCTGGTCTTGTAGTCAAATGTTGTAAGTAACCTGATTTAGTCACTTGGTGTTTGTTTTCAGTATTGGGCATAATTATCTGCTTTTAATGCAAGAATTCTAAGCTTGATTTCTTTATATTTCTGCATAATATCCTGCTCTTTTTCTAATCATTGACTGGATGAAGATACTTCAACACTATTCTACTTCTAAATAATCTAAGTGTTAGATGTTGAAGGTTGGTGAGTTTCCTCTGAAACTGCTAAAGGAGCATTTTCTTTTACCAATGTATCTGTATCAATGATCTCAATAGTTTCCACTTGTTCAGTTACATGATTTAATTTGGGATTCTTCCTGTACATCAATTTGAATTTTTTTTCAGTGGTAGTTTCAGCTGAGTATGATCCTTCTTCTCTGACTCTTTTAGAGTTCCTATCCTATGGGGCTGGAGTCTGCAAGATTGAACTAGTATCGCCTTGCTTCTCTGCCTCTTTCAAAGTGTTCTCCAATCATTCAAACTGATCAGAGTATTTCTCAATGCCTAGCTTGGATTCATGTACATAAGGAGTTAATTATATTTTACTCTTAACTTGCTTATAACTCCTAAAGGATCATAATACCATCGGAAACTTTGACTGAACTTAAATTCCTGCAAATATTTTTCTGCTTGCTTCCCTGCACTTCTACTGTTGTAAATAAAAGGACCAATATGATTTTTTATCTTAAAATGTGTCTTCATTTTGGCTAACAATAAATTCACTTGATCATAGTTAAGGATCTTCCTGATATATTCAAGCACAAATAACCTTACTGGGAGGTATTTGGGCAGCTTATATGGAAAGAGATTATATCCATATACCCTAATCTTTGTGTGGTTTTGATAAAGGTACTAATCTCCTGTCCTACATTGTTCTGATAACTGCAGGAGCTTTTTTATATCATCATTGATTCTTGGTTGACTACTGCTATTCAGCATGTTGACAATTGGATGGATGAATGAGTCAATGACGTCTTTGTATGCAGACTGTGTGAATTCTTTCCTAATTAATGGAGTCTAAAATATTACTCACTGACGGTTACCTTCAACATCCATATTTTGAAGGTTGATAGCAAATATTTCAGATTGGAATTATAAAAACATGTGAAATAGAACATATGAATACTTGAAGACACCTTCTTCGGGAATTTTAACAAGCTGTTCATGAATTGTATCAGAGAGGTACTGGGAAAAATTGAATATGGTAATAGGAGGATGACCAGGGGAGAAAATAGAAATAAAACCTAGAACTGAAGCATCAACATGTTCATCAGTAAAATAACCCAGAATACATGACAACATACTGATGATATTCCTAGTTCTCTCAAAGAATATAGCAGATGGGTAAGGAGTATTAGTCTTGGGAGTTTCTACTGATGAGGGAATGAATGTTTGGAATATGTGGAACCTCTTGGGGAAGTCCAGATTCAAATATAACTTAGTAATGGTCTCAATAGACAGAGGGGTTTCATCAGTCCTAGGTTGAATTTGCAGCATCTGGTTTATTGATTCAACTGTGATAGTGAATAAAATCTCTTTACCAGGGGTTCATAGGGCTCTTTGGTCAGGAAAATAACTGGTTTGGCATAATATGATGACCTCTGGACATTGGAAGGTTTGTGGGACAATATACTTGGGCAAACTGGACTCCCAAAGGAAAGCATCATCAGCTTGGTCAATTGATTTATCATGACTCCAAGGGTGGAGCTCAAGGAGGTTGAATTTAGTGACAAGGTCACTAATTTTGAATTCTCTGTCTACTAAGGGAGTGTGTTTCACATCAACAACAAGAGGTTGTAGGGTATTGACTATTACAATGTTGAACCCATAGTTAAACTGAGAGGGGGGGGTGAATCAGTTTAACACATACATGGTCTTTTAAAACATTTCTCTTAAAACTTATTTACACCTTCATTTCATGATCAACTTAATATGTGAGCAATATTTATTAGTGAGTAGCAAGTATCAAGCATATTTGTTAATGTAACAACAATCTTAATATGTGAGCAACAAGTATTAAGCGGACTAGATAAACCACATCAACACATAGACATCATGCACAGAGACACCAGATATAAGTGGAAACCCATAAAGGGATAAAACCACATCTTATTATTGTTGTGATGCAAAGGCAAGATCCAACTCCCTCTCACCACTGATTTTTTGTAGGCACCGACCTACAGGAGGCTCCTACCTCAATTCTGCAAGCTACAACTTGCAAGGAAGCTCCAATTCCCATCAATTTTCTGCAGGCACCAACCTACAGGAGGCTCCAACCTCAGTCAGCTACAACTGACATCTATTAAGAAAAAACTTGATATGGAAGCTCCAACTTCCTTACTCTTTCAAAAGAAAAAAACTTGTTGATTTACCTTGGATATCAACTATGTTCTGTAGCATCTCTTTATGCTCTTCTTTTCTTAATCTTCTCTGCCTCACTCTTATATACTCTGCATTCTCTTCACTCACTCTCTAATCATATTTATGCATATCCAGTTGATATTATTTATATAATTCCTCACATGACTGTTTGTATTTCAAAAATAATTTTGAGTGAACAGTCATGACTCTTTGGCTTCTGTCTTCTCAAGCCTTTTATCTGCTCATTCAGAAAATATAACTGTAGGTATCAATTTAACATTACAGTGGGATATTTGTTCTCTTCCAGAGACTTACTAATGCATCACAACAATATAAATTAAAATTATTTACATTCATTTACAATGAGAACTCCAGCTCACTCATTCAGCCTCTTGGCTAGCTGCGCATTTGTCTTTTCTTTGACTGTGTCTTTGTCCCTTTCAGCTCTGTTTGTTTCCTTATTCACTGTCGCAGGGTAACGGCCATATGCCATACATTTGTAACTGTGCTTTATTTATTATTATTTTTTTTATCAGTGCTTTTTATATATATATGTAACTGCTGACTTTAAATCTAGGAAAATTCCAACGCTTTACACACAGCAAGTGTCTTGTTGATGTGGTGAGTTCCGCAAGCGGAACATAAATACACCACGGCCTTTGTTTTATGGCCCGATGCGATTTCACACATTGCAATTGTTTTATATTAACAATCTCACTCCACCTTAAGCTGAGGCCCGTGGGTCCACAGACCACGCGGCACATTTCAATACAATCGCAACAATCGTTTTATTTTAACAATCACCCTCCACCTTAAGCCGAGGCAATGAATGATTTGCTTTGACGCGGAACTAAAGCCTGTATAAATCATAGTTTATAAGTCCATCGGGTCCAGTTGTTCATCGCAATCGTAATCTTTAATATATTGCTCCGATGCCCTGCTCCTTCTTCGATGTGATTGACCACTGTTGCGATTACTCTGATTGCGATTAATCGCAATCGCAACTTTTAGTTGCATGTTCCGATGCTCCGCTTTAACTCCGATTGCGATTGGTCACTGTTCATTTAAATTTGCCGATGCGATTAGCACTGGAACTCAAACCTGTAAGATCATAATTTATAGACCCATCGGGTCTGGGCTTCAATCGCAATCGCAATCTTTTAACATAGTGATCCAACGTTCTGCTTCTTTCCGATGCGATTGATGTATTATCCCTCGACTGCTTTCGATTGCGATTGATAGCAATCGCAACTCCCAGTTTACATGTTCCGCTGCACAACTTTTCTTCGATGCGATTGGGAAAGGGTCCCACCTTATGGTACTTTGGTTCTTTCAATCATACAGTGCTCCATATAAATTAATATATATATGATTTGGACCTTTATATGTATAAGGCACATCATATATATATAAGCTTCTTCTTCCGCTTCCGCCTTTGGTGTAACCTCCAGCTGGGTAAAGATTCTCGGAATAAGGTTTTTATATATATACATTGCCTCTTGGGTAAGATTTCCGGAATATTGTGTTTATATATCCTCTGGCTGGGGTTATGATTCTCGGAATAAGGTTTATATATATATATATATATATATATATATATATATATATATATATATATATATATATACTTTTCCGCTTGGGTTTAAGATTCCCAGAATATTATGTATCCTCCCGCCTAGGTTACGATTCCCGGAATTTTATGTAGGTTTGCACATGGTTCCATTCCATCAAAAATGCGTCTATTTTCACTGCCTCTACCTCTGATAATGGCCCTGCCTCTGTCTTTTCTTTGTTAACAGTTCTTCCTCTGCCTCTGCAGTGATAGCAGCTCTGCCTCTGCCTCTGCCTCTGATAACGGCTCTACCTCTATATTTGCTGCCTCTGATAACGGCTTTGCCTCTATATTCGCTACCTCTGCCTCTGCCTGTCTCCTTTGCCATCTCCTTTTCCATCAATGACAACATTTCCAACAGTCTCCCCCTTTGGCATTGATGGCAACACATCCACCAATAATCCAATGCTTCCTCTGCCTATCTGCTTTTCCTCCCCCTTTGACATCAATGGCAAAGGGTTACACATCTCTCAGTGTAGATTCTATCTCTGCCTTTCCTCTCTCTGAGATGTGTTTAGGCCTTCTTCTTCTGACTTTGTACCGTGCTGCTCCAAACTGGTGTAAAATAATTGTTGAGAGAACACTTTGAGGATTATTGATCTTGAATGTACACTGCAAGTTGATACAATCCCAAAGCACTGACTCCTTTCACTTGTATAAAGCTAAAAGTGAGGATAGTTACACTTCATAGAACACATTGTACCATCTTTATCTAATCAGGGATGCATCACTGGATTAAACCTAAAATACTGAGAATGCTTCAAGTATACTTCAGTCTCTATCTGATGTAGTGCACCAATACATTTCTATTGAGGAAGATTGTGGATGGAATATGTCTTCTTCTGCAATACTCATCTATAGTACAACATTTTTTCAATTGTGATGAAGCCAATATGTCTTTTATAGCTGTGGTTCACTTTTCTTGCCTGTTGGTGATGATTTGAGCTAGGATGCTGATAATAATATTACACTTAATAGCTGCAGGTCCTTGTGACTGATATGATCAATGAATCAACCAGAATTTTATCTAAGAGATCAAATGCTTTTATTTCTTGCATAATGTACTTTCAAAACAAACCCTTGAGACTAGATACATTCAGTGTATTAGTCAGTCTCACTTATCAATCATGTAGTTTTATTTATGACATAATGGGGTATGTTTGTCAATAATCAATCTCTCTTTAAATGTGGATTACCAGCAAATCCTTTGTGCTGAAGTAGGATTAAAAAAAAAACTTTTGAGATTTAGATGGTAATCACAGGTAGTTCTTTATTCTTCAGATACTTTGACTGTTCTATCAGAATGAACTTCCACAAAATCATATTCAAGATGTTTAATTGAAAACTCAGCAAATATACTTCACACAGTTTTGTAACTGATCTTAAGAAAGAGGCCTTGAAGATATACATGTACCAACTTCAGGAAGGCATGAAAGTATATATAGAAAAATATATTGCTTCAGTGCTCAATATACTACTTCATGTGTAAGCAAGATAATGCTATTTTTGCTCTGCTACTGACCTTTTCATGCTGAATGTAGATAATACTGGGAATATTACCTTGAGGTTCTTTTGCTATAATCCTTTGATCCTGAGGACCTGTACCATACTGCCGCTCCACTGATAACACTTGATATTTAGTTGATAAGCATGCTGCTTGCACCAAGTACCAAATTATATTACCTTGATAAAATATGCAGAGATTTCACTTTAGCTTGCACAATTACCCATAATTAAGACATCCTTCATAAATTCTACTATTGAGCTTTCCACTGTTCACACCAATAGTCATCAATATCCTGAAACTGATCTTATCATTATTAACCATTTTATTATTCTGTCATTCTGGTCAAAGGAAAGCCATTGCATGTATCTCATGTATCTTTCTAGAACTGTTCCAGAATCATTGTTGCTATTAGTCATCAGTATTTTTCACTTGTTAGTGATGACTAAATCCATAGCTGAGTTTTCTAGAAGTTGAGTTTAGTGTGGCGATGAGGTGGCTCACTGGTAGGTATTCTTGAAAATAAGGGACTTCTAGAGTTCTAAGGTGTCCTTAGATTGTTACTAACTCAAATTCCAACCGTGATCGCCATTATGTTAGTGTGGCGATGAGGTGGCTCACTGGTAGGTATTCTTGAAAATAAGGGACTTCTAGAGTTCTGAGGTGTCCTTAGATTGTTACTAACTCAAAGTCCCACCGTGATCGCCATTATGTTAGGTTCTCGTGATTTGGCTGATTGGCAAGCCAAATGACAGTGTAACATCAAACCAAGCTTTGGAGCCCAAGGACCTAGCCTTCCTGGACTCAGAGAGGGCTCTCTCTATTATATGTAAAAGATATCGGTGTGTTCGCTTATTGTGTTCTGTTTTTAGGCTAGTTATGAAGTAAGTTTTTTATTTTTGTTTTTTAATTTGTGAGGGATGAAACTGATCAAAGATATAAAATAGATAACAAGATGTAGATTAACTGGGCTATGGGGTCAAAAGGTCAAGAAATCTATTAGATGACGATGCAAGGCTGTTGAAGGGCTGATTTGATTCAAGGTAGAAACGATCTTTGGGCAAAATGGAGTAAATGGACATCAAGTTTGTGAAGAACAAAGAGTTTCAAGCATCACTGGTTCAGTAGATAACATAAACATGGTAGGGAAAACCCTTAATCATGTAAAATGTAACTATAAACTAATCAATACATAGAAACAAACATTCAAGCCATGCATAGAAGTATAAGACCCTCTAACTTTGGGAAATGGCTATCAGACTTTGGGGAAAACACATAAGACGGACTAACAACTCAAAACACTATGCCGGAACGCCTAAAAACATCACTTCAAATTATTGGGCACTTTGAACAACAAGATTTGCATAGTTTTAGGCAAAGGGCTAGATCGGGACTAGGCCTCCTTGGTTCAAACAAAATGATAATCTTAATCAGTCAAAGAGATAGTTTCATGGCTGGAAATATGGACAGTCATAGGTAAGCAGGGCACACCATACATCCTACTTAACATGTATAGAACTATTAATGAAACTAGCAACAATATCCTCAAGTTGTTAAAGAGCAGTTAAGAATTCTTTAATGCAACTAAGGAAGAAGAAAACATAAAAGCTATGAAGATTCAGGAATTTTGAGGTGCCTCCATGGGCATATCTCAAATTTAATCTCTACTGATCTATAGCAAGCAATAAACATGTATCATGAATGAAAACTAGAAGACAAAAACAAAGCAAAAGACACTATACCATTCTACCATGTCATGGAATCCATCAACAATCCTTCATCATCCATCCAAGAACATTCAAGAGGCAATCCAAAAGCATAACACAAGTATTTTCTCCAAAGCTCATATGACCAATATATTTCTTCTCTTCTCAAGTTCAGCCTTGTTTACAAATGAGAGCTTGTGGAATAAATAGGCTCAAGTGAGGAAAACCTCATGGTTCAACTTGCATCCTCATTGGCCTAATCAAAATATCTAAACTTGTCCTTGAGGCTTTGCAAAGCCCAAGGCACAAAATATCTCATAAAATATCTAAAAAATGCTAAAAAAGGAAAAATAATTGACTTTTCATCATTTTCCATGTGCAAAAATAGCTAAACGCACATTTGGAAAACGCAGTTTTTAGAGGTTCAAAAATTACAAAAATATTTCAAATTTACATCAGAAAAAGGTCCCCTAACTTGCTGGTAACATTTGGCAGCCTTCCTGATGTCAAAACGAGGCTCATGATAGCTTGTTGGAAAGCTCTGAGTGTCTACTTTCCAGAACAACTAAAATTTGCCCAATCCTATGCCTGGAAGTCCTCCAAAACTACACCTGTGGGTAAAAAGCCAGAAAATTACAGAGTGCCGATAGACCGGGCAGAGTGTGCAAAATGCGAGCCTTTTTCACTATTTTGAAGGGGAAAATGATCTCCAAACGCTCTGAAAATCGCTGAGGACATGCTCATGAAATTATGTCATCCGATGGTACCATTCTCCTCCCTTGACGAATCCTCAAAATGAAATGGAGAATTTATGAGTTTTTGACCAAAAACCCAAAAATGCCAAAAAACCAAAAGTTGTCAAAATGGGCCCAAAATTGGTATGCATGGCCCTCAAAGGTCCTTAGCAACATGCTCCAAATCTGAAGCCAAAATATCAAGCACTGAGGTGCCTTTCTTCTCTTTCCGTGCCGGGCGCTTCCCCTTTGCTTCCTTCAGTTTTGCTTGGGTGGCCTTTAGCTTGCGCCGGGAAAACTGATTCAACTTTTGATAGTGCTATATCATCTTCCTTTGTAGCTCCGGGTCTCTGTTTGCCTTTTCAAGCTTCATCTCCAAGTTTTTATTGGCTCTTTCTAGCCATGCCTCCTTGTTTTCTTCAATTTCTTGCTCAAGTAGGGAAGTGAGGGGAAAATATTGAAGCTGGACCTGTTCTTCTTCCTTTTTCTTATCCAGGGCTCTTTTAAGCCCTATGGTTCTAGGCCTCTTCCACCTAGGCTGGTCTTCTTCTTCATCTTCATCAAACTCACTGATGAGCTCCTCTATCCTTACTTGTGCTTTAGAAGCCTCTTTCTTGTATTTGATAGCTCATGCCTCATGGACAGCCAAATGGACATTCATTTGTTTATTTTGGATCTCCAAAAAGTGATTGAAGGTCTTTGCCCGATGAAGGTCATTCTCCAATGCTTCAATTTGACCCTCGCGATGGATTAGAAGGTTTTCAAGAATGCAGACTTAATTATCATTGTCATCACTTTGGATTGGAATGACAGCCAATGCACCTCCATGTTTTTGACTTTCTCCAATCTTGCCTTTCCCTTTGCCCTTGAAAGCTAACCTTGCACTCTTCCTTCTTGGCATGCTAGTGGGAGACCCCTTTGGCGATTTTCTTTTGCTAGGGGAAACTCTTTTTACTTTTGGAGTGGCAGCCTTAGGCCCTTTCTTTCTTGCTGTGCTGGGCTTTGTTCCTTTAGGAGAAGGAGACACAATTGCTTTACCCTTGTCAACTTCATGAAACTGCTGCTCTCCTTGAGGCTGCTGTGTGTCCTCTTTAAGTTGCTTCTGCTCCTCAATGTCATGTTGTTGATCTGTCTCAAATTTTTGTTGCCCTTGATCATCAACTTTATGCTGCTGCTGTGCTTGGATTTCCTATTCATTTTTTGGCTCAAGCTACTGCTCAAATTCCTGCCCAAGCTTCTGTTCATGACCTTCAATATCAAGCTGCTGCTCTTCCTCTTGTCCCTGCTATTCATTTTCACTGAGATGCTGTTGTTTAGCACTCTTTTCCTCTTGCTCCTGCTGCTACTCTTCATATGCAATTTGCTACTCTTCACCCATCTCTTCTTTTTGTTCAGACTACTGCCCCTGTTTATCAACATTGAGCTGCTGGTGTGTTTCAACTTCATGCTCACTTTGTGGCTCAAGCTGCTGCCCTTGACTATCAAAATCATGCTGCTGGTCTTCATCAGTTTCCTCGTGTTTATCCTCTTCCTCTTCTACCTGTTCATGTCCTTCTTTCTCATGTTGTCCTGACTGTTCTGTGGTGATATTGAGCCTTCTAGGAGTAGGCCTGCTGGACAAAGGTGCAGGGCGATCAATATGCTGGGTGGGAGATATATGGACAGGAGGAACAGTAGAGAAATCTGGGTGACTGATAAAAACATCCCATGGAACCTCTTTCTTCTCTAGCTGGTGTAGGATGATAATTTTGATCAGAGAATGATGGAAAAGGGAAGCTATTTGCAGAGATGGAGTCTTCTTCTGGACTGCGGATGCCATCTTCTCGATGCTTTTGTATAAAAAGTAAGGGAGATTTAGCTACCTAGTTCTAGTGAAATGCATCAATAGTCGGACATGGTAGGCATAAAATCGAGTAAATCTCCCTTCAAAAGTAAAATACTTCATTATGACCTTCATTAGAGGAGCATAGCTGTCAAGAAGATAAGAGAAAGGAAAAATAGTAGTGCAAGTATCTCTATGCTCGGGCTTGATGAAAGGCTTGTAGTCATCCAAGTCTAGATGGGTCTGTTTGAACCATTTTTCGCCATGATATGGAATTTTGGTAGATTTAGACACTGACCTCGGGGAAAACTTGAAATCAAGATCTGCTACCTGGAAATGCTTGCTTTGGAACCTCAGGGCGCATAGGTGTGCCAAGGGCGAGAAACTTTTGACCTCCTGTACATTCTGGCAGAAATCTAAACAACCTACCTCATGAAAGTTGAAAAGGATGGATGGATGCGCATTGACCTCCTCTGTAGAGATTGGCTCATATCTCTTATGTAAACCACTTCTGCTATCTTGCCTGGGCGGCATTTTGGGCTAAATAAGCTCTTGAAACACCAAACAGTCTTACTGCCTTTAAACTGTCTTCTTTGAACCAAACCCTGTCAATTCACTGTTTAGATAGAGAAAAATTGTCTTTGAATGACTTCAATAAGTTTCCTCACAATACAAAACCCCTGCTCCCTTAAAAAGTGGTCTTTTCACCTTTAATGTGTATTTCAGCCAGCAGACCTCTTAACAAGAGACAATACAGTGAAAAGGAGACAAACTGTTAGGTGAAAATGATGTTTAGAGTGTCAAAATCGCCTTGCTCTGTGATGTTTGGAGCTCAAAAACCTGTTTTGTACCTTTGACCAATGGTGAACTTTCCAATCATTACAAACTTGCCTTTACCTAGTATTCCAATCACTCAACAAACTCATATCTCATGCAATCAACCTTTAGTGTAGACATACAGTCAATGCCACATTTTATGTAACAAGGTGACAGAGTTTTGAAAAATGCTTCAAAAAGTTCAACAAAGCCTGTAAGAGTTTCTCTTTTTCAAATAATCAAGGCCCCTTATCAATGTAACACCTTTGTCTTTGTAGAAAATTCCTTTGCTCTATATGAATATCCACTTGAAGAACAAAAGACAGTAATGTAGAATACATAGTGAAAAACTGTCTCTTTCTGTGGTTTATAGGGGTGACCTGCCCTTTGATGTTTTGAGGAATAAGCACACCCTTGTTCCTGATTAATGAAAGGTGAACACAGTTTTCAGTTTAAAACTCTCTTGCTGTAGGCACTTTTAATACTACATCCACCATTATAGCACAGTTTTTAGCTCAAGACCTTTTTCCCTGTAGGCGCTTCACCAGCATATTCAACACTTTACCACAGTTTCAAACCACTGATACTCACACAGCAAAAACACATCTCTGGATATATGGTGACAAAGTTTGAAATGCTCTGTATGTTGTGATATTTAAAAATCTATAGCAGGTCAAAAGCTGGGCAGATCCCTTTGATCAAAATGCTAACCCCTCAAAACCGGTTTATACACCCCCTAATTGTTTATGGCAGACTTTTAGCAGTTTCAAACAATGCATTTTCTAGATAGCTTAAACCGTGTTTTGTCATGGTAGTGGGGGTGACCTCATGGTTTTCTCTTTTCTAAAAAATACAGCTTGCAACCACAGTTTCCTAGCCTTCATATCACTTCAATATTTTTGAAAAATTCAAGGGAAAATTTCAAAAATACCTCTTCAAATCGTGGCATGACCTTTTGGAGGGCTGTGGTAGCCTTCAGGAGCAAATTTGAGGCGTATGGAGATGTCAAATAAGTGCGCGGCGCTTTGTAGAAGAAGAACACCGCGCAATAACCCACCGTGTGGCCTGTCGGGTTGAGGTCGGGTCTGGGTAACCGACCACTACAGGGGCGCCGAGCGCGGCAACAGGAGCGCCGCGCGCCCTTATGGCGCAGTTCAAAAAAATTTCGAAAGAGCGCCGCGCACTCCTACAGGAGTGCCGCGCGGTTGAAACGTGCTGAAAACTTTGCAATTTTGTTCAAAATTCTTTCCTCCGGTCTTGAGGGTGGCAAAAGGGCTCTTTGTTCACATTTTGAGTTTGCAAAAACGTGTGAGAGGCAGTCTTTATCCCTCGCCTTTAAAAGAGTGGCAACCCTTTGATATACTTATTTAGGTTTTATGAAAACATTTAAAAACTTTGGTCATTTAAAACACGAAATTCTTACCCCTTGTGAGATAATAGCTAAGACTCCCTTGCCTTTTCTCATGATCAGAAAATTTGCAAATGCTAAATTTGCTCATTGTGCTCAATTTGAAAAAAAAATGACCTTTTCCGCTTTTGACCCCTTTGGAGACATTTTAACACAGAAGCTCCAACTTTGACAAATACTTAATGAACTGTATACCATTCTCTGCTACTTTGTTAACATTGATGGTGATATTCATTATGTAAACCACACTCCAAAACTGTTTAAAAAATACTGAAAACTTCTTTGTTATTTGAAAGGATAAGGCTTGTCTTTTCAACTTGCTTTGTCAGTTTCTGTCTCGAAGTGTTTTTTCAACCTCTTTCCCACTGTAGGTATCAAAAATTTTCTGCACTTATTTGGATTTTGCCATGGCCCTTTGATTAAGTAGGTCACCCTTTTTCCAATACACTTCTCTGCTTAGAACATATTACTTATGATATCTCTGTCTATTTGAATAATGAAACCTATG